>CM069452.1:15742067-15817385 GCA_035610835.1 Ophiura sarsii | reverse complement strand
CAGCTGCTGTGCTATGACACATAGATACTTATTATAGGTCGGACGCAACAAACAAAATCTTAAACTGATTTGAGGTTATATCACATTGTTGCACAGGCGTAGTTCTTATACATTTTGTATAGCTGTGGCAGGCTAATGAGAACCAAAATCAGTTAGGGATGAGACCACAGGCAGGTACCGATGGTATAAGACCTGTTTTTTTACTGTTCTGGATGTATAAAATCAATTTTCAGGTTATTTTTCCTTCTCAGGATTAATATCAAATAATGAAACTTACAAAATAATGAATTTATTGACGAGGGTGTTACTTCATTCCATTGGCCTTAGTCGTATATCACAAGAATGCCCTTGATGGAATCTGTCTTAAGGAAGTTTTTGATTTGATTTGTGGTGAAAGTGAGAAGAAGAAAAAATGGAAACTTTTTTTGTGACACTTTTTAGTCAAAATTTCAAAAAATATTAGATTAGGTTAAAAAATGAGAAATTCTTCCCTTAATTAGTGTCTTTACATCATCATCAAGTGATATGGGCATTTTTTACTTTTTTACTCAACATTATTTTGTAAGCTTTGTTCAAAAAATGTGGATCAAAAAAATTAACATTTGTTGTCAGAATTGATGCCAAATTTGGATTCTCTGATCCATTTCCTTTCCAAAAATGTATACTTTTATATACATTTGATTCATAAAGTGACTTTCTTGAGTCCCACCCCCCTCCCCCTTAAAGGGACACTAAGAGATGGGTTGGAGGCTGCGCCCTCAATTATGATAAAAAATAGGGACAGCGGTCCCAAATAGGTCGTCCGTTTATATGGGTAGTTTGGTTGCAATTGTACTTCATCTGTTTAAATGTAATCAATTTTACATATGCAGCCAATTTTACATCTTGACCTCATATGACCTTTGACCTTGGTATGTGACCTTTGACCTCATTAACATATGAAGTTTCCATATTGCATCTATGACCCAAGTTTGGTCATTGTATGGAAAAGAAATGGACAAGACAAAAAGTGTGTACTTAATTTTACATCTTGACCTCAGATGACCTTTGACCTGGGTATGTGACCTTTGACCTCATTAACATAAAAAGGTTTTCATGTTGCATATGGCCACGCGTTTTGAACTCGCCACCCAAAAAAGGTGGCGTCGTTGCGCTTTTCCGAATCGTGTTCTGCTCAAATCACGACAACTCGGGAACGCAAAAAGATATTGTCATGGTTTTGGTCTCATTTGAAATCTAAATAATTGCATTACATAACCTGTAAATATGAAGCATATAACTTCTTAAATGGGGGAGATGTGGTTGATTGAGTTGGGAACAGATGAGGTGGCGGAGGGGGGGGGGGGGGGGGGGGGGAGTGGAGGGTGGGGGAGTGGTACACATAAACTCTATGGGGGAAAAAAATTGCGTGCCATGCGGTGCGTTTAAACTTGAATCAATTCACCTCTGGATGAGCTACAAACATGATTTTTGTCTCTTCTTAAAGGTTATTTAATAGTCTTTATGTCTGTGTTTTAACAGATTAGTCAACCTTATGCAACAACTATTAATTATGGATAAGTCGCATGATCATCGGCTTTTTTCCTATTCGCTACACAGTAAACGCAAATATTAACCCCAATTTATATAAATTACTCTAACGGGAAAAGTATTCAATCTATGATAGCAAAAGTATACATTTTTGGAAAGCTCTCAACAAGGGCAATTCAAAAATGCAGTTTTAATCAGTGTAGGGGGCATAGTTAACAAAATATTTGTGTAAACTCTAAAAAAAAATCAAACATTTTGGGGCCCATTCATCAGCCGGTATTTTATTTTACCAATATAGTAACCCTTGACAATCATAGATTTGCTTGTTAGTAATGTCATGAGGAATTCAAAAATGCTAAGTATATTATGTCATGGGTAGGTATAAGAATTACATGGATCTCAAATAAATTTAAGAATTAAAAAAAAAAGAAATTGAACATTGTGAATCATAACATGTTACCACTATGTCCTATCCTAATTTCAATAGCTTAATTGGATTCCTCATGGAATTTCCTTTAAGAAAATGTATACTTTTTATGGGGTAGGGCAAGTAGTTAGGGTGATATGCTAACTTGAAGTGCATATGGCGTAAAATGTTAAAAATTGGACACGCAACGCAAAGGGTGGCGAGTTCAAAACGCATGGCCATATATGACCAAGGTTTGGTTGCAATTTGGTCATTGTATGGAAAAGAAATGGACAATACAAAAAGTGTGTACTAAATTTTACATCTTGACCTCAGATGACCTTTGACCTTGGTATGTGACCTTTGACCTCATTAACATATGAAGGTTTCCATGTTGCATCTATGCCTGAAGATTGGTTGCAATTGGTCATTGTATGGAAAAGAAATGGACAATACAAAAAGTGTGTACTAAATTTTACATCTTGACCTCAGATGACCTTTGACCTTGGTATGTGACCTTTGACCTCATTAACATATGAATGTTTCCATGTTGCATCTATGACCGAAGTTTGGTTGCAATTGGTCATTATGGAAAAGAAATGGACACTACAAAAAGTGTATACTAAATTTTACATCTTGACCTCAGATGACCTTTGACCTTGGTATGTGACCTTTGACCTCATTAACATATGAAGGTTTCCATGTTGCATCTATGACCGAAGTTTGATTGCAATTGGTCATTGTATGGAAGAAGAAATGGACAAAACAAAAAGTGTATACCAAATTGTTGACACACACACCCACCGCCCCCCCCCCCACCCCCCCACCCCACACACACAGACAACACACACGAAGGATGCTGCCATAAGGTCTCTTCCTACGGACGACCTAAAAACAGGGAGTGGTTTATTTTTACAATTGTATTACATGAAATTACACCTATAAGGATTAAGAAAAATTAGCCCTCTTTGTACAACAAAACGTTGATTTAAAGATCAGACATTTTACGTCAGACAGTATCCCCTGTAATAGTAGAGTCATTTTCTTGGATTTCGTGACCAATTTCTTGATACCAAAGTTTCTTAGTGAATTTGTCAACTAGATCCATTTTAAGAGAAAATGAGCTCCCATGCACCTCTCAAAAGTGACGGGAAAGTTCTTTTTAGCGCAAATTCCAAAATGGCCGCCATACAGGGGCCCAAAAATTCAAATGACTTTAATTAAGCTAAAAAGCACACCAAATTGTTCGGCTGAGCACAAGGATTCCGAAAAAGTATAGTTTGCCCTACTTCCGATGTTTGGTTAACGAGTTATCGGGTAAAACGTAAAAAGGTCGTTGACCTTTGCATATGGGGTCAAAATCTAAACTTGCTCCGATTTTGAAAAACAATATCTCAAATTGTTCGTCTGATTGCCCGATAACTCGTTAACCAATATTTTACTAAATTGTCACATAAATATGGCTGTTTTCATGCAGAATTCATATTACCAGCATCTTTCAGTAGCATAAGGAAAACGGTGAGGCTCTTTTTTATGTTAAGTTTTATGTGGGTTAGACCCCTAGAGTTTTATGAAAACACTTGAAAGTGACTGTTAGTTGATTAATACATAATTAGGCCTATCAACCATTGACATTCAGTAATAGAAGCACATAGCACAGACCTTTGAAAAGTGAAGAGGGAGGGAAGTTTTTATTTTTATATTTTACTAAATTGACACATAAATATGGCTGTTTTCATGCAAAATTCATAATACCAGCATCTTTCGGCAGCATAAGGAAAACGGTGAGGCTCTTTTTTATGTTAAGTTTTATGTGGGTTAGACTCCTAGAGTTTTATGAAAACACTTGAAAGTGACTGTTAGTTGATTAATACATAATTAGGCCTATCAACCATTGACATTTCAGTAATAGAAACTCAACAAATAATCTATGAAAATTGATATTAAAAAAATGTTTTGACCATATTAGGCCGGGAGCCCAGAAGGTTTAATCAGCTGAGAAGGTACAAAAGGTTTGATGATCTGATTAGTTTAGTTGGGTGCCAAGAGTCAATATTTTATATTGCTGCCGTGTCGTAGCCTGTACGGGTGGCCGCTATAGAAGGTCAAAGGTCATATAGGGGTCAAAATGTAAAAATGGTCTGATTGTAATGAAATGCATATCAAACTCTTCCTGAGACCATAAGTTGCAAAAAAGGAAATGGTTGTATTTCCACCCGATGCTTAGTTTCCGAGATATAGGGCAAAATAGGTCAAAGGTCAAATGTTGTCTCAAATTTTTTGCACAGGGGTCAAATTCTCAAAATGCTCCTATTTTAATGAAAATGGTCTCAAATTGTTCAGATGGATGCCACGAGCCATAAAAAGAATAGTTTGCCATATCTACAAGTTACGCTTCTATTAGTTTTATTAGGTCAATGGTCAGGAGGCTACACCGCTAATGTGTGCTGACCTTTGACCTAATGAAACTAATAGATGGCACCCAACTAAACTAATCAGATCATCAAACCTTTTGTACCTTCTCAGCTGATTAAACCTTCTGGGCTCCCGGCCTACATCACAGAAAGTGAGGAGGGAGGACTACAAGAATCTAAATTGAATAAACTTTTTTAAGTGGCCTTTAGGCTAATGAAAGTTGATTCCATGTTTCCTGTAACCCGCCCGCATTTGGTTTTTTCGACCGCGTTATGAATGCCAAAATAGCGAAATCATTCAATATTTGATATTTTCCGTGTTTACGGTTTTCGGTGTTTACCTTTAAATTTCCTTCATCGAACATCGCATTTTGTTTACATTCTGAATCAATTGGAACCTGAAAATAGAAATCGACTTCGATGATCACCTACGGCTTGTTCGTGCATTGGTGAAATGGTCGTTATTTTGTAAATAATGAACTGCTGCAAAATAATGAATAATGAATAATGAAAAAGTTACCTCATTATGGTTTGAACCAAATGTTACGGGAAACATGGAATCAACTTTCATTAGCCTTATAAAGGCTTTTTAAGCCTGGCCCGATCATTTCGCTTGAGCCTGGTTACCAAGCGTGTGTCCGTACGGACCAACCGTGTAAACAAACAAACAAACAATGTCAGCTTTTTAAATACCGTACTCTAACAAAAAAGTTAGGGGAAAAAATATATTAACCCTAACCCCGGTTTAGGGTTTTTGACCAGGATCACAATTTTCGAGGAAAAAACACCAACTAAATCTCCGGGAACCTGCCGGGATTCGATCCGGGGACCCTCCGGCGTTCTCAAGCCCCACGTCCCACCCACTAAGCCACGTCCCTCAGCTACACATTCAGTAGTCCCAATAGTGACCTGTCCTAGGTACCTGGCTACCTAGGGTCACAAAACTCCCTACTGACTGTTCACGTCGCGAAATTCACATTGAGTGTCAGCACCGCCGATTTTTGACCTCAATATTTTCCCCAAAATGAGGATGCTTGATCAAAATTAATTAACTCAATGTATTACTAAGAGTTCTAGGAACAATATGTGAGCGCATTTTGATTGATTTAAATTATATTTGATGTGAAAATCTTGAATTAAAAATGTGATTTTCGAGACGTCTACTGAAGTACTGTGCTCACTATATAGGCTCGGTTGACTACGTCATCGAAAACCGGCGGCGCATGCGCTTGGAGAGGGACAAAATGATGCAGGAGGGGACGAGAAACTGCTCTATTTTTTTTACTTGGCCTTATGATAATATCAAATGAACATTTACGCATAAATTAATTTCACAATGGATTTTTGTAAGAAGAGAGAGGAACAAGCACCCTTCTTTCTTCTTATTAATTAATTATTATGCGGTTTTCATTAACTTATACATATATGTATACATTTTAGTTATTATAGTATTAATTATTAAATAAATTTAAATAATAAGCTTCCGACATGTCCGAGCCGAGGGCGGCGATACTTTTTTTTAATAAATTAGGCCTAGCCTAATCGCGATCTTTTAGGCTTAAATACATAATTTGTTTTATATTTGAGCAATTTCTTTTACATATATGAACTTACATTAGAGAATGCTAGAAGCGACACCTTTTGTATTGTACAGATCAACTAAAAATCAGTGTAAATTAACGCCCAATTTAATGTCCAAATTCTTGTTTTTCATGTTTTTTCCTTGACCTCGTACAGACAGTCCGTATGCCTATTTTATTATTTAACCGTGCAGTTCTGGAATTGTAATATTTTCATTATATCTTCATTTGCTATGATTTAAGTTGGTATTAAAAACTAAAAATGTGTATTTTTGATTATTTCAACGTATTTAAAGGCCCTTGAAGGATAAAATAATTAATCCTGTTTAAAATGGTAAATACACAGAGTGTACGTTATCTTTAAACTACATCCGGTTTGCTAAACTATTGAAATAGAGCAGAAACGATCAAATTACTGGCAGAATTTGTCATTAAACATCGTAACCAACATGTATTTTCAACATTACAGCGAAGAAAACTTGCCATGAATCTTGATTCTATCAATTAATGTAAGATAGTATTTATAATGTGTGTTCTAAATGTTGGTTTGAAGGTATCAAAAAGGCGTGTAAAAAAATTATATGTTAAAAAATCCAGACCGTAAATTATATTATCGTAAGCTTACAAGTTATATAAACAGGGATACAGTAGCAGCTGAAAAACCCGCTATGAAAGGAATGGTGGTTTTGACTTTAAAATATGCAAGCTTTACAACTTACCTGATTATAAGGCCATTATATATAATGAATCTCGATTCATAGCTTTCCATCATCACCCGCAATTTGCGCAAACCCGCACGCTCACTTTTTTTTTGCATTCAAAAACTAAAAATGATTCATTTTTAATATTTTGTGCAATGACGTGCACATGTGTTTTGTGCTAGCTACAAAAACAAGCATTTAGACAGCCGCGTCGTTCTTCTATTGTAGCGGAAATAGGGTGATCCAAATTTTCTATAGACTATTTTGTTATTTGTAAATTGTAGCGGCACTAGCGGGAATACTGAATAGGGCGATCCAAATTCAAGCCAATTTTTTGGAAACAGAAATATGTTGAGATATTTAACCAAGTCTTACATATTATTTGAACATTTATATGATATCTGAAGCAAAATTTTGACTTATTTCATTCAGAAAAATATTGATGAAAATATCCAATGCCGACTCAGATGCTTTCATTTCATCTCTCAGACAGAGAGCTATGATAAAAAGCTAGTTTTGTGCATAAAGACACAGCCTTTGCTTGAAATATCCGATGGTCATATGAAGATGCAGAATTAAACTATCAGGCCACAGACAGCTACACTAGTTTTACGTCATGAAATCCAGGCTTGAAATCGAAACAATAAAATCTTGAAAATAATGAATAATGAAATAGTTGCCTCATTATGAGCTGAAAATGTGGATCAATTCAGACAATTTGATTGGTTTTTGGATGAGACCGATAATACAAGTTTGAGGTGGGGCATAATTCAAGCAATGTTCCTTAAGTTCGTATGGTCATCACGTTAAGATGTTCAAGCGCGCCTTACACTAAGTTGCCGGCGTACATGCGTTGTGTGTATAACGCAGCGTTGCCGTGTGCTATAAAGATCGCGATTATCAAAACAGGAAGTTGGTAATCAACTCGGTGGATTCGCTGATTTTATAAAGAGGGAAGTTTGTTGTTGTTTGATTAAAATATATCTAGCAAAAAGCGTTATTTTTATGATAAAAGCTAAAAATAACCAAAAAACTAAATAAGAATGAGATGCGGCGACCATACACACAACTCCCGACAACACAAACAGCCTAATAATACATTATGAGACCATCATAGCAAAACAGCTACAAGCTTTATTTTTCTCCAAAAATGTTTTCTGCCCATTTTGACCATGTAATGGAAATAGTGCCCACCTTATAACATGTGACCAATCAAGTTTCATGGGCCTAATATAGCTACATGTACATGTATATTGACAGTAACACATTGCCATATATCTTGGCACACACAAAAATAGGGCACTTGCACGGAGGATCATTAGTTCAAATCCTCCTCCAGAAGAAGACATACATTTAACTGTTAGTGTACTCCAATGCATGTCTTCTTTTGGAGGTCCAGGAGGATGATTTTTAACTATGAGTGACCCTCCGTGCAAGCGCCCTATACAATTTTTCTATCATCGCCTTATACTATCTAATTGTTTCTTTCATTTTTAACCAAATAAAATATTTTACATGTGTGAAATATCCTAAAAATAATAATGCCATACAATTTATATAATGCCTCCTTTTTGTCACAAAAGATGATTTTCTGGGGGTCAGAAATTCCAAAATGTTCGCACATCATTAGTCTGCATAGTCGCCATTTTTGTAAAATTCAATCCTAAAGACGTATTTTCACAATGTCAAATAAAACGGCTTTTATGCCTAGACTACTGATCATGTTCAGAACTACAATCAAAGAAATAAATGTGTTGGTTTACTATTGAGGACCTCATTGAAATAATTCCCCCAATCCAATGTTGCTTGGAACCATTTTATCACCACGAGTGTTGGGACTTTCATCATTGATTGATGGGAATGGGGAGGGGTATGAGGTATGAAATAGTAAATATTTCAAGGTCTACAAGAAAGTTTATTACAAAAACAGCACTTGAACATTGCTCCCAAAATGTGGAATACCGCGAAATGAGTGCAGTGTTCCAACACCAGTTTTCCTTGATTGCAGTTAAAAAGGTCAAATTTGATAGCAATGTTTTTCCGATGCATTTTTTCTCAACGTAACCCCCCAAAAATAATTTAAGACGGTTAAAGGTGTATGTGCCGATCACTTTTTTTGGGCAATGATTTTTTTCACATCAAGATATTTTGATATCAGAAGTATCACCATATTTTTCTCATTATGTCTGTAAAATCTATGGGGCCAGAAATGTTCCGTTTAGAAATTATAGGCTAAAATGTGGTGAATTACTGCCAAAGGTGGTTAACCACCAACCAGTTTGTGTACTCAATGGGCAAATATGTTGTGACCTTGTGCTTCTAAAAATAGAACCGTTGAAGTTATGCAACTCAAACTTTGGAATGCGACAATTTTAAGGATGACCTTGCATGTAAAATAGAAAACATCAGTTGAAAATCGGGCCAGCAATCGAAACATCTACCTTTACACATTAGGGGACATATTTTGTACATGTTTTAATCGATTTGGGTATTTTATGTATAGAAATTATGATAAATTATTACTTCCATCACTTCCAAGCTCCTTGTATTTCAATGCCTAATGATGCAGAACCTGATACAGGTTGTATTGCCATTTTCAAGCATTTTCTAGTATGATTTAGACTACCCAAGCAAATAGCACGCTATTCAAACGTGCCATATTAACAAGTGTTACATGTTGATCATCATTTCCAATCCTCCCTGTATAGATGAGGATTAAATTTGAAAGAAAATCAATTTGGACAATGGCAAGAGAAGTTTCACTATTCTGGATATGAATTACCTACAGTATGATGTGATTCAAGACTAGGGCTGGGAATTTCGGGTATTTGTGTACCCGGATAGGGTACCCGACCCCCCCCCCCCCCCCCAAAAAAAAAAAACCATTTTTTTTTTCAATTTTTTTTTTCAATTAAAAAAAATATTGGAGTATACTAATGCACCCCTTGTAGCTTCCTGTCCATTTCTATAACACCAAAGGTTAAGGATATTCTGCGCCTGTTTCTTAGGACTATGGGTATCACTTAGTTTTGGCATGTGACCCATCATTTCCATGTAACCTCTATCTTGGTGTCACAATTAATTAAGAAATATTTTAATTTTTCTAAACAACAAAGACATACATATGAGAATGATAAAAGGTTAACATGATCAACCCATGAATCTGAAATATGGGTCATCTAAGGTCCTGTTTTGGACTTGGAAAATTAAAATAAATGTAAAAAAAAAAATGTTTCGAGTATAATTAATTAAGAAATATTTTAATTTTTCTAAACAACAAAGACATACATATGAGAATGATAAAAGGTTAACATGATCAACCCATGAATCTGAAATATGGGTCATCTAAGGTCCTGTTTTGGACTTGGAAAATTAAAATAAATGTAAAAAAAAAAAAATGTTTCGGGTATCGGGCACCTTATTTCGGGTACCCGAGTACCTTATATCGGGCGGGCACCCGTTTGCCCGCCCGAAATTCCCAGCCTTATTCAAGACACAGGAAGCATATAGAAACATATGTGCCAATGATCAGATTAAGATTTCTAATCCCTACTTCCCTATACGGAAATGGTAAACCGGCCAAAGATTGTGAATCGACTATATAATAACACATTAAAATGCTAAGATAAAAAATATTATTTTAGATGCCATATAGACTAACAACAATTGCAGCAAAATTTCAGTGTAATAGTAAGCATGATTTACTCATAATATCATTTTATTTAACCCAACAGATCAGTGTGAGCATTGATTGTGAGAGATCATCATGTCTGGTAAGAAAGGAAGTCCACACAGGCGCTATCCAAAGAGATCTTCAAGAACCAACCCAAGAAGCTCAGAGAGATTGCAATACAAAGGCTTGAGAGAATTTGTATTACCCAACAAGGCTGACATACTTGACAAGTTGGTACCAGAGGGAACCTCACCTAAGAATTACAAGCATCTGCGGCCAAGGAAACTGGTCAATAATTTGGTTAAGGAGTAAGTGTTTTGTTTCTGTTTCATTACATTAGCCAAGATTTACATATTGAAGGGAATTGTTTTTGAAACTGTTGAATTTTTGTTGTTGTTGTAAAATTTTGAACGTTTTTTGGGGAAAAGCCAGCATTTTGATTTTCTTTTGAAAAATTGCAAGCCTGACAGAATAAATGGTGTGTGTTCAGGTGATCGTGCATCACGCTCCCAATACTTTCCGGAGCCTATCTACATAACCTTTTGTGATTGCACAATGGAGATCTGCAGCTTCTGTTGCATTTGTTTGGATACAAGTAGGTAGTGTATGTATGGGCTATAGAAGATTTGGAGAAATCTCCTGTCTGCCCTTAGAACAGGGTGGTGTTTTTGTTGCTGCCCAGGGCAGTACCTTTTTTGTGTACAAATGTACCTTTTTTTGTGAAAACGCCCCCACCCCCACCCCTATTTTACGAAAGCGCCCCCTTTCCCATTGTGTAAAGCATTTGTTTTGGCTGTTTTGGACTGAAATATGTCCTAACCCCCCACCCCCCCCCCCCCCCTGCTCTCAAAACGTTCTGAGATGACTAACCCCCCTTCCCCCCCTCCCCCAACTCTCAAAATGTTCTGAGATGACTAAAACAAATTGGGGGCAACCTTTTATGATATTTTTGGTACCAATGTACCTTTTCCATAGGGTATTTTTGGCCCACTCAAATATTGGGGAAAATAGTATCTAGAAATACTTTCATTTTTATAACAAAAAAAATCATGTGATCAACTGATCTAGTTTACCAACAAAAAGTATCTACAGTTCTATGCAATGAATAAAAAACAAAATGTAAGAAAAGTGGGTCAAAGTATCCCCAACCTATCCTTTGCTTTTTTTCTTCATTTTTCCCATCGCCCTCCCACTATATGTTGATGAGATGTATCAAGTGTAACCTTTTCCATAGACTCACAGAAATAAACTTCCTATGTATTCTTTTTCACTTAAACAAGTCATTGACGTCACTGCATCATTCACTGATTGCAGATCATAAACAAGTAGCAAGTGCGTCAACTTGAGGCACTTGCATATATATATATACACACACCACACGCCTAGAAAGACGGAAGATACATACAAGTGTATGAATGTTGCGTCTGTAAAGTTACATCACTTCCTCTGGTGTTATAATACTATAGTATCCCCCTGGTGAAGTGTTTAGGGTTGATGTGGAAGATTAGTGTCATAAGGCAAAAAGAAAAAAGTTGTGTTGCCCTCACAAGCCTAAAATCGGGAAGGTCGGCCGGCTGGCCGGCCGGATTTTTTAATTTTTTAATTTAAAAAAAAAAAGTTACCAAATCAACGATTTCATACCTATTATTTCAGTCAACATGTGTGAAGATACTAAGGAAATCGTTACTGGATGTATTTTCAACCCAATGGTGAATATTTTGGTTTCTTGCCCATCTCGGTGCAATTTTCACAGATTGGAAGATCTTGAGAAGAAAAAATCTTGAAAAAAAATCGTGGAAAAAAACAACCCTGGCCCACATTCTCGGAATTTTGACCCGGCCGGATGAGGGCAACACAACTATTTTTTGTTGTTGCCTAAGCATGGGCAATATCGCCATCCACTATGATATGTGATATTGTTCTTTTATCGTGATCACGATTTGTCAACATGCTTTCAACGATGTGGGGATTTTTTTTTTGAATGCCAGAATATTCACAATTCACAATTAACCCACAATATCATCTATGTTACACCAATTCAGTGAAAATATATAACATCCAAAAATATCTGTATACTTTGACCTACATTGCGTCTTTTTCCAACTGCAAAGGGTTATCATGAGGTTAATTGCTTTTCAGCATGTCCAATAAGTGTTTTGGATGTGTATACTTTGGAGGTCAAATTGTAAACTTGTTTATTAATTTTATTGAAAACTTTTGACATTGAGCCTCTTGGGTATTTGGAGGTCTTGTGAGAGAAATTTGGTAATTATATGGCGATATCGCGATATATTTATTACCACAATGTGCGATATGCAATGCACTGGTGTTGCCCAAGCCTATAGTGTCATGCATATATTTATGTTGTTTCTTTCTTTTTAAATTTGTCTCCAGGAGAAATAGCTACAACAACCCGGATGGAATTGACTTGTTTGATGACGACACCCTCGAAGATTTTGTCGATGACAGCGTTGGAGAGGTACGACCCCGAAAACGTGAAAGGACGCGCAAAAGCAGCGCATCGGAATGGGAAGAGAGTAACAACGAGGAATATTCTGAAGGAAGTGCAGTGTCAGAGTCTGATGATGTTCTTGAAGATGATCCCAAAAATGATACCAGCTCCAATAGTTATGATGATAGTGAACCACCTGTTGCTGTGTTAAGCAGTACGGATGAGAATGAATCCGATGAAAAGGGTTCTAATGCACAGTCTGTTTCTGATGCACAGTCTGTTTCCTCCATGGAAGGTTTCATGGAGAATCGTGTCAAGAAATCCTTACGTAAATTGCCAAAAAGGGTCACCGCATCAACATGGTGGAAGACTAACAAGGGACCATTGTCAGCGAGTACAAAGCAACGACGACAGATCCGAAGATTATCCATTGATTTGAGTGATTCTGATGAAGATAGTTCATCACCTCATGTTAAACAAAGACAAAGACGAAGAATGACTATTAGTGATGAGGAAGAGGAAGACAAACCATCTTGTAGTAAAGTAAAGAAGGATTCCCAATCAGAAAAGAAAAGTACTCAAATCAGCGATGAGGACAGTGAAGAAGAGGAGATTTCCGATAGAACTGCAACCAATGATGACGATCATGTTAGTGATGGTAATGGCCACGAGGACGAAGAAGATGAAGATTCCCCTATATCCCGTAGTAAAGCAAGGCATAAGAAAGGTGCCAAGAAGTCAAAAACAAATAGAACTCCTATCATTGATGAGGAATGTGCTAGTGAGGATAAGGAGGAAGAGGAAACTTCACCAGATGTGAGGAAAACAAGGCATAGATCCACACCACATGGTAGCAAGAGACCAAAGGCCATAAGTAGTTCAGAAGATAGTGACAAAACGTCAAACAATTCAGTTGATAGCGGTAAAACACTCAGGGCACGCAAAGATAGGAAGAGAATAAAAAGCAGTGATCTGTTATCCAGTGAAGAAAGTGAAAATGAACTTCCAAAGTCTTCCAGGAGTAAAAGAGGGCAAATTTTAAATACAGGTAGTACATCATCGAGTAGTGAAAGAGAATGCTCAAGAACAAAAACTCGCAGTAGAACCAAGAGCTATGGTCTCGATGATGATGATGATTTTGATTTTGATTTAGCTGTGCGCCCACGCCGTAAAATCAGACGAAGAGCAGCTAAACGTCATAGAAGTTATTTCATTGATGAAGATGATGAGGAAGATGAGATTGAAAGGATGCGTGACGATGAAGAGGTAAATACAACTGATGATCTAGGGAATAATTCTCGCAATATAAACCAAGATAGCAACAATGATAGAAATTGTGATTTAACAGGAAAACCGTCAGATGGTTCAAAACAGGCAAAGTCTAATGATGACCTACAAAGCCGCCATGATGCCTCTATAAATGACAAAGACATAGAGCCCAAAACTGCCTTGGAATCAGAGGTCATTGTACAATCTAGAGATCAACACAAAGATTTAGATTTATCAATGGATGGCGAGGCTAGTTCTAATAATCCTAAGAGCCATATGGAACAAAATGCAGAACTTAGTAATAAAGCAATGGAAAGTACAGAATTAGACGTTTGTGACAGGATGGGAATCCTGACAAGGGAGCTTGTAATTCCAACAAAGGAAACAGATTCATCAGTAGATAATAATGCTAAAGATATGACTGAATCTGAGGTTGCTCAAGGTAGGAATGATGTTGCTATTGAAACAGGTGTAGATCACGCGAGGAATCAAACCAATAGCAACAGTCTTCTTGAAGAAGTACTCGATGGTATTGTGCCTCTTGTAAACGATCTGAATAGTACTGGAAATGAAAGGGAAAGTATCGATGAAGTTGTATTAGATACAGCACGAAATGACACCAGTAAGGATGTAACATCAGCACCTAATGACTCCATCAAGGACATGACATCAGAAATAACACCAAGTGACATCAGCAAAGATATTGCATCAGATGCAGCACCAGTTGACAACAAGGATGCTGTGAAAAATGAACCAGAACCAAATTATGAATCTGATGATAGTATTGTTGAATGTGCAGTGCCTCCAAAAACTCCTCCCATAGAAATAACTCTTAGTAGTGATGATGATGATCCGGTACCACCGCCTGTTACCACTGGAACTGGCAACACTAATACACCTGTTGGTCAGCCCCATGCATTCCCAATGGCATATAACTCTAGCGGTGGCACAACAGGTAGATATGCATTTACAAATCAGTATAGGCCACCATTTGGAACACCAAATGTGGGAATTAACCACAGCAACGGAGGAGATTCAACAAGTGGCAGATTCCCATTTGGAGCATCAAATGTTGGAAATAATCGCAATAACGGAGGAACGGCAACCCAAGGATATGTGAATCAAGCAACCAACATTCCACCAAATTATCAGACTACAAACCAGCTTGGTAACTCTACACAGTCTTCTATGACGTATAATACCACAAATGTTGCACCTGTATTTCATGCAACCAGTGCTGGTAATGGGCAATTCCAGCAGCAAGATCAACAGCAGGCTGCTAGAGGTTGGCACCAGACTAATAACTCTCAAAGTTACCAGTCTGGAAATAGACTACCCACTGGTAACAATGCACAGTATAGTCAGTCTTTCACCAATACTCAAACTGCAAATTGTATGTCATCCTCTTCATCAGATAGTGTAGCTGCTCCTTCAAACTTTTGGACTGTGCATAGATCTGGTAGTGGTACACAAGTTCTTGTCAGAAACAATTCCGGTGCCACTCAGCAACCAGTAAATGTGAACAAGGCTCAGTATCAACATGACTTGCATAGCAGTAATACTTTGATGTCCAGAGTAGAAACTGAATCAAATAATCAACCTCACAGTTACTTAGGAAATCATGCTCTACTGCGCAACTTATTAAAGACTGACACCACTTTTAACAGTCATATGGGTAGAGGTAATGGTATCTGCGCACAACAATTTCCGACTCCAAACCTACTTCAAACATCTAGTTCTAAAACCGTTACAAATGCCAGTTCTTCTAACTATCAGGGAAGAGACACGTTTCAAGGAACCAGGAACTACATACAGGAGCGTAGTACAGCAGATGGTATGTCAGCTTCTACAACAGGTGTTGTACCAAACTACCAGGCTAACCCATTTGCTATGACTGCTAATCCAGCAAGGCAGCAAAGTATACACAACTCATCAGATGAAAGCGCTACAATGCCAAGAAATTATATACATCCAAGTACCATGTCCAATCATGTGCAAGCTAGTACAGCTAGGATACCAGCTGGTTCTATTCATAGAGTTGTACAAGCTACAGGCACAGCTAGGATACCTGTTGGCTCTAACCATCAAGCCAATCCATTTGGTATGTCTGCTAATACTAACACACAGCAGCTCTCTAGAGGTTCCAATGCACAATGTGGTGCTCATGCTACAGCTAACTCAAGTAACTATCAGGCAATTAGTAGAACTCAAGGAGCCAGAAATACCAATAGCGGTGTTGCCCAATATCAGCAGATCATGTCAAGTATTGGGAACACTGGAAGTGTTAGTTCTCAACATAATGCTTCAAATTATCAGTTCTCAAACAGAACTCAAAGATCTGGATATCCAACTCAAACTGATCCTCAGGTTTTAAGTACCCCGTCTGCATCAACTGGTATAGTACGACATGGTCCTATCTCTCAAGCAGTCAACTCATTTCAAATGCGTGGTAACACTCTCAAGCAACACAACCTTCCAGTAGGAAGTGGAGTTGCATCAAACATGACAGGTGGTGCAATAAGTAGCAACTATCAATCACTAAACAGAATATCAGGCACAAGTACACAGCCTCAAACATTACATAGAACAAACGTATCTCCTACTGAACGGATGGGTAGTGTTATCAATGCTCAGTCAGTGAACCAATACCAAGTTCACAGTAACATCAGACAACATCAAACCGTGCCATCAGTGAACCCTACACCAGCTAGCATGATGGGTGGTTCCCCTCAATCAGGTACAAACTTTCAAACACCTGTTAACAGATTACATGCTGGATCCCACCAGAGCACATCCGCACTTGGTACCGGGCTTGGTACAGGCAACCATGGTCTACATACTACAATGTTTGCTCATCATCAGGCGACACCAAGTGCAACCAATACCAGTTCTACCAGTTCAACTACCTTATCCATGAACAGAGTGCAACAATCTGCCGAGAGTATTCAGCTTCAAAGATTGCGTAATGCAACCAACTTACTGAAAAGCTTCTCCCAGACCGGGTCTACCATGCACAAACAAAGCACTTCATCTGTTTCACGGACAGAGATGGGGGTTAGTACTCCAAACCAATGGAACAGATATCAGATACAAGATCATGACATCAAACCTGTTCTTTTCAGTAACAATGTTGTACAATTAGGAGATCAAAGAGTACCAGCAAGGCAAATAAGTGCATCTAGTGTTGAATCGATCCCAAGTGTGGTTTCAATTAATCAAAATTCCGATGGGACCAGGATATTTAATGTTCTAGCTAGTAAAAGTAACTCCATTGACAATGTCAGCACAGGTATTCTATCACAGATGCATGTAAATCATGCCTCTGAGCTTTCAGGAACTAATGGGGTTGCTTTTTCCAGCATGCAGAGGGCAAGCAGTCAACCAGATATTCATTCACAGCCAATGTTGGCCAGACATCCTGCAAGTAATGTTAACCTTATGCTGAATGAAAGGCATAGAGGTTTGGCTGGAGGTAGCCAACCTGTGGTATCACCTCCAGCCAGACCTGTGGTATCAACTTTCCTAAACCGTCCAAAAAGGAAAAAACCAGTGGTTATCCTTCGGGATATATTGTCGCAGATAAATTCGGTTAACTTTGGTGACGCTGGAGAGACGACAAGATCGGTGCATATTGAACCGGGCAAGAAATTTCTGATACAAGAGAATGGTGATGGGCAAGATATCATTCCACTCAATAAGGACTCCACAGCTACTATCAGGATTGCAGAAGATGCTTCTAGTAGCAATGCAAGATTAAGACATCCAGATACACCTGTAAGACATCCACCTGTTTCATCAGAACATGGTGATAGCATTACAAATGGGTCGATTGGTCAGCCATCAACTATACTTTCTAACCCTATTGCGCAAGACCAAGTTAGTATATCTGCCACTTTGACAGTGGAAGATGATATAGAGATGACCCACCCAACTGTTAACAATGCTCCTTCCAGAACAAATGCTAATCCGTCACTAGGCATGAGTGATGACCCATCACAAGATGCTGGCAGGATGGATGGTATTTGCAGTACAAACCAAAGATCTAACAATAACATTGACAAGATGTCTTCTGACTCCAGCAGTCGAGTGGACAACGATACACAGAGGAACGCAGTGCTTGAAGCTTGAGATCCTGTTATTTGTGTAAATAGAAATATATGTAGTGGTAGTATTATGTATCAGTGATTAGGTCTCAAAGAAAATAATGAAAGGTTTGTCTGAGGAGCTTTAGGTTCAAAAACAATATGCACTTTTTTTTTATGTAGAAAAGGCTACAAGCTACAACGATTTCTTTGTTTGGGTTTTAGTGACCTCAGTTTGTATAATTATAAATAAAAACACACCTGTGAAAAATGGAAAAGTAGCATTTTTACAGCAATACTGAGACAAATCATTCTTATCCCCACTTTGACATAATTGCATCAATTTAAACATCAATGTTTTCCATCATAACCTTAAAAATAACATTCGTCGATTGCTTGTACCCATTCTACATATAGTCTGTTGTCTGAGGGTGTCATGACCTGTGGTTACTCTTCGGAGCATTTTCCCAGACCATCCGATATGAAAAAAAATTGAGGGTAGACAATTGGTACCACAACAGATTGTCCACTAGAGTGTGTTATATATAAATGGCTGCCAAAATAAAACAGAATTGATCCCTTTTTAATATTTCATGTTTGGTACTTATCTGCCTCGGTACCAATTGTTGACCCTCACATTGTTGGTATATTTTATAATGGTCTAGGTCATTGCTATGAAGAGTAACTGAGGGCCTCTTTCATGCACATAGGACCCACCTCATGTCTGGGGTGACAAATTGAGCTCGATAACTAACCAACAGTGCTATCTAAACCCATGCAACTCAAATGCACCCACACATTGTATTTACAGAAATTTAAAAAAATCAATTTAAGCCGGTAGTTTGAGCTGTTCTTCCTGGTCAATGAGCCGTTCTTCCTGGTCAAAGCCATCAGGAGGCACTCTGCCCCTCCTGATCCCCCGGAAGATACACTACTGGTGTTGGTGTTATGTTTATCTAGATAAGCCTTCCCAGTTTAATCTAGCAGTCCCGATGATCATCTTCAATATTAGTGTGCAGATGTACATAGTTTTTGTGTGGAATGGTAAAACAAACCATCAGGCTCATGCTTTTTTGTTTGTCATGTATTTGCCAAATTTGGCCCTCCCCTGGTAAAAAGGTCCACTTTTGACAAAATCCACCCCTCCTGAAAAACTTCTCGTTACGGGCCTGGTGATCATTAACTGGATAGTCTTCTACAAGGTAGTGATTAGCTACAAGCATTGATCATATCCGCTTGAGGACACTTACATACCTCTACAGAACCAGATGAAACAAATAGGAGAGTGATCTCCATTGGTAACAATGATTCTGTGGTCTGTATGCTTTTACCCACCATGTGACACACTTAATTGCAAATGATGTAGACCTCCTAGTTTGAAAGAGAAGTCAAAGAAGCCCTTTTGATGAGGAATGAACAACCCATCATCAACCTCATAAAAGGTACCCTATGCATACGTGTTGATGGGAGAGGACAACCTCAAGCGGAAGTGAGCAGTACTCTGGGTCAATTACTACCTCTGAAAACCACTGGATGAGGTTTCAATATCGGGTTGCTTTTTTAAATACCAGAACAAAAACAATTGTCACTTTTGGATATTCTTTCAATGTATTAGTTTTAAGATGGGGTGCATTTAATAGAGTTCCAAAGGTCAACTTTGTTCTTAAAATGTTACAAACAAAAATGCTGGAAGATGTGTGCGATGTCCTAAATAACCAGAACATTAAGATTGGGTTGGGTATAATCTCAGCATTGGAAAGACTATTTGTATTGTTGACTTGGGAAAAAGAAATTGATTGAAGACTTATTGAAACATTTTATAATTGAACGATTTGTGATACGATCATGCAAAATTAGTCTGAAGTTGAAATTATCATAATTTTTGTTTTCTATGTGATTTTATTGAGAATTTACAATGCTTCATTTTTTGCAGAAAACCACATTTTAAACGGACACTTAATTTTCAAAGATATTCGCAATTGAAGGGTATAACAAAAAAGAATTCTACCCTTCGTTTAGCTATGTATCTCAAAATCAATATTTGTCACTTACGACTCATTTTGCTTGATCACATCACCTTTTATAACCATGTAGTTCATTATTGTAATATTGTTTTATTTTTATTTGTGATTTGAGAATCTTATGAATCTCAAACACCCTTAAAGGTGTATGTTCCGATCACTTTTTTGGGGCTATGATTTTTTTCCCCATCAAGATATTTTGATAGATCGGAAGAATCCCCATATTTTTCTCATTATGTCTATAAAATATTAGGGGCCGGAAATGTTCCATTTAGAAATTATAGGCTAAAATGTGGCGAATTACTGCCAAAGGTGGTTAACCACCAACCAGTTTGTGTACTACTCAATGGGCAATATGTCTTGTGACCTTGTGCTTCTAAAAATAGAACCATGGGAGTTATGCAACTCAAACTTAAGAATGCAACAATTTTAAGGATGACCTTTCATGTAAAATAGAAAACAAGTTGAAAATCGGGCCAGCAATCGGAACATCTACCTTTAACAATTGTCTGTGCTCAATCTATCTAATGCAGGGGTTCTCAGCTATATTTCCTGGTGGGCCATGGAGGGCCAAAGGAATATATGCTGGAGGGCCAAATGAACAACACTTTCTGAGCTTTTCCTATACATTTCTATGTATTTCAGAGGTGATCAAAGGGCCAAACTTATTAAAGGTATATTATGTGATCTTTCCAGGGAACGCCCTCAACATCGAAAAAAAAATTGAAAGAAGATTTTCTTGCAGATGTACATTTCTGATCATAAATCGTACGTACATTCCAAGTTACATGGCGATAAAATTCTTAATTACTTCAAAATCATGGTTTTAGAGTGAAAATAAACTGTCGGATTGTCGATTTTTGTCCGACAACTTATTTTACTCTAGTCTAAATTCACTCTAAAACCATGATTTTGAGGTAATTGGGAATCGTATCGCTCTGTAACTTGGAATGTATGTCCGATTTATAATCATAAATGTAAATCTGCAAGAAAATCTACTTTCTAAAAAAAATCATGAATAGAGGGCGCTCTCTGGAAAAGATCACATAATATGCCTTTAAGATGTTGGCGAGCCAAATTTGGCCCACGGGCTGCCTGTTGAGAACCACTGATCTAATGGTTATCAAGCTTCAGTTAGATCTTATTTGCAATATTATATTTTTATTGAACAGTATTTTAGTTTTAGCCTGATATAATTATTGGAGAAGTAGTTAATTTTAGTTGATTTTATATATCAATGTCTTTTTATTTACTTTTCATTAACTTAATACATTGTAATCTCAAATACTCAATATGTGATCAAGCAAAATGAGTCGGAACTAGCAAATATTTATTTTAAGATATAGCCAAACAAGGATATCATTTTTTTTTTTTTTCCTTTTGTTTTTGCAACCCTTAAACTGATCATATCTTTGGAATCAATTGACCAATTTTAATGGGGTTTTCTTCAAAATGTAGCTTTTCAAAATGATGTATGCAATCAAGTAGAAAAATACAAATTGAATCTGATCGACTTCCGACTCATTTTGCTCAATCACACCACATATTGTTGAATCTGTTTATTTGTTTTCCCTATTTTATTGGAAGAAAGATGGATGATTATGACGACATCTGATAGAGTATTAAACAAGCTTTTCAACCCTGTTTTGACTATTTTGGAATTGAACTTGAAACAAATATGGAATTAATTTCATTCTTTCTTAATATTTTATCAACTATACTACTGCTGTGGCAAAAGGGTGCAACCGTGCATTTTTAAACATTGGTAGCAATAGGCATGAAAGACAATTTTACAGTAGTTTGTCTTCATAAAATCAGAAAGCAGTATCCAATCGTATAATAACCACAAAAGGTGTCATTTTGAAGCATTGAAAAAAACCTTTTGTTGGTATGAAGATCTGAACTTTTTCTTTGAGAGACAACGTGTGATTTTGCTGTAGTGGATTCGCTTTCTCCAAATAATTCAGGCTGACCAGAATTACATGTACCTATGACATGACATGTCACATATTTCAAAGAATGTAAACTTCCTTTTTTCTTCTAGAGTAATTGTGCATTGGAAAAACCTTCCAGAAATGTACAGAACCAACTTTCAGTACAGTTTGTCAATTGAGCATGTTTTACCAATGTATCCAAATGCAGGTATTCACAAAACAAAGGTGTCACTATAGTCTATTTCACTTCACGAGGTAGTAACATCACTGCGTTATTTACTGATCACAGTGAATAAACACAGCGCCCTCCCAAAGCGCTGGCATATATTATATACACACACGCGTAGAAAGACAGAACATACATTTGTGCATAAATGCTGCTCCTGTAAAGTTACGTCACTGTCCAGAGGAAGTAAATAGACTATAGTGATTGATCTTGCTAGTCCATTTGTCGACACAATTCATACCAACCATATGAGAGAGAGCCTCTGTGTGATCCATAGAGTATAGACAAATGGGTTAAACTATTATTAATTTGGCTGTTCAATTGTGCATTCATTTGTTTCAATTTGACGAGAAATATTTGTTTTTTATCTCTCCGTGCAGAAAAATAATCCAAGAGTATGTGAGTGCCATTATGGCCACACACACACGGTTATGGCCTCATGTACGCGTCACGCAAATGATGCACAGTGCTATTGTCGCCTACAGCACACTGCTTCCTTCTGTATACATTCGCGTCTGTGTTGAGGTTTTCTCCAATTTGGAACAGACAAATGTTGTTTAAAAAATCAACTCTTTGTCATCAAATTACAAAAAATAAAATAAAAAGGAAAGTCAACTAATTTTGTTAAAGTAACATCAAGTTATTGAAAAAACAACCTATTACTCTAAAAACCTTACTCACTTCATGTATCAACACTGCAATATTACCGACATTCAGTCCCTCTCTTGTAAAATGGTATACTGTACATAGATAGGCCCTGTGATATTTTGATCATCTGATTTAATTTTGCTTAAGACAGACTTGGGTAAAGTCTGAATTTTGGAAAAGTAGTATGAGTCAAACATTGGAGAAGTTTGGAAGTTTGTTAGACAGAAACTTGAGGTCAAGTCAAGTCTTTGCTTTTAGTGAATTACGAAGTCCAATTCAAGTAAATTCCTTAACTTGTGTCGTATCAGGTTAGTAGAATTTGATCCTACAATATCCTTTTTGTGAATGGTTGTTAAAATGAACCACTCATCATCCAAACTTCAAAATGGATTTTCACAGATCCAATTGATTTAAATAGCAATTAAAGATGAATACAGCCCTGGTCTTTTGTGTCATGTAACTAGAACGTGAAGTTCAATGTGGAAACAACAATTGGTAGTTTGGAAATTAGTGTAATTCAGTTCCCAACCATGTCTCAAATGTTTGATAGAATAAAGACAATCATTATACAATACTCTACCATTGATGCAGGCAGGGGACTTAAAATACACTTTATCCAGTAGTTAAGTATTATTGTGTAATTATTATTTCTTTTTACATTACTAAGTATTACAAGTAGCTTTAGCAATATTTTCTCTGAAATATTAGATAGATGTACCTACTAATTTATTAGCATATCAGATAATCAGAACTGTGTGTTTAGATTGACTAATAGAAATAGAGTATACATGCTCATATACAGCCCAAGTAATGCATTTGTTCCTTGCATGGTATTAAAAATAGTGTACACTTGACAAATCTGACATGGATACATCCAGTGATTTTATTATTCACTATTTACTCCAAACAACCTCTTTCTCCACACACCTTCTGTTTCTGTTTCGGTTAAGTCAGTATGCGCAGATAAACTGTACTTCACCAACTGTTCCCCGTAGGAAACTGTTTCCTGTAACCTAGGAAAGTGAGTATACAGGGTGTATCAAAAAAAACGCAACACTTTTTGTCGCGAGCTCTCCGATTACGGGAAATCACAAATCACTCTGAAATTTATATATTCTGTTAGGTGTACTTATTGGCTATCACATAGTCAAATGACAGCGATATCGATTATTGATTCGCTGAGATATCAACGATACACGTAGGCAAGTGCAAAACACATTTTACATCGTTTATCCTGTATGCCTCATTTTCTTGTCAGGTGAATATTAGCAAGACACTTTAATAACTCATTGTACTTAGATAATTGGAATCAAACTCATCATTCTGAGAAGAAAATGACATGTTAAAGGTATCAAATGTCTGGCTATTACAGTATCATATCAATATTAATTAAATCTGGCAATAAATTAGTTGATAGTTAATGACAATTGCAAATCCTCTCTCTTTTTCTCTCGTTAATGTCATAAATAAAACAGTATGGCACATCAAAAGATAAACAAATGGAATAGTCCAGTGAAGGTAGTAATTGTCTTGTATGAATCAGTCATTGTTAGTCTGTTGTGAATGGGAATGGGACATTTATGGTGCTGCTCGACCCTCAAAATGCTGTCCTTGTTTTAAGATGCATCGATTATGAACTTGAAATTATGAAGGAACGTATACCATAAACATTATGTGGCGATCATAGCAATCGGTGCTTCAGAACTTAAAAAGGGTTATTGACGTATTCAAATGCTCAAATGATTATCAGATTACACGATTCAATGATTTTATGTACCACCTTACTCATCAAACAAAGGAAATTAAGATAAACCATTCAAAACATTCAAGTTACATAGTTATTAAACTGTAAAACCCATAACACTAATCGGACAGGAAAATCCAAGTTTTTAGCACGAACGATGTAAAACGTGTTTTGCATTTCTCTACTTATACCTTTAATATCTCAGCGAATAAATAATCGATATCGTTGTAATTTGACTATGTGATAGCCAATAAGTAGACCTAACAGAATATATAAGTTGTAAAGTGATTTGTCTTTTACTGTGACCGTACAGCTCTCGACAAAAAGTGTTGCGTTCTTTTTGATACACGCTGTACTGACACAGACCGGGATGATCCCCTACTCTTTACGAAGGAGTCTGTGACCTTTTAACGTGCTCGGATTATTGCACTTCCGATACACGAGACCACCATTTATACGTGACTTCTGAACCACGAGACAATTGAGACTAAGTACCTTGCCCAAGGATACAAACATGTTGGCCGAAGTGGGGCTCGAACTCACAACCTTTGCATCGTGAGACCGGTGTCTTATCCACTAGACCACACACGCTCACCTATCAATGTTGTGTACTTTGTGCCCCTTTAGTTGGTAGGTAACGTCAGCACATACTCTAGTGAATACATCATGATATAGCGTGCATAAATCAGATGCGATTGCATCTGTGTGATCAAAGAAGAATGGTCAGCTGTGTTGCAGAAAGTGATATATGTGATGCATATCAGTAGATTGATAACAAGCCGATGTCAATTACCAACTTGAGGTGACACACATTATAGTGTGCATTTCCCCCTGGAAAAAAATAGTTTGAAAAGCTTGTTGAAAGCCATAATCATGTACCTCATGGCCAAATTAGTTTCCAATAGCAAATAGCGCACCTTGTTCAGTCAGTTAGAGTATGGTGATTTTGTCTGCAAATTGGCAACCCCCCCCCCCCCCCCCCCCCCCCCCGACTTCAAAGTCCTGGGTACGCCACTGAGCAAGTGGCTGATGAGCACCAAAATGAATGAGTACTAAAATGTGGTAACATAGGAAATATAACGCATCAACTTTCCATTGATTGATAATACAGTATAAATACCCTGAAATATACATGTAGGTGATTGACAAAAAATCCGAACTTTTTTAAAGGAGTTGATATAGTTTTGTCAAATATTGCTGTCTCTATGGCAAGAGAAAGAATAATAATTCAAAACTTATATTTGCTACAACTAATCTATAGATATTTTTATAAGAGCCTGCTTGTCCCATTTTCCATTCTATTGAATATATAGCCAGCCATATGTACTGTGTAACACAATTTTATACTGTATTGTGGTATAAGTGTCAATTTTACTGAATACCTAGATGTACGCATGGTTGATGTTGTCATTTGGAGCTTTGTCAAGAATATTGAACAATTTAACACCCAGTTGTTTGTTTACATTTTGAGTTTTATATCTTTGTGCACTAAACAAAATTAACAGCATTTCTTGGAAATTAATTAGTTCCTTATTACTTATGTATTGGCATTTTGACTTTTTGGGGAAATAATGATCTTCTTCACTTACGAAATCCTACTGTCAGAGTCCGAGATTGTATTTATACAAAGTAACCTATATAATCCCACTTGCTCAAAAGTAACGTTTTTGATATTTAGTAATGATATGACTATCCTGTTATACAAAAGCATTTTTGGTCCACATTGTATAGTTACCCCAAATATCTTATTCAGTAGAAGAAATTGATCTTTGCATGGTTTTTTAGAGCCACCAATTCTTTAATTGGAAATGGGCACTTACATTAAAGGCATATTATGTGATTTTTTTTCTAAGTAGCGCCCTCTATCATCGAATTTTACTACGAAAGCCGATTTTCTTGTAGATTTGCATTGTTGATCATAAGTCATAAAGATCTTCTTAGTAAACTAACAGATCGATACGATTCCTAATTACTTCAAAATCATGGTTTGAAAATAGATTGTACCGAGCGGTACAACCGAGCGGTACAATCTATTTTTTCAAAATTTTACTCTAAATTCACTCTAAAACTATGATTTTGAGGTTATTAGGAATTGTATCGCCCTGTAACTTGGAATATATTTATGATTTATGATCAGAAGAGTAAATCTGCAAGAAAATCTGCTTCCAATTTTTTTTCAAGGATTAAGGGCGTCCCTTGAAAATGATCACATACTGTAATATACCTTTAATTGCCAAGAATTGGGCAACACATAAATTGTATTTATACTAATTAGACAAAGGACAGTTTCCATTGTTTTGCTTGTATAAATTGGTCCTTAAAGGCATGCTACCATTGGGTTGCTAACCACCTCCAGTGTTGGGAATTTGACACGGTTACAAGAACTCCATATTTAATTACTCTGTAGTCTGTACTGTCTGTCAACGAAAGTGAACAGGTGTATATGACCAGTTCAACGTCTGTGGCGAATTCATTCAAGAGGCGTTGCGTCCCAATACTGGCGATCGGCGTGAAAAACTGCAATTTTCCAACTAAATTTCCTGACTTCCTTTCTCCTTTCTGTCCCTTTCCTTCCCTTTTTGTCTCCTCTTCTCCCTCTCTTTCCCTTCCTTTGCCTTCCCGACACCTTCCAGATTTTCCTGGTCAATTTTTTTTCAGCCCCCCCCCCCTTGCTACGCTACTGTCCTGCGGTGAACCTGTTATACCCTGTGCCTGTGCTGTTGTGAATACCTGTCACAAAGCCATATCACACAATTTGATCTGTGAAATGTCTTGATGTTGGCAGGGATTTAGTCATTTCATCTAGCCAGGATGAATTTGGTGAATATGGTACTTTTGAGCAAGCTGTAGGCCTATGTTTGATTACTGAGGCAAATAATCAATGACCTATAATTAAACTGACTATATTAATATTAGTGATATTTAACCTTTTTCTATGCATATTTATTTACACAATGTTATTTTGTGTATGTATTTGTTTTATGTAGAGTGTTTTATCTAGTAGAAATAGTGTACCATGTGTTTAAGGATCTGCGATAGTCTCTCATATGTAGACTGGCTTTTCCTACATTAGAAATGGTATTTTCAGTATAAACCAATTTGTGTATGTAAATACTGGGGTTGCATCTCATGTATCCCTAGCTTTTTGCTTCCTGGACAATCAAATTTCCTGTCTACCACATAAGAATACTCTCGTTTTATGCCCAAGGTTAAAATGAAATTCCTACAGATGATGTCACCTATTTACAAATGATGGGACGCCCTCTGTTGTTTCACTGTAGGCAGAATCGTACAGTAAAGATATGCAGACAACATGACATTTCTTGAACAATTAATTGTAAGACACATTTTGTCTTAATAGTTCATGAAATGTGATAGCTTACAACAGTTCTAAGCAAGTTTAAATACAATCTTGATAATAATTGCTGTGACACAAAAATAGTTAGAAAACCTGATCTGGCCTATGTTAACTATAGGATGTCAACTGTTGCCTGCCAGAGTTTGTTGTGCTTTGTCTCAAACTAACAGAGGTGTCCCAAATGTGACATCTATATTTTGCAGTGATCCTACCCGGGGGGGGGGGGCACTGACATTGGAAAAGGGTATAGGTATGTGCAGCGCTGAAGACCCCCCTTTTCACCCTCTGCTGCTAGCTCTTATGACCCCCCTTTTGAGCCTGGATCAGTTCTTAAGACCCCCAATTTTAATGAAAATTCAAAAATCACAAAAAAAACACCCAAAAAAATCAAAAATGTGCGCTCTTGCTAATCAAACTTGAACTATAGGCCAAAAAAATGCAGTTCTCACGACCTACTTTTTTGAAAAAAATCAGTTCCTAAGACCCTATTTTTCGTCGTAAAATGCACTCAGTTCAGTTCTGTAGCCCCCCTTTTGTGCGGCACACCCCTACCCAAAACAAAGTTGAGTGCCCCCGCCCCGGTATCTACAAACCCAATATCTTTGTCTCTTTTACCTTGATAAAACCGGATGGTCGAAACGTCGGGATAATAAATACTTTTATACATCGTAAAAATCATCTTTCTTTGTTTACTACAATAGCTTTGAAGATCAGTGCAGTTGACAATTGCCACGTATACGTGTAGCGTTTCTGATCTCTTCCAGATCGCTTACATTACATGTAGTCTTCAATAAAAATTAATGTAAATGTGATATAAATACCAGGATTAAAGTTCATTTTGTTGATCTTTGTACTGAAATGTGTAGATATACCAGCCCAACAGGACCCCTTTGTCTTTTCTAGTAAAAATGTTGCATTTGCAAAGTATTTATTGGGGGTATGATGGCCTAAGGGACAGTGGACACCAATTGAAGATTACAAAGTACATAAAGGTGCCTATTTTGTTTTGTTGCTAGTAAACAATTGGACAGTGCATTGATGTAACATGTGTGGTACCAACTTATGGCAAATCTTGGTGTTATGCATTTTTGTGATTAATTTGTAATCCATATGTGATTCTATTGATTTATAAATGTTTTATTTTAATGATTGCATGTGTATGCAATAATTATGATAAAATGATATCATTTACATTTATCAATAAATAACAAATAACCTCATCAAATGTATTTTGTGTAGATTATTTTTGAGTTCTCCTTGTATTGTTCATTTAGTCATCACGTTCAAAGCTTGGGTTTTACCCACAGCAGCCTCAGCGTTTATCCCATAATACTACAAAATATATAAGGCCAAACAAAATAATAGGTTCGTCTCAAAGCTTGCGCGCGCATTGGTTTTGAAATGCGAAAATACCGCGTCTGAAATGCAGGAAATTGTCAAATCAAATTTTTTTCCCCTACAAATTTTTATTTCGAGTTTTTATTAAAAATATCGGCAGATTTTCCTTTTCTCAAACTTTTACATGACTCAGTTCTTCAAAAAACGCTGCACAATTGTTCTTTACACAACTACATCACAATATTCATTTCAAATAGAAAAAAACAAATATCAGAAAGTGTCAACGGTTGCAAATAGTAAGAGTAAAAATTGCCACACAAATAAAAAAAAAAGTTAAAAAAAAAAAATGGAAGACAAAAAACAGCGCGCGTCGCCCGATTTTGAAGCCTTCGCAAACTTTGAGACAAACTTTTTTGTTTTGTTGGCCTAATAGGTAGGTTTTTTCTTTTGTTCAGATCCCGCGAGGTAAACTATGAACGCTGCAGGAAGGTGATGTTACAAAAAACAGCCATATGTAATGATATAGGTTGGTTGAGGAAATGAACCCGGGATTCCTGCGTGGGAGCGCTAGAACTTTGCCATGCTACACTAGACTAATTGTTTTGGCAAAGTCATTGATATAGATATATTTAATATTGAGTTATTCAAGCATCACATTTTGCGCCGTTGCTGATCCCCATACTTCTTTCAAATTAAAACAATGAATTGAAGCGATTAGCATTTTAACAATGGGAATTGTTCATTAGGATTCCAGCTTCAGTATTACGTGCACGAGGGCTATGAGAATTGAGCACAAAATGTCGCAAGTTGTAGTGGTTCCATGTTCAAAATGGTTACAGGCCGAAATGCTATTCGATGCGGGAAGATCAAGGCTGCTGTGGATTATACCTATCATTTTGAGAAGATTACTTGTTTAAATCTATGACCTGGACATACCAACCAGCATGCTTCGCTTTCACCATTACATGACCAGTTGTTTTTGTCTCCAGGTTCCCATAGACCATTTTAAATCCGAAAATATACGATCGGTTCCGAATGCTTCCGATTAGCCGAGTGATTTGACGCTCGGTTACATGACCTGTCAGCTCACAGGTCATGTCCATGTGCCGGAGAAAAACAAATGTGTTTTTCACCCGTCTGCCCGCGTTGTAGATTGCGCTGGTGTTGGTGATAGATTGTATCCCTCACAAAGTTGATGTTGCGGCATTTCAGTAACAAAAACAGTGAGATGAAAGAGATTTGGGGTAATATTTTCACTTTTTACCGTCTGCTCGATACATTTGGAATTTGCCAGTCAAAGCCATTGTTGATAAAAAACCAAAATAGTCTCGTTCCACGTTTTACTTCTCATGTGTGCACGTGTTTTTGTAACCATAGTAAATCACTAGGCGGACAACCAACTAGGACGATGCTGTGAATGCGATCAACGCACCTACTCTACGTGACCTGTTTTTCCCGAAGATTTCCGATCTCAATTTGAAATGGTCTATTGACATAACATTACAGTGAAAAGCCTATGGGTATAAACTACTACTGCACTGTGGGATATCACGTCTGGTAAAAATTAATCCCAGTACGGTACATGTAATGGTTCCTTCTGGTACAAATTTAGAGGTTTTGATAGACTTTTTACAATTCTATTGATTAATGTTGGGTATTACACATTATTATGAGTGTGTTCAATTGAATACAAGATTGCAATGATTTGAAAACATCGTAAGGTCCATCCTGACTTTTGGGGGCGTAAATAAAGAGCCAAAATTACTAGATCATTTTCATCATGTAATATTGAAAAATCTAGACAAACACATAGGCCCGTATTCTCGTACGTAGTTAACCACGGTTTTAAGCTAAACACGCATCTAACTTTGACTTTAGACACAGCGTTTAACTAAACGCGATTCTCGTACATTTGGTTTACTTAAACACGCGTCTAACTCACTGAAAAGTGTCTAACTTTAAACATGGGTATGGTGTAGTTTAAGGCGCGTTTAACTAAACAAATACACGAACTGTATGCCTTGAATGCTTACTCAACCGTGCCCGCTGTAAGCTGCCGAGCATATTTGTGTAGTATTAAAAATACACGTGCGTTTCAGGTATTCAGTCGATATCTATTGTAACCCATTAGGGCCACAACAAAAATAAACACCTGTATACATACTATACAGTCACGCACAACCACCCTGGGAACGAGATTCGCCGAGTTTAAAACCGTGTTTTAAAAGCTAAACTCTCGTTTTAGTTAAACACGCGTTTAGTTAGACACGGTTTTAAGCTAAAACCGTGTTTAGTACGAGAATACGGCCCTTGATGTTTAATTTTATATGTCTAACTGTGCCATCCCTATAGTGTTACTGAAGGGTTTCCAAGTTGTGTTAGTAGAACCACCTGAAAGGCAACATAATTGGTTTCTACATTCCTAAGATCCAAAAAGCCTTTTGACAGGGGAGGGAACTCATTACAAACTAAGACCCCTCCCTATAAGATTGCACCTTAATTGATTTTGGCACTAAAACTCATCATCGGTCGTCCTTGGACGGAATAGTGGAAGCAGCTGAGACATTGGTACCATGTAGCTCAATTCATCATGAGCGGTGGAATATCACTTAGGTCAAGACCCATGTCCTTTGCAATGCTGTCAGGATAGGTAGTGTTTTTCCTGCCACGGTTAGAATGGCCTATTTAGGAGTCCAAAACATAAAGTGGGAGATAGGCTGGTCCTTAGTGCGTACGCAGTGCCCCAACTCAACACAATAGATGGTAACCATGACTGTCCTAAAAATCGCGGAAAAAGGGTATATTTTCGATTGTCAGCGAAATCATGAAAATAGGTTTTTTTTCATGAATTGGTCTCCGCAAAATTCGAAAAAAGGGGTATTTTACGAAGAGGAAAAAACAAAAAACATCACAGAATGAATTTTTGGTTAGAACATGGTAACAACCCAAATACACCATGCGGGGTACACCAGTTTATAACACAGGACCATAAACGCCTGCTACTGCTAGGAGCAACAAGTTGTTATCTATTTAATGTACCGTATGTAAAGTGTCTTTGAAAAGGGGGTGTTTGAAATGATAGTCATTGAAAACCAAAAAAATGGGGGTATTTTTCACCCCAATTTTGGCCTCGTTTTTGCCAAAAGAGAGGGTAAAATTGTTGAAAAATCCTTGCAATGATCCTTGCCATGAACAGTCATGGTTGCCAACTTTTGTGTTGAGTTCGGTGGGGGGGGGGGGGGGGGGGGGGGGGGGGGTGCAGTGCCCTGCAAACTGTGGACGCCTCTTTCTCAAAGTGACTGAGGGATGTCACCATACATCCCTCGTGTTTATTTGATGGTCTCGCCAGCTGATGGTAAGTACTCTTCGAAGTAGCTGTGTGTAGAATCCATCAATTCTATCCTCAAACCTTTGAGTTACCGTCCAGGTTTCTGAGCCATATAGTAGGATACTTTCTACACATGCCCTGAAAAACTTGATTTTGATGTACTATCAAGTTTTGACTCCCAGATTTTGTCAAGTTTATTGCATGCATCCCATGCCTGAGCTTTCTGGCACTTGAAGTCATGTAATGAATCTGGTAGTGACTATCCTAGATACTTGAAATCCTTAAACATTAAAACTACACCTCCCTCAATTTCAAAACTAAGACCCTAAGTTTTTTTGGTGCCAAAATCATTTTTCAGGTGCATTTTTTAGAGAGGACCTTTCTAGTTTACATTTTGATTTTGAGTCATCTTTTCTTTTGGTGTGGCAAAATTATTTTGAGAGGAGTAGGGTGTTCACTTTTTGGGTCTTAGGAATGTAGACATCCAAAATACTTAACCAAACCAAATGAACAGTTGTATGGAGTTGTATGGCTATTTACAACCTTGCTGGCAGTGGCGTAGCCAGGGTCACTTGTCAGGGGGTGAAGGGTATCTCGACCCGGTGGTGTAGCCAGGTTTCATGGGGGGGTTAGAGGTGTTGCATCCCCATACCGGCGTGAAAAACACCCCCCCCCCCCTGGCTACACTACTGCTTGCTGGTGGTGATGGTATGACATCACAATTGTAACTGCTTATAAGTGTATAGTACCAATGATGCCAATATTTTCATGCATTATAAATGTATAATTACAAATAAATCATGAATTAGAATTTAGGCTGGTATTTCACCAGGCAGTAGTGTTAATTCCACTAGGGCAGTGGTTCCCAACCCTTTTCTGGTGGTGACCCCATTCCAGAAACCAGCATCAGAGCGTGACTCCTCACAGAACAAGGTCACATGTGTTACTATGATACAACATTATAATTCATTTTATTTTTGTTAAATTAGGCTAGTCCGCGACCCCACAACCCCAACTGGGGTCGCGACCCAGAGGTTGGGAACCACTGCACTAGGGGATAGCTAAATGAGTGAACGTAAAAGTACAAATATGTGATGCAGCACATCAAAAGGGGGACTTTGCAGGTGAAGTGAATTTTTAGTTGATTATGTATGCTCTCAGAGCATTTTTTAAGCTTTAAAATGACACAAAATTTATCACAATTGATCAAGGCATTCAGATTTTACGAGTGAAAATGACTCCTAAATTCTTAGTAATTTCCTTTTTTTTCTGTCTGTTTTCATCTAAATTGAAAAATACACAGCTGCATAGCCCCACCCCCCCCCCCCCCCCTTTTTTTGATGTGCTGCATCACATGTGAAGTGATCAAGAAATATGTCAAATGTCAACAATTTGATTTTTGATTTGTATGCATAATTTAAGGAATTTTTCAAATGCTTCATCACCTTCCTTTCCTGTTGATGGAAGGTGTAACAAAATCTAAACAATTCCTGGTATATTAATATTACTATCTTGTGTCGAGAACAAAAGTTAAACTTGTAAACAAGATTCCACATATATACATTGTTCTTAGCTCGTTTTCTTTATGAACGATCTTTATTACCATATTTCCTCATCAAAGGTGTTGAAATAATGTGATAACTGGTGATAACCCCTACCAATAAATCCTAATTCTTCCTCCGAATACTGTAAAAGCCAATATTTTCGCGTATTTTGATATCATAGCCATTTCGCAGACGACCTTCTGGATGCACTGCATGAATGTTGAAAACAATATTTTTGTGTGTTATAATTTTTGTGTGAAAATATTTTGCGCGAAAATAAAACCACCGCGAAAATTTCAGCTTTTACAGTACATTGTTTCACCCTATGATATGACTTTCACAAGTCCATTGGATGTCTAAGTTTTAAAACTAACAGAGGATGTCAATTATCAATCCTAGTCCCACCTGCTTGTTCATGTAGGCTGAGTATACAGTGACCAAAATAATAAGGCCAATAAAACTAAGTTTTGTCTCAGAATAAACCGGAACAAAAAACTATGCGAAATGCGGTATCTCTTGTTTTCTTACATGAGGCAGGCTCTGTGAAATGTTTTTTTAACACTACCATAGTAGAAACAAATCACATTTTGTTGAACTGTGTATTTAACTTCTATTTGTATGTGGCAATTTTACTCTTGTAAGCAAGAAAATGAAGCTGATAAGGTGTTCTGTGTACAGGGATTAATGGGGGTAGGTGTGGCAGATATATTGAAGCCTGCAATTTAATACAAGCTGACTGTTAGCTCATTCCAAAGGTCCAATCAATGTATTGATTCATCAATCATGTCCTTTGTATATTAATTGCATGATTGCCGGTGCTATTTCCGAAGCTCCATCAGTGTGTTAACAGATAACGTCCTTTCAACATTCGTCGCATGATTGTCTTGATTCCTCCTCTGGTTTTTAATTTTGAGTGTAGACCGTGTTTGTTTTTCCGTTTCCTGTTGCTTGGCTGGTATTCCATGCCACGTTTCTTACCCCGACACGGCTGAGCATTATTGAATACTGCGCTGGAGTTACAAAGAATAAGGGGTTTTACAGTTTGCTGTTGGTACACAGAGGGATTTGCACCAGTGACCTGCAATGGTTTACTTATTGGTGACATGACATCTACTGGCCTGCTCACAGCTGTATAGAGGCGAGTAAATATTGATGGTCTGAAATGACAAGAATAAAAAAGGATGATTTTAGAAAAAATTTCAACAAAGGCTAGTACATTGTATAGTTAATATGCATATTGCATATAATATTGATGAGATTGGGGATATCTCATTAATAAAACAAATAGAATCAAAAAGGATAAAATTTTAGAAAACTGTTCAATAAAGGCTAGTACATGTACATTGTATAGTTAATATGCATATTGCATATAATATTGATGAGATTGGTGATATCTCATTAACCCTAACCACCCCCAGTGCCACAAATGTCCACGGTAAAGTCTGTCTGTGTGCACTGGCGTGGCACTTTTTCGATGAAATAATGGCCCCAGGCTACATAGTTGGGCCATGGTTGGGCGAATACCTTCGCCCAAGTATGGTTGGCCCCCGTGGCGCACTGGTGGTAGAGCGTTCGTCTCGCAACCAAGAGGTTGTGGGTTTAAGCCCTGGTGGCGGCACCACTCTCTTTGTCCGTGTTTTTGTCGTTGACAAAAATTCCCTTGGAAAATGTGGGTAGGAGGTTAGGGTTAATAAAACAATTGATGAGTATTTTACTATTCCACAGATGATTATATTATTCTATTTATTGAGAAGACTGGAACTCTCTTATTCTGCAACTCCAACACAACTGACAACATACACAATTATATTCTACAATATGGATGGTCACTGCATAATTAACATAATGTCAAAGGTTACCTAGAACATGTAGATAAGATAAAGTCAGGGCATATGACACTATAAACTATTAGTATTACCCAATGAGAATGAAGGAAATGGCCTTACAATTAATACAATAAGAGAAACCCCCAGCAACAGTTTTAAGGGAAGTGTCAACCCTAAATATATGAAATTTATCAAGCACTGTAACTTTTAAACTAATAATGTAAGGTACATAAAAGTATACAATTTTTCAAATGAAATGAGTCGGAGAATCCATATTTGGCATTAAATTTCCCCAAAAATAGTGATTTCTACAATTTTGCCCAAAAATCACTTTTTTGGCGCCAACATTTTTCAGACAACCAAACAAAATCAGTTTTTGATTCAAAATTTCAAAAATTTCACCAAAATCATCTAAAGTCAATTATCTAGGAAGCACCTTTTTTTTGGGCTTAAAAAATGTTTAGTTTTGAAAATAGTGACCAAAAAGTGCCAACATTTTGATTTTTGAGATAAAAAACATTTTTGTTTTTCTCACACATTTTCTCGAGTTTTGCAGATTTTGCAGAAAAACAACGCCCGACTGACCACTTGACAGGTCCGTCTGCCCGTAAAACAGGTTTTTTTTCGTAGCTGTATGCTGAAATACTAAATACAGGCAAATTTCATGATGTACCTTAGATGCAGAATGTAGATTTGAATTGTTAGCTTTTTCAGAATCAAATTAAGCAGAATAATATTAATAGCCTGTCCATAATTTGACTTTAAAACTGGCTTTTTCAACTAGATTGGTCATATTTTTTTAGAATTTTACAATTTAAGTTTATTTTTCAGAGGAAAACAGTGCTTTTGTGATGCCTTGGCGCGTCGCCAGTTGAGAAAGCCTGCTTTAAAACATAAGTCGACCTATTTGCAACCACTACGGAGTCACTAGTTCAACTATGTGCTGCCATCAAAAAACCTAATTTTAGTGCAGGTTTCTGTAAAACAAGTTGATTTTGCGGCAATTTTTTTTTAAAATTCCTAATCATCACTTAACCTAATTTAGCGAATCTACTAATCCCCTAATATCATCTTCACGCACATTAATTCGCGGTAATATAATTTCGCGAATATCAGCCTCTCGTGAAATTCGCGAAATTAAATTGTTTGCAAAATTAACTTGTTTTACATTATCCTTCTGACACAAACTTTGTACCAACTTTGGCAGACTACCAAAAACTTGATTTCATATACCAGATTTCATATAACATGGTTCTTCGCTGGACAATCTAATCGCTTTTTTAAAATTAGAACACTAGTATTCATGCTTCATTGGTATCTATAGAAGAATACCTCTTGAAATATTTCCTATTGTACTCATAAGACATTCAATTAAGCCAACAACAAAAAAAGTTTCCAGTAGCAAGCCTGAAAAGTCAAATGCGAAATGAAGTTTTTTATTTTATTTTTTGGCTCAAATTAACAGTTGGAGATTCACTTGAAATGGTTTTAATTAGTCAAATCGATGCATTTTTGTTACTCTTATGCTCGCTATAAAATGTGATATTTGCCGCGGATTTTCACTTTCATGTTCGCCGTATGTGGCCAATCGCCATCTTGAAACATGTTGGACACAATTTCGACAAAAGATGGCGCCCTAACAATATTTTGTCCCCGTTTTGTCTATAAAAAAATGCGCAAGAATCAAGCGTCTCAGTGAAATGCGTGCGCATTACTTGTTTTTTGTTTGGCCTTGTATCCTGACCTGCTTGATTGTAGAAGATGTGTGCTAGGTGTAGTATATCTATTCAGATGACCTGCTGATCTAGTTAGCATCTTTGTCCAGCGTATAACTGCCCAGCTGCCAGCCATGATCGACTTCTGTCACTTGTTCTTTTGTTTCTGTGTAGATAAAAAAAAGTATAAGATAATTTGAAATTGATGAAATCACTCAGTTTTTAACTAAAGGCATTAAAGAAAAAATGTGGAGTTCATTTAGTATACCCTACCACTGCATGTCTTCAATGGGAACTTTTAAAGAATGAGGTAAGCTTTAGAATATCCTACCATTTTGATTCCTCACTGTGTAAGTGTATGGGTATACTAAAGGAACACCGGAACTCCACGCATGAATCCATTTCGTTGCAGTGAACACAATATTGCTGGTAAGATCCCCATGTGAATGATAGGGGACGGGACATACCCTCAACTTTAGTCAACTCAAAGGGCAATAATATTAATATGAATCAATCACAATCATTCATAGACCATAGATACGGATGTTCATATCATTGACTACAGAGGGCGACATTTTTTTTGAAAATTAGTTGGTCAAAATATATGTAGAAAACTCCATGTTTAGGGCCTACCTCTTTTAAATACAGCGATGTAGTACAATGCGGCTAGTATGTATTCACTGATGTCTATATAGGCTCGCACACGCAAGTAAACCTTTTTTTACCTAAAATGGTTTAAAATGTGCATGACTTGCCCAGTTTTCAACAATATGAATATCTGAGTGATTGTCATAATAATATTAATTAATAACCTAACTAAATGAGGCAAACTACTTTTTTTACTTTTGGTCATCACTTTTTTATTATTCAGCCTGCAGACATGGTTGAACCATCATTTTTTTATTGTAAAGTACTTTGGGCAATGTCTTGCTAGACGTCCCGTAACCCAAGTGCGCATGCTCACACCAATTAAAATACGTTGTAGCTAGCCTATATAGGCTATAGCACGGTTTATTCCGTACGGGACGTGAGGCAAGATATAGCCGTACTTTGTTTCCATGTAGGCCTATTCCATTTTCAAAGAGATAATTTTATTTTCAAAATTTTATGAACATGCCTACCACCATAGACAATGATTATGAAACGGGTTGTCGAATTTGGAAGCTATGCAAAAGTTTATGTATGTAGGCCTATGGATGTATTGTATGGGCATGTCTATCTAGGCTAGGCCTATTTTAGGCTATGACGTTTAAATAAATGTTGTTCACAACTAGGCCTATACTATTTTTAAACACTATCTGATGTGTGGATTACAATTGGAACACTTACGGCTTACACTGAAAAAAGAGATATGACGTCAGTAAATGAGATAACTTGTATTTTCGGATGAATTCTCGAACTTTCATCAAGTACGGAATTCCCAGCAATCTCCAGTTGCCAGTTTTCGCCTGTCTGTCTCCCAATGTCGTATAAACTAAAATGGATACCCTTGCCGTTAATTATGTTAAATGGATGCGGTGCCATGGTGCAAACAGATTTAAATATATGTTTGAAAATTCATAGTTATAAAGAGCTAAACAATTTCTTCAAATTGTATTATTTGGTATGCAAGACAAACAATGAACCATGTTTATCTTGCGTTTTGTAAGTCTTTTTTAAATTCTCTCCATAGCGATAGTAGAGTATACCGTAAAGCGTATCTATTCTAGTATCATGTTTATTATATAAAGCAGCTATTTGTGTTTGCGTTTTCCGTGCGGCAAGCAGAGTACCGTCAGCGTGTGTAACTCCAAAGCTGCCCGAAATAAATAATATAAAATATCTGATCCGAATTTACATGTCAAGATGGCGGAAGCTGCTGTGGATTCGAGTAATACGGCTTCAACTGATCGTTTTTTCTGTCATCAATGCAGCACTGAAATAGCTCCAGTTTTACCCGTGAGTTTAACATTAATGAGCGCTTTCAATACAGATCGAAATATTTGAACTGCCATTAATACTAAACTTGGAAACGAGCAAACTAAAAAGTCAATAATGAAATCCAATCTGTTCCATTATTTTTTGCAATGCAAAACAAACATGACAAAAATTATACATAGAAGATGCACTCATCAATTAGACCCAATGGTGGCTATACTATCGTTCATGCTTCACTATACTATAGCCACAACACCCTCTATAGACACACGACGTCGCGAAAATCACATTTTTAATTCAAGATTTTCATATCAAATATAATTTAAATCAATCAAAATGCACTCACATGTTGTTCCTAGAACTCTTGTAAATACATTGAGTTAATTAATTTTGATCAAGCATCCTCATTTTGGGGAAAATATTGAGCTGAAAAATCGGCAGTGCTGACACTCAATGTGAATTTCGCGACGTGAACAGTCGATAGGGAGTTTTGTGACCCTTTTTAGGTAGCCAGCTACCTAGGACACTATTGGGACTACTCATCCAGGGCTGTCAACTCTCCCGCATTAGGCGGGAGTCTCCCGCATATACACTCTTTCTCCCGCACTCCCGCATAGCATATAAAATCTCCCGCATCAACAAAATTACCTCAATTAAAGTGTATATCAACACCTTTATACTAGCTTCCGTCGGTACATTTGCGATTTTGACCATGCAATTTTCGTGCGGATTTGAGGAAAACATCATCCCTACCCCCCCCCCCCCCCCCCCCCCCCACACTTATCAGGATTTCAGCTACTGACGGGGAAATAATTGTGCATGTTTTGCGATTATTTTTTTGAGTAGCCTATGTATCTCTCCCTCCCAGCAAATCCCAAAAGTTGACAGCCCTGCTCATCAATCATGTAAATTCAATATACTTTTAATTATTAATATGGCAATATCATGTTTGATATTATGCAAGGCATGTATTTTGGAGTAATATTCATATTGACAGGATCCATATTCCATGAATCCATGATGGCATTTCATTTTTATCAATCCATCATTCAACATAATATAATAATACTGACGACGTATCAATCATGCGTATGAGAGCTATGAAACAGAGCTACATTCAACAAGGCATACAGTCGGAAGACGATGATTTCCACTCGATAGAATGACGTTCGTTGGTTCCCAATTTTAAATACGGTTCCCGATTTTAAATGAGTCTGCAGCTGCACACACGCATGATGATGCAATTACTTAGTCGTTAGTCTTAGGCCAACTTGCGAAGTAACACAAGTTACATGTTTCACTTGCCCACCCGCACCGTTTTTTGACGCCGCTCCAACATTTTTGTTATTTGTTATTTTAAAAAATTCCAAAAAATTCCAAAATAAGTTCGAAAAAAAATCAAAAATCATACTTCTCTTTGTTGTGTGTGAGTGTGTCCATCATTTTCAACTATATTTCAATGAAAGAGATGCAAGAAACACTCGTTGGTAGTGATATACGAATATCAAAACAATTCTTGCAAAAACTTAAAAAGCTTGTAGGCCTAGGCTAGAGCCTATATTTGGCTTCTGAAAAATAACAAATAGTAGGCCTAAGGGCCGCCCTCACTGATTTAAAAAAAAGTCTGGACGAGAAACACATTTATTATTTTTGTTACTTGGCCTTATACATAGGCCTAAGACTAGAGCAAGACTAGCCCAAGTAGAAAGTAAGTATAGCCTTAGGGCCTATGCTCACTCACCCCCACACACTAGGCCTACTCTTAACTGACACAAAATTACATGATTTACAGGATAATAAACAATGTCAAAATGATAAAAACTGAGAATAATTTGATAGGCGGCTAGGCCAGGCTATTACTGATTAAAATCGCTACGCTCTAAGTCTAACGTCAATAACATTCTTTTCTATCGCGCATGCGCCCTCGCATGCCCCAGCCGTCCCTTCCCACCTGAAATGAAATACATGTTAATAGCGCATATTATTGGGAACAACGCTCGTCTTGGACGGCTGCATCAGACGTGATAGTACACGCAATATAGGACCAACAGCTGAAGTAGAACTACAGTGATGTTAATTACATACCTTCTGTGGTAAACATACTTTACCAGGACGCCTTCTATAGGCTAGTCGCCTTCATATCATCAGCACAGGTTGGCCCATCATGCTTCTTCACCTACTGGATCCGTGCATCGGCTGACTATGAGAGCCGATCGACTGACTATGAGAGCCGATCGGGGCATTAAAAAAAAAACAAGGTTCACAACTACATGTATGACTATTAATATTATAATTACCTTTAATTTATGAAACATTATACAGATAGCTACTAATCTGTAAAACATGCACCCCCTCCCCCCCCAAAAAATAAATAAAAATAAAAATAAAAATAAAAAATAAACATGACCGATCAGCAGAGCAGACAGACAGCAGTCAATGCCTGGCAGGCTGCCTGCTGCACTCTCTTTCTCTCGCGGCCTTACAAATACCCCGCCAAATCAGCGACCTTGCATAACTAATGCAAGCAAGGTTATGCTTCAATTTGAAAATGCTATTATAAAGGATAAAAGTAAGATGGGTGCTACATTACATCGCTGATTAAATATCGAAGCAAATAACAGAAGATAAGTATACTATGTAAAACAATATTTAATAACCGATGTTTCACCTATCCAGGCTTTGTCAAAGTGACAAAAGGCTATTATTGTTCGACGGGAAAAGAAAATAAGGAATGCTAAGGATTAGGTGGCGCGCAAGGAAACGCGGAGGCGGGTTGTAGTGGTGGAGTGTAAACGCGGCGAAGCGGTGAGCGCTGCAAAGTGGTGAGCGCGGCGTGACAGGGAGCACGCAAATCAAAACAATGACAATCAAAATATTAGCCTTATGTCTTTTATTTTTACCTTGAGAAAGCCCGGATAGGCGAAATGTTCAATTGGTTATTAAATATTGCTATACATGTACATCATATAAACTTATCTTCTGTTAAATTTGTGCTTTTGAACATTCCTTGTCCGTCCCTATCCTTTTGCCTTTGGCAACAAAGCAACAAATCGGTTTATAATGCGCTGTAGCTACAGTGTACTCAACCATACGGTAGATCAATCCAAGTGATAATCATCGTCATCAAGTCGTGTAAAGCGACTTTTGTTTACATTTGCAAAAATTGTAAAACTAGCCAAAAAAAATTAGCTGATTTGTGTATTAAAATAATTAGATGATCATGAAGAGGAAACCCATGGGCAAATATTTTAGGCGATGAGCCTGTCAAGGATTCCGAAAAAGGGCTGCATTTTGCCCGATCTTTGTGATGGTACAATCTGCAATTAGGCGTCTGTCTGAGCTGTGTTTGTTGTCATTGGCATCTGAGAGCTATGCTATGAAATGAAAGCATTTGAGTCAGTGTCAGATATTTTCATCAATATTCTTCAACTTTCCTGAATAAAATGTGTCAAACTTAGTCTTTTGCTTCAGATATTAATCATATTTAGTGTCCAAAGAATCTGTATAGCTTGGTTACATACATGTAGCTCAACCTATTTCAATTTCCACCATAATAATATAACATAAAAATGAGCGTTTATAAAATGCTCTAGTCTTTCACATTATACACTACAATGGTACCACAGCGCTTAACATCACTTAACTAGCACTTCATAAACTTGATTTCAGCAAACCCATTGCTCTTCGTTTGGAATTTAGACCAAGAGATAAGGTGACGATTTCAAAGTGATTTTTCGCTCCTTACTTAAAAAGGACTCAGTTGGAACTAAGTCAGATTATTAAAACAACCGTGCAATCCTATACTATAATCAAACCAAACATTTGTTGATCACACCGTCATGATCCGAGCGCTCGCGATCATTACAAAGGTAGAGCGTGTCCTTGCATGCAGTGTGTTCCAATACAGTCGCAGAGCAACGTGGCCCGTGGGGTATTGTTGATTAGAGCCTGTGATTGGTCAATTACCTAGTTATTTACAAGTACGACACATCTTCCGGTTTACTTCGCCCTTGACATCACGATTGATTCAGTTACGCACAAGTCGCATGGGATGCTGGAGAATTGTATACGCTGTGATCGACAAATTTCTGTTTTGATTATATAGCCCATGCATACTATTTTGTTAGGTCTGCCATTTATTTTTTTAAATATATCATCTGCAACCCATAACTTATACATTAAGCCAAGGGATTAGGCAGCCAGCTGTGTAGGGATTGTTTTACACACCCAAATTTATACACACCCAGTTTTTTCACATGGCCTATAATACTTTGCACACAACTCCTTATAAATGTACACATGCAGCCAGGCCCATTTTTGAATTTACACACCCACAAATCCTGCCTGAGACCTTGGTGTAAGCCGGCACGTGCTGACAGTGTAAGGCTGGGATTTCCGGGAGATTATACTCCCGGTATCTATTTAATATTTCGGTCGGGAAAAAGGTTGAGCATATAAAATGATGTTTTAAAATAAATGCTTCATGTTGGAAACCGTACTCAAATATTTGTATTCATCAAAATTGTGACAGTAAGTACACTTGGGGAGGAAATATGTCAGAAAAGCTACCCTGAGTATGCCCAGCGATAAAGGTTAGCTAAATATCCAAAATGGGAATAATTAACTTAAAACTTGGCTGACCAAGCGTGCAACAGTTTTACATATTTTGCAACCTGAACACATTTTCTGCCAATTGTCAGAGTCAGAATTGAACTATTTTAATTATTTGTTCCCTTTCTTATCTTTTGCTTATATATTTGCACTATTGAGTTCACTCATATAGTAAAAAAGTAGAAGATATCATATAACTTTTTGAAAAGTTAAAGATTGACAACACTTTTTGATGTTGTAAATTAACTTGTTCTTGTACATGTACCTCATCAGACCCTACCCTATAAGGCTATAACTTAATTCAACCCTATTATTTATTGACAAGGGAAAGCTTATTGAAGAGAAAAGATTATTTGACTATTTAAACTGTTAATTTTTTTCTTTCAGGATTTTACATGTCCTACTTGTGATGGAGGATTTATAGAACAGGTTTCAAGTGACAGTAGTGACAATATAGACCCAGACAGGTAAATTTCTATTGGCATACGTATAGTCACTATTATAATGCTATGGATGAAATTCAAGCTATGAGTGACATGCTAGCGTGTTTTGTTGTTCGCGGAGCTTATTCCAGATATGGGTCATTCCATGAAGTTGGGTACACTTTGTACACAAAGTAAATGGTGCAATTTCCAGTGATGAAATTATCTTTTTTGGTTAAACCAGTATAGGTTTTTGAATTATTATGATTTGTAATTGTAGAGTATTGAGATAGCTTTCAAATGATACCAAAAACAAAATAGCACTTGAAAATGTTACTTGAATTCTAATAAAATGAATTTCAAATGTTGACCCCCATGTCACACTTTGTGTACCCAACTTCATGGAATGACCCATATATGAAATGCACAAAAAATTATGCATGCATGTCCGTACAAATTTCACGATTGACCAATCAGGACGCATGGTCAATTTTTTGAAAGCATCTGGTATGCACTTCCGGGTTTACGCATGCACACATTGGTGGAATTATGTCCATAGCATTATGACACTGACTGACTATATTAATGATTAGAGGTTAATGACTGTGTATCAGTTGTTTAGATTTAGAGAGTAATGTGGACATTTGAGGTCTGAAGTTAAATGTTATGATTTTTCACAGAACCCGAGAAATCAACTGATTAAAGTCATTTACCGAATTATCCCTATTAAGCGCCCATGCCCTTATAAGCACCCACCCCCGTTTTTCTCAATGACTACCAACAAACAATCCATTATAAGCCCCCACCTTTTCAATTACCGTAGCACTGTACAACAAAATTTTTCGCCACGGCGTCCTTGAGTAAAGCAGTACCAGTAAGCCTGGTTCGATCGCCGCCGCCACCCGATAATTAATTGGCTTTCAATTATGTTAAATTTTAAGATATCTAATTGAAACCTTGATATATTGTTGTCCATAATGTAACAATCATCTGTAGAAAGTTTCATTGAAATCGGAGTAAAGAAACATGCTAGTTGCTAACGAGATATTGATCCATCTCAAGTGCCATTAATTATTTACAAACGTTTACGTTGTTACACTTCCCTGACTTTGACAGTCAATTTCTCAAAACTGGGTTTCTTGGTAGTGTCAACTTCTTTTGCTCATATCTATGGATAGAAACAAGCTATAATAGTGGTTAATATATCATTTTAAAGCTGAAATAATATATTTTAAGAATATGGTAAAAAACTATAAACAATTTTTGCGACTTTCCACCCATTTCGTGGTGCCATGTCACATATTGTCTTTTTTCATCATAATGTACACCTCCCTATGATTTAATCGAACAGCCCACTAAATTAAACATACGTGCTAACGATCAACGGCGGTTGAACATGAAAAAGGAACATGCAAGTAAGCAATTTGGTGCACTTGGTCATTCTGAACCAACACGCACTGCGTGAAAGTCATTGATGCGCATCATTTTGACCACATCCGCATACACTCCGTTCAGATGCTAAATAAGGTTTGTGTGCCGGTCATAACATTGTCCATGTATTGCATTAATGAATCAGAGATGTTTGATTGGGGCATATCTGACGTAAATATTCATACCTATTGTTTTGAAATCAATGATAATGTCCTTGAATGAAATTTGTTTTGGAGTTCAAAAGTTCATTGGTCTTCTATGCTGGTTACCAAGACAGTGTTACATGTATAAAAAATTCAGGATAGTTTGTACTGTAGTAAGAAGGAACAAGACTTTAATCTTATGCAAATTGAATGCATAGTGATATTAATGGAGAACAATTCTATTCATGAAACTAAGCATGTTAGGAAAATAATTATTTAATGTATATTGACCATTCTTATTGAACACCAAACTCTAATATTCAATAAAACTAATTTAAACTGCACACCCCCAACCTGTGATTATTTGAAATTCATGCTCGGTGGTTTGTCACTTGTGTCGACTCGGAAGTGCTGATGGGATGTGATGTCATTATTACTAAAACCGCCTCATCAACAGCAGGTTGCTGCACGTAATCACGCTGGAATTCAATGCATAAATTGAAAGTATCAGCACATGAAACAGAGATGTGGAAATCTCGTAACTGTTCCGTCATATCTTTGAATAAGTTCATCTGGATTGTTATTAAACATCCGTCATAGCTTTGATAAATATGGTAACGTCCATACAGGTGATTTTCTTTTTTCATTCTAAAGCCAATTTTATCTTAACGCTTCTAACTTAAAGTTCCATGGCGCAGATTTCCTTTAAGTCATAAATTATACTATGATGTGATTATATGGGAAATGCAATACAGATCTATATACCGGGTGGTTAAAAAAAAAGTTGACCCAAGTTCAAGATCACTTTTCCACCACATTTATAGTTTCAGAGAATTTGTTTTTACTTAGTCTTGATCAGCAGTAAGTTTTGAAATTATCTTGAAAAAATGGTAAATTTTTCCTGGTTAGTTCTTCAGATATAGCGTCCTTTAGCATGTTTAGTAGAGATTTAATGCACAAAATGGACTGACACACGATTGGTCACAAATTGTGAAAAAGGAGAAAAGGAAAACAAGAAGACAACTGAAACATCTGCCTGGTGCATAGCACTACCTACCTAAGTACCTATACGTTTCTTTGTTGATTGTGAATGGCACATAGGTATAGAGATTGGGATACTTTGTCAGGGCGGGCTTTTCAATTCTGAATCTAGAGCATGCTGTTTTTGTTGAAGACAGATACTAAATGACGCTCCCGTGGACAGGTCCGTTTTTTGCATGCTTTCTGTAATGAACCATATCTGAAGAACCAAACAGCTACACGCACCATTTTTTCAGGATAATTTAAAAACTTACTGCAGATTAAGCCTGAGTAAACACAAATTCTCTGAAACTACAAAATGTGGTTGAAAAGTTACATTGAACTTGGGTCAACTTTTTTTTAAACCACAATTATGCAGATCATGTTATTCCAATTTTTGTTTCACCTTATAATAATCTCATAATATATCTCATATTGTGTTTGTTTTAACGTTTTCTTAAACGTATTCGTCTAAAAGTAAGCCTGCCTGTAGTCATTTTGATGCAAATGTCTGTATTTTATTGCCATGATTTTTATCACCAGTAATGTAAAAAGCCATCAGGACTTAACAAATAGCATGTCAATTACTTATAACATTTACAGAGATTCTTCAGATGGCAGTTCATCAGCGGATGGAGTGAGCAGTGAAGTGGTTGATCCAGCCCTTGCATTCACAACGGTAAATCAAATATTAAGCTTAACACCAGGCCTGGAAAAATGGGCAAATTGGGAAGCTCCTTGCCGGGAAATGTGGGTATTTGGGGGGGGGGGGGGGATTTATGCATTTGGAGGGAAATGTTATCTTCCATATAAAGAAGTACATTAGAAATAGTGGGAAATGTTTCAGTTATGGAGGGAAATTTGGGTTAGCTTGCCAGGAAATCAATATTTTGCCAGGCCTGCTTTCCATGCGGCACACGTCTGCAGACGACATTCCAAAATTTCACAAAATGTTTCAAAAATATCAAAATAATTGAATATCCTTACCAAATTTAAAATGAGAAATGCATTAAAATAAGTACAATCATACCTAGTATTGATTCAGTAATCCTTGAGGTAGTAGGCCTTGAAAGTTGGGAAAGGTTTCTGAAAAAATATGTTTTGAATTGGTAAAACCAAAAGCTGTGTAGAAAGTGTTGAAGACATGTTTGCGATCAAACTTGTTTCAAATGCAGGTTTCCTGACCACCAAAACACAAACAAACTTTCTCAATCTCTTTACTAACTGGGTACATGTCTCTTGCATTGTTATATTGGGCCTCTTCAGATATTGAGGTGTTCATACCATAGGCCTACATAGTCAAAAGAAACCCCTTTATTAACCCTGCTACTCTATAATTGCTTTTGTATGTCTGGGGTCAGTTTGTTCTTTGGGTCTACACTAATCAGTTGCACATTTAAGTAAAATTGTTAATGAAGTCAACGTGAAATATAATGATAAAGAAGGCTTCAATTCCAGTTGAACTCTATTTAAATACATATATTTGCTTTGATACATAGATGCTTTGAACTATAGTTTGTTTTTATGCAATTAGGGTTTTTTTTCTCTTCAATATCACCATTAATTCTTTGTTTTTGTTGCTGTGTTCTTATTCTAGTTATTTAGTCAGATTTTAGGTCAAACATCACATGAACACCCAGGTATGCCTAGGAGGCCATTGGGGTTATCAGATACTAGTAGGTCATCTAGCTCAGGATCAGATAATGCAGGTAAGACCAACGTTGTATAGTTGATAATGGCACTATATAAAAGCCTATTGCATGTATGTATGTATTGATATCACTGTCTTTAAAAGAAGTAAAATGGACCTTAGATAGAAATTACATCAAAATGGAAAATAGAAGAATGTTGACAAGATGCATTGAAACACAGGGCATGAATAAGGTCACCTACAATTTAGGGAAATTGGTGTTGAAACACTGAGCTAATTTCTCCGCTAATATCCCATATAAAAGGGACCATTTGCAAGCGCTGGTTTGTAAACTTGTATGTAAAGCTTGAACTATCTTCAAACTCATATCCCTCTACCGCCCACCATTCTATGTTGAAGGTCCCAACGACCGTGGTGATGAAACATTGCCAAACAGCTTTGAATATGGGAGTGGGACTGGGGAATTGGGGAATGGAATTGATTTCAGCAAAGTCCTCAAAGTGTACCGACTGTTATTTCCTGGATTGTAGGTGTTATTCAAAGACGAGGAACCGTAATAAAAACACAATGCATTTTATAGTCCCCTTGAAGTTGAGGTCACCTAAGTTTCAATAAGAACACAATTCATTGAACACAATTGCATTTAGAAAGTTTTTTATTACTTTAGTTGAATATTCTTACTACTGATTGATGAGAGGAGTTGGCATCTCAACAGTGCTATAAAATCAAAACAAAGAATTCTCTATCAAATCGTATACGATTCCTCAGTGTCCCATGCGACTGGGGCATATCGTGCGTGACCACATCAATCGCGATGGCAAGGGCGCAGTAAAACCGGAAGATGTGACGTACTTGTAAACAAATAAGTAATTACTAATTGACCAATCGCGGCCCTAATCAACAAGACCCCAAGCTGCGTGATTGGACAATTAAGTAAGTTCATGTTTATTCATGTCACATACGATCACGTTGTGGCATGGTTGTCAAGGGCTCATCACGCTGGATTCAAAATTTGAATTTTGAATGAACGCTGGCGTGACTGAAATTAACGTCTTGATCGAGAATTCTTTGTTTTGATTATACTGAATATTTGTAAAATTAAGTGCATGCATGAAGAACAAAAGACATGGGAGACCTACCGTCACTAACTCACATCCTAGTGTGATGTTGAAAGGTAAAAGGCCAGAAATAATAGTGTAATCTAACACAAAACCAGAAAAGATAAAGGTAGGTGTTTCGATTGCTGGCCCAAATTTCAACTTGATGTTTTCTAATCTACGTGAAGGGCCATCTTTAAAATAGTAATATTCCAAAGTTTGAGTTGCATAACTTCAATGGTTTATTTTAGAAGTACAAGGTTACATGAAATTTGCCCATTAAGTAGTACACAAACTGGCTGTATGGTTCACCACCTATGCCAGTAATTCACTGCATTTTGGCCTATAACGTCTTAATAGAACATATCTTGCGCCAAACATTTTACAGAAATAATGAGAAAAATATGGGGTTTCTTCTGATACCACAATATGTTGATGGGCCAAAAAAATAGCTGAAATGATCGGAACATCCATCTTTAATATCTACTCTGGCATAACAAATGAATTGTACAGCGTGTATCAACAAAAACGCAACACTGTTTGCCAAGAGCTGTGCGATTACGGCAAATCACATATCGCCCTGAAACTTAGATATTCTGTTAAGACTACTTCTTGTTGGCTATCAAATAGTCAAATTACAGTAATATCGATTATGAATTGGCTGAGATACTCAGGATATAAGTTTATCCTGTATTCCTGATTTTCTTGTCAGATCAATATTAACAAGACGCTTTAATAAACCATTGTACTTGAATAGTGGGAAACAAACTCATCATTTTGAGAAGAGTATGTCATGTTAAAGATAAATTCTGGCTACAACTGCTATTTCAGTATCATATCATATAAAAACTGAGCACATTTGCAATACATTTGTTGAATCACAGGTTGATAGTTAATGACGCAGCTTGAAAATCCAAATTACAAAGTCTGTTGATGCAAGTAAGAAAATATAAGTATGGTACAATATTCAAAAGATGAACAAATGAAGTAGTCCAGTAAAGGTAGGAAATGTTTTGTATGAAGCATTCATTGTTAGTTTGTGATGGTGACATTATGGTGCAGCTCGACCTTCAAAAGGCTGTCCTTGTTTCAAGACGTGACGTGTCATCTGTGTGCCGCATGAGTAGCACTACTATGCGACTGGGGCATATCTTTTGTGACCGCGTCAATCGCGATGGCAAGGGCGCAGTAAAACCGGAAGATGTGACGTACTTGTAAACAAAAAAGTAATTACTAATTGACCAATCGCGGCCCTAATCAACAAGACCCCAAGCTGCGTGATTGGACAATTAAGTAAGTTCATGTTTATTCATGTCACGTACGATCACGTTGTGGCATGGTTGTCAAGGGCTCATCACGCTGGATTCAAAATTTGAATTTTGAATGAACGCTGGCGTGACTGAAATTAACGTCTTGATCGAGAATTCTTTGTTTTGATTATACTGAATATTTGTAAAATTAAGTGCATGCATGAAGAACAAAAGACATGGAAGACCTACCGTCACTAACTCACATCCTAGTGTGATGTTGAAAGGTAAAAGGCCAGAAATAATAGTGTAATCTAACACAAAACCAGAAAAGATAAAGGTAGGTGTTTCGATTGCTGGCCCAAATTTCAACTTGATGTTTTCTAATCTACGTGAAGGGCCATCTTTAAAATAGTAATATTCCAAAGTTTGAGTTGCATAACTTCAATGGTTTATTTTAGAAGTACAAGGTTACATGAAATTTGCCCATTAAGTAGTACACAAACTGGCTGTATGGTTCACCACCTATGCCAGTAATTCACTGCATTTTGGCCTATAACGTCTTAATAGAACATATCTTGCGCCATACATTTTACAGAATAATGAGAAAAATATGGGGTTTCTTCTGATAACACAATATGTTGATGGGCCAAAAAAATAGCTGAAATGATCGGAACATCCATCTTTAATATCTACTCTGGCATCACAAATGTATTGTACAGCGTGTATCAACAAAAACGCAACAATTTTTGCCAAGAGCTGTGCGATTACGGCAAATCACATATCGCCCTGAAACTTAGATATTCTGTTAAGACTACTTCTTGGCTATCAAATAGTCTAATTACAGTAATATCGATTATGAATTGGCTGAGATACTCAGGATATAAGTATGGAAGTGCAAAACACGTTTGACATCATTTATCCTGTATTCCTGATTTTCTTGTCAGATCAATATTAGCAAGACGCTTTAATAAACCATTGTACTTGAATAGTGGGAAACAAACTCATCATTTTGAGAAGAGTATGTCATGTTAAAGATAAATTCTGGCTACAACTGCTATTTCAGTATCATATCATATAAAAACTGAGCACATTTGCAATAAATTGGTTGAATCACAGGTTGATAGTTAATGACGCAGCTTGAAAATCTAAATTACAAAGTCTGTTGATGCTAGTAAGAAAATATAAGTATGGTACAATATTCAAAAGATGAACAAATGAAGTAGTCCAGTAAAGGTAGGAATTGTTTTGTATGAAGCATTCATTGTTAGTTTGTGATGGTGACATTATGGTGCAGCTCGACCTTCAAAAGGCTGTCCTTGTTTCAAGACGTGACGTGTCATCTGTGTGCCGCATGAGTAGCACTATTTGCGCCTTATTCCCTTAACAGCGTTGGTGATGCAGTTCCTAAGATCTTTGAGATTAGTTGGTGGTGTCTGAAAGACTTGAGACTTAACATAACCCCTAAAGAAAAAGGCTAATGGTGTAAGGTCTAGAGCAGGCATTCTCAAATGGTGGCGCGCGCGCCACTTGTGGCGCATCAAGGCATCCAAAGTGGCGCGAAAGTGGTTACAATTTGTTTTAAAAATAAATCATATCATGATATAGCCTATGACAGTCAGATGTATGAAGACAGCATGAAGGACCAGCATGTGCCCTCAAAAGAGTAATATTAGTTACTATGTCACCTACATATAATGTTAAAATATTTTATGACGGTAATTTTGCCATTGTAAATTATAAAAAATATGACCAAGTGGAGCTTCAACAAGTTGGTAACTTAAATGTGGCGCATCAGTAAATCTAGTTGAGAAAGCCTGGTCTAGAGAGCAAGCAGGCCACTCCGTAGCATGTCCAAGACCAACAACTTTGTTTATAGAACGAACGATGTAAATCATGTTTTGCCCTTGTCTACTTATATCTTTAATATCTCAGCGAATTCATAATCGTTATCGCTGTAATTTGACTATATGATAGCCAGGAAGTAGTCCTAACAGAATATCTAAGTTTTAGGGCGATATGTGATTTGCTGTAATCGTACAGCTCTCGGTAAAAAGTGTTGCGTTTTTGTTTTGTTTTTTGATACACCCTGTAGTTAGAAGACAACAGGTTTCTTATGATTAGTATACATGTCGTATTATTAGTGCTGGAATTGAAAAAAACCATCAATGTTCCTGTGCCAACATTATAACACATATTTTGTTTTGTCATCCTTCTACAGATGGAAATTTAGATCCCAACAGAAGGTCACCTTCAACAGGAGGACCACGAATACACCAAGCTACAAGAGCTACTAGACAGCACTTTCCTAGACTGCCTCCAAGACCAGATAGTAGAGATCCAGCCACAGATATGATAGCGTAAGGCATTATCAGATTGTTAGGTTATCACACTTTGTGTATTGGTAGTTATGATTATATTGCATTTGCATGAAAAATGTTTTCAAAAAATGAGCAGCAATTTGGTCCAGAAGCATATTATAAATCACTAAACAATGTATAAAGAAGTGCCATTTATGTGTTATTTTATAGGTTGATGTATTTTTAAACACTTATATAAGATAATATGCAATCCCAACGCTGCTGAAATGTCTCACTTCCAGATGAACCCTTTGCGCTCGTTCTTTCATTTAGTCACTTACAGGTGTATAAATGATATTGATGTCTGTAAAATCTGAGGGGCCAGAAATGTTCCATTTAGAAATTATAGGCTAAAATGTGGTGAATTACTGCCAAAGGTGGTTAACCACTAGCAAGTTTATGTACTACTCAATGGGAAAAATTATTGTGACCTTGTGCATGTGCTTCTAAAATTAAAACTATTAGAGTTATGCAACTCAAACTTTGGAATGTGGCAATTTTAAGGATGATCTTTCATGTAAAATAGAAAACATCGAGTTGAAAATCGGGCCAGCAATCAGAACATCTACCTTTAAATGACACAATAACAAGAGTGCTATTTTATTTTGACAACTAGATATTTTCCGGCATTGGTAGAGTTTTGTAATGTTTTGTTTTGTATTTCCTCTATTGCAGACTATTACAACATTTGCTTGGTATGACACATAATCAACCATTACATGCAGGTGGAGGAACGGGTGGAATGTTTTTTCCAGTGTAAGTATTATTATATTTTGGATTGGTCTGTGAAATGAAGCATTCAGGAATGAAAAATTCTCTTATCTTCAGTCATTGGCTATGTTATTGTTGTAACTGTGTATTCATGGGTTTGTAAGGGGTTGATAGACCATTAATGTTGCAGTGACTCTAAATTTGCAGGAAAATGTGTTAAAATTGCTAGCATTTTCATTTGTATTGCATTTCAGGTTTCGAGTACACTGATATGTTCATGTTTTAAGGGCAAATAGGGTTTTTCCATGGGTAAGGGTGAAAAGATGACACTTCCAATACCCCTTCAATAGGTTTATCGCGAATAGGTAAAAATCAATTGATTATCCTTTTCTGTTGGGATTGAAAAGGGGGCACATTTGTCCCCCTTTTTATCCCACAATGCATCAGAAAAGGATAATAAATTGATTTTTACCTATTCGCGATAAGGCTTATGAGAAGGCTGTCTTAAATATACCCCTTTTACATTGCAGTTTTGATAATATGTCACTCTTCCTTGCTCTCAAATCTTGTGTAAAATATATCATCTCGTTCTCAAATTCTTACTTTGATCCTTGTTTTTGTATTTTTTTCCTACTTGCAGGCAAATGTTTAATCTCCATGGTAACCCTAGAGATTATGCCTGGGGAGAAGGGGGTTTGGATGCAATCATAACACAGGTATGTCAGGATAAATAGCAGTAAAAAATGATAGGGTGTGTGTGCTACATCATTTGCTCCTAATCAAATTTCTTGGTTATTCAAGGCAGTCTATATAATGGGAGAGGAAATTTGAACCTGGAAAGTAGAGCCTTCCATATATACGGGCATATACCGCCAAAGTGACCTGGATCAAATCAATCGGAGTGCCGCTATTCTTGGCAATGCATCGTGGTGCAAAATGATTGACAACTTGCCTATGCTTCGTGAGCCTCAAGATGTGACTGTGCCGAATTGCAAATTTGAGGGCGCTAGCATACTGGAAGCTTCATTCTCAGCTTCATTCAAGCTAGCCTCTAGTGCAGGCTTTATCAACTAGATTTACTGATGTGCCACATCTTAGTAACCAACTTGTTGAAGCTCCACTTGGTCATATTTTCTAGAATTTACAATGGCAAAATTCCTGTCACAAAATATTTTAACATATATATGTAGGCAACATAATAACTAATATTACTCTTTTGAGGGCACATGCGTGCACAGCGCGCGAAAAATTGCTGTCTTTATACATCTCGACCGTCATAAGCCTATGAAATCTGGCTATATCATGATATGATTTATTTTTACCACTCTCACGCCATTTAGGATGCCTTGATGCGTCACAAGTGGCGCACGCGCCATCATTTGAGAATGCCTGCTCTAGTGGCACAGGCTAGGTTATTCCCATTCCTAACATTCTCAGAAAGCAACGAGGACTTAATGAATACATCCTTTTCATTGTTCACATGTTCTTATTCACCCAGTCATATAAAATGAATGAGTATAATGGGCCCACGTCACATGAGGTTGAGCTCGCGTAAAGTACAAGGCTCTGATTGGTTGGTGCTCAAACGTGAGAACTGAAAAACTCATGCCCATCACGCCCCACTGCGTCGGTGGTTACGGCGCAGCGGGAGCACTGCGTTGGTGGATACGGCGCAGTGTGACGATCGTTAAAAAGGCTTCAGTTTAAATGCATATTTACATAAATTGGGTAATCGTCCGGGATGCGTCCGTGACCGGCGTTTGAAGTCATTTTTGGTCAGCATCGCCTTGGTGGTGCTGTTCTCACAGATGACAGTGGCCACGCGAAACCTAAATTTTGAATTCGTATTTGAACACGTAATCGCGTATGTTAATCTTATCATTTTGAAAAATTTGTCATAATTAGAAGATTTTTTTTCCAATCCAAAATCGTTGGAGTTGGCTAACCAACTCCATTGCAAATGCTATTTTTAAAATTATTTTCATTGTTATACCGGGCGATGACTGTTAAAAATATTTCAAAATTATGCACTCCCGTCCGAAACGTGTGGCCAGTGCCGCGTCGTCTGCTACAATCACGCCTTATTGGTATAGCGCCACCAAGGCTATGCTGACTAAATTTATTAAGTTGTATGTTATCTCTTGATCTTTCACCAGCTCTTAAACAATGTTGAGGGACAAGGGCCTCCACCAGCTTCAAAAGATGATCTAGATAAGTTAGGAGAAGTTGAAATCAGCAATAGTCATATAGGTAAGAGTTGTGTAATATACCTTGTGGTTTGTTTACCTTGTCTTGGTTTGGCTTGTCTTGCCTTTGCCGTACCTTGGGTCACTGTAACTGCTGACAATTAGTGAACATAGCCATCTTAAGCTTAAAGGTAGATGACCCGATCATATTCCGATTTTCAACTTGAAGTTTTCTATTCTACATGAAAGGTCATCCTTAAAAAAGTCGTGTTCCAAAGTTTGAGTTGCATAGCTCTAAGGGTTCTTATTTTAGACGCACAAGATGCCGTGAACTGTACCCATTGAGTTGTACACAAACTATATCGGTGGTATACCACCATTCGCTGTAATTCGACGTTATTTCATCGATTTCTCCGTAATTATACCGATCTAGGCCGTCAAATTTCAGTATGATGATGAGAAAAATACGAGCTTTCATATGATATGAAAATCTCCGTATGTTTGAAATAATTCTGTGTTACGAAAATGTGATCGGGTCATCTACCTTTAAGGGGGGACTTAAGGAAGTTTTTTGTTGAATTTTGTTAGTGCTGTAATTATTGAACCATGACTCAAATGTATATAAAAGTATACCTTTTTGGAAAGGAAATGGATCAGAGAATCCAAATTTGGCATCAATTTTGACCAAAAATGTTGATTTTTTTGAGAAAATCATTTTTTTTTAACAAAGCTAACAAACATAATTTTGAGACAAAAATGCCCCAATCACTTGATGATGATGTTAAGACACTACTGGAGGGACGATTTTTTTTAAAAATCAAATCCAATATTTTTTGAAATTTTGACAAAAAAGTGTTAAAAAAAATTAAAAATCCATTTTTCACGTTTTTTGGCACTTTTTGGTCAAAATTTTCAAAAATATTAGATTAGGTTTTTAAAAAAAAATTGTCCCTTCATTAGTGTCTTAACATCATTATAAATTGATTTGGCCATTTTTTACTCAAAATTATTTTTTGTTAGCTTTGTTCAAAAAAATTGGGTCAAAAAAGTGAATTTTGTGATTTTCTCAAAAAATCTACATTTTCGGTCAAAATTGACGCCAAATTTGGATTCTCTGATCCATTTCCTTTCCAAAAATGTATACTTTTATATACATTTGATTAATAGTTCAATAATTACAGCACTCACAAATTTCAAAAAATCAAATCAAAAACTTCCTTAACCCTAACACTTCCCCCCACTTTTTTCAGAATTTTTTCTTCAACGCGGAAAATCGACCAAAATATCCCCCCGATCCCCCCGGGATTTGATCCAGGGACCTCTCGCACCACAGGCGAGGGATTCCACACTTCACCACGGCTCTGGCACACAGTTCTGGGCAGTGTATAGCCCAGACTGTATGTATTGGGTCCATTTTTTCATCAAAAAACTTCCACGCCGGGTGGTACCAACGTGCCCAGTCGTGGTATTTTGGGGTATATGGTAGTGTTAGGGTTATATTAACGAAACTTAGAAAATTTTTGAAGAAAAAAAAAATTCAAAAAAATTGCTTGTTAACCCTAACACTTCCCCCCACTTTTTTCAGAATTTTTTCTTCAACGCGGAAAATCGACCAAAATATCCCCCCCGATCCCCCCGGGATTTGATCCAGGGACCTCTCGCACCACAGGCGAGGGATTCCACACTTCACCACGGCTCTGGCACACAGTTCTGGGCAGTGTATAGCCCAGACTGTATGTATTGGGTCCATTTTTTCATCAAAAAACTTCCACGCCGGGTGGTACCAACGTGCCCAGTCGTGGTATTTTGGGGTATATGGTAGTGTTAGGGTTATGTCCCCCCTTAATCCAAATCTTTCCTCTGTAGTTTGTCATTTGCTAGTCGCTTAGCCTGAGATGATGTGGTCGTAGACTTAATCTAAATCTTTCCTCTGTAGTTAATTTTCTAGTCACTTAGCTTTAGATGTGGTCGTAGACTCAATCCAAATCTTTCCTCTATAGTTTGTCAACAATGCCTTTTCACACCAAGTAGAATGAATTTGATGATTAGGGGCTCCAGAACCAAATTTCCATAGACATATGGAAGTTGCACTTTTTAAAAGCACTAATTACTGCCTGATTTTGGAAAAGGTGCTTTTGGGGACAAAAGGTGATTTTGTTTGCGTAAAAATATGCCATATGTGTTAAAAATAAACCCAAGTACACGGCTATGTTGCGCTTTTCCACGTTTACAGATTTGTTATTTAATTGTCAAAACCATCATTTTTCATTTAAAACTAAATTCAAACTTAACATGGTCTAAAATAAACACTTCCACAGTTGTGCAATTTGTTGATTTTTGGTAAATGGACATTTATTTTCAATTTAGAGCTTTTGAAGGGCTATAGTGCATTTTCCCTATCCCCCTACACTACTACACTTGTTTTCACCAGCTTTCATCAACATCTGCCCCATCATTTTTAGAGTTTATCTGCTCTCTTAAAAACTTATAGTCAGCAAGAATATTTGTACAATTTTAATTGTATACAGGGTGCGTGCAGATCCTTGAAAAGCCAAAAAAGTCCTTGAAAGTCCTTGAAAATGAAATTCCTTTTTCAAGGCCTTGAAAGTCCTTGGATTTTATGAAAAGTCCTGAAAGTCTGGTGAAAGTTTTTTGAAAAAAACAAATGTGCCGAAGCCATAATCAAGCCATATATATTCCGATTTTACCATTCATTTTTCCAACATTACCTTGCGGCAGTCGCAGTGCCAAAACTAATTTAATATTAAACCCTTCGAATGCTATAGTGTATTAAATCCGACTGAGCACCTCAAATAAATTCTTCCAAGTTTTTACGTTTTTACTCATTTTATTTTCCATATTATTACTCTTTCATCTTTATTTATTCATTAAAAGTTATCAGTTATTTATTGTAAACACTTCAAAAGAAGTAAGTTCCCCTTTAGGGGTTCCCGTATATTTCCAAAACAATACATTGGAATGAAATGGGGTTTTCCGTCAAATGATTATGGGCTTCGTACCAATACTTGACCAAAATTTCAAATCAACAGGTTCTGTCATGCTCGAGTGAGCACGTATTGAATGACGGAATGTCCCATTTCAAAAGTTGCTAAAATAACGTTTAATTTCAAAATTTGCTAAAATAATGTTTAGTAGTGGGAGGATCTTTCCTGGCTGGATAAATGGGGCATGGTTACATACACAATATGGGGACCAAAGATCATAAACACATTAGCATCAGGCAGTGAAAGCCACATTGACTGGCTGATCAACCTTCATCACAGGATATTGCTCATTTTCAAAAGCAACATTCCCTCTTTCAATGCATGCTAATTTGAGCATGGAAGCACCAGTTGGGTTAAAATTCTGGTCCAACAAGAGTTGGACTTCCATATCGAGTAGCGCGCCTCATCAACACTGAGAAATCGATGTCGTCAATTGATACACCAACGTGGTGGATACACACACTACTAAACATTATTTTAACAACTTTTGAAATGGGACATTCTGTCATTCAATACACGCTCACTCAAGCATGACAGAACCTGTTGATTTGAAATTTTGGTCAAGTATTGATACTTCAAAAACCTAAAAATGTCTAATCAACTACCCTTTCAGGGCGTATCAATTTTGTGGTTCAAAACTTTGGGGTAAGGGATATATTTGGATTTAAAGTTTCTTTTTTCAATTGAAAGCCTATGTTAAAGGAAATGTTTAAATGCCTGTAACTCATTAAATATCCACAATGTAAAAGTGCATTTTAGTTAAAATTGTTCACTTTTTAAAAATTCCCTTGAACTAGGGGTGATTTAAAAAAAAATTGCTCCTGGTCATTTTCCGCTTATTTCAATGCTTGGCTCCTGGTCTTGGAAAAGCGGCTCCTGGTCCTCTCCAAAATTTGAGGACCAGGAGCCGCTTTTTCCAGATATTCGGCTCCTGGTCCATGTTGACTTAACAAAAGGCTTGCTTAGGGTACTTGAAATATGAACTATTGGTCCTTGAAAAGTCCTTGAATTTGAAAGAGAGTTGCCTGCACGCACCCTGTGTATATTATAATGCCCTACTATGTTTTTTGATTTAATGAAAGATAACGTAGATTTTTATTATATTATGTTGTTTGTTGTTTTATATCCTTTGTAACCAACAGAAGACAAACTCGAATGTCCTGTATGCAAGGAAGAGTTTACTTTGGGAGAGAATATTAAATCAATGCCATGCACACATTTATTTCATCCAGACTGTATTGTTAGGTGGTTAGAAATGGTAAGTTGAAAACATAATAAATAAAAGGAATTTGTAAGATAAAGAATACACCCTATCAAGTCAAAACTGATAAGAGATAAAGCCAGTGAACAGAACTGGCATCAGATAGATTCTCAGTTTACAGTGATTACAATTTACCTGTTATAGACGGGAGTATTTAATTTTAAGTAATTTTCCTGATTTCAGGAGCTGATTTTCCCAACTGAAAACAATTTTGTTGATAGACACTTTTCAAAGCTTTAGGAAAATTTATCTTTCCAGAATGCTTCGGGATATTTCATAAGTGCTGAGTGAACAGTAATAAATAATAAATTCATTTTTATCCTGCAACTGTATAAGATACATGTGTTGAGATCAACATTTGACTATAAATAATAACTTTCATATGTTTCAAACCAAACAGCAGTTAACGGTTGAGAAGTATGTTTGATTCTTTTACATGCTGTCTCTGTTTCAGCATAACACATGTCCTGTATGTCGAAAGAGTGTGGATGGTGAGAGTACAGTACGAGATGCAGATATCGGTACTAATTTGCCAGGTGAACTTGATAGTGATCCAGATAATTCACAATTATATTAATAGGTAAGGGATACCAAGTTATCTGTCTGTCTCAAGGACACAATATCCAATTGTGTAAATGCTGGCTATCAGGTTGGTTACAAAGAAAGTTACATTATATCAAAGATTTGAATTCATGAATTGAATTGAATTACGATCACCTTTGGGAAACTGTTTTTCCGAGACATGTGTAATGTGTTTTTCAACCAGTACAGACAAATGAATATGTATGAATAAAGGGAAATGGGGTGAACTACAATTGCCCCGAGGTGATCTGGTGACCGTAATCTTACTATTTTCCCAAAGCTGAACACCCTATTTCATGAATAAAGAGCAATCCACATTTGCTTTAGATAGCGCATGAAAATATTTTAGTATTTTGATAAAATTAAACATGAAAAAGATCTTAATAATAGGTTAGTATATTCTTGACAAAAATAAGCTTACTGTTTAGTGTTAGTTTACTCCATCGAGTTGCCGAGGAAAAGTTACTCTCTCATGCTGAACTTAGATCTAGGCCTCGTTGCAGAATTCCCTCAGGTGAATTGACAACAAATATTCATCATTCATGGCTAAAATTAACTGAAATGTTCAGCCAATAAAAATATATGTGCAGTAAACCAAAGAATACTACTATGCAGACACCTTGTACGTTTGAAGCGATTCCTCTTTTACTGTTGTGCACTGAGCGGGCGTCATATACAAACTTTGGTGGAATCTGTTTATTGTTTACACCGGGTAGGGCTTACTTCTAGATTTGTAGAAATTATAGAGAAATCTTTATGGATAATCACGATCAAAAACAGATCACAATCAAATACAGGGGTTTATACAGGGTGTCACCTGTTTAGTGTGTAGCATTTGTCCTCGTTCAGTAGCGTATCTACCTGGGGTCTCCCCCCCCCCCCCCCCCCCACCCCCCACATACATACATACATACATCATTTTGGCTTTAAAAACAATGGTCAATAGTACTTTTAAAGACTGTGAATGACGTAAAGTATGAAATATGGTTTGTTATCTGATGCAGTATCCATGGCAAGAATATTTACACATGAAAAGGGGCCAAAAGCTGAATTTTACATGCCTGCAGAGATTTACCATAATTTGATAACGAAAACGATAGAATTGTTTTTCTTATGACCAATTAAATATTGCTGAACATGATTCTTAGTACTTCACGTCCAATTTGTCATGGTCAAAAGAATCATGTGTCTCAGGGGACACTTTTTTGACACACCCTATGTATGGTTCAATAAAGATGCCATTCATTTCAAGTGTGAAATATATACTTTGTGTATTGCTTTCAAAAAATGAGTGATTAACAACTGTTTCTTATTATGTTTCTAATTGCAGGTGTTTCTATAAAGGTTTCGGCTGTTCTGCTAACAGACATGTGCAACATTTTTGACATGAAAACATCACCCACACCCATCAAACAATACTACAAATATTATCATCATGTGATGAACTTTATTGAAGTTGTACTATCTACACAGAAACATTGTTGTCAGGCAAGCACCAAAACTATCATCTCCGATTTTATTTTTAATGTGGGACGCACAACGCATATCAGTAAATGTTGTAACATTTCAACCAGTTTTGCTGCATCATTAACGATATTCAACTTGGTATAGCATTGTAAATATGTAATAATCCTCTCAAATATACCAATTGTTGCACTTCTACACTCTGTGTGTAATGAACTGATAACTGACACATTTAGATCCAGCTTACTATTTTGCTACACTAGCTAGGTTTTATGTATTTTGCAATTGTTTGCAATTGTTTTCTATGTTTGTTGTCATCCATGATTCATAACAGTCTATTGGACAAATACAATTGTTAGGTTGTCCTCCCATCGCACACCCATCTCAGACCAAGTCTCAAGTGGAATAATTGCAGTTCTTCTGGTAATACCTTAAAAACCTTAACACTTTCCACACGGCAGTTGTCTGCAGACGACAGTTCCAAAATGTCACAAAATGTTTCAAAAATGTCAACAGTTGCATTTCATCACCATATTTGGAATCACCATGAGATATGCATTAAAATATGTACAAACATGCCTAGTATTGGTTCAGTAATTCTTAGTAAGATAAGACTTTGAAAGTTAGTAAAAATTTGGTAAAAAGATGGTAAAACTAATAGCTGGGTGGAAAGTGTTGAGATTTTGATATCAGAAGAACCCCCATGATTAAAAAGCACATCAATATGTCATCTTGTGCCATACTCATAACAATATGTACACATGCATCTATATCGTCACTGTTCTGACATACCGGCACATCACAACAGAAATAAGTAAAGAGATGTGCCGGTATGTCAGAACAGCGACGATATGACACATGTATTTAGACACATGTATCTATATGATAATTCTTAAGATTTTGTAGTCAAAATATTGATACATTGATTGCTGCTAGGTTGGCTCTAACGAAGAAAGTGGTTTGGTCAGTAAGACAAATTCAAATTGGGATTGAGTTTGATCTTAACAATAAAGCACTAGGCAACACACACACAAAACAACACAGGGCTGACCGACCCAATTATTTTTTTAAACATAATTTTTGAAAAAAATGTTTGAAGATTTTAAAAAGAGAAAGATTTTTTTTAAAAGAATTTTTGTTGTTGTTGAAAATTCTCCCAAATGTTAACAAAAATGATTGGAAAAACAAAAACAAAACCGCACGACTGACCTGGTTTTTTGTTGTTGCCCTATTTTAAATTAAATGTTTTATAAAGGCTGCCTGAATATTGAGGATGTGCGGTGGAGGACAACCTATAGGGTGATGTAATCCAACCAATTGTACCAATCACCGCTCTACTTTTATAAGGAGGGTAATATCTACACATGTGTCAGAAGAAGGGTTTGAGGACTGACTCCAAACTAAATTACATAAGTTGATAATGGCTCTCAGATTTTTATAAAATATTTATGAACTATTTCTCTTCACCCATGAGTAAATTATATCCAGAAGTAACACTGACGGCAGTAGCCATTTTTGAGCTGATTCAATTTGAAAGAGAACGTGCATTTTGAGAATCATTAGAAACACATTATCTACCTGTGTCTAGCCCGGTGTAAACAAATTGTAATGAGTGTTATAATATACAATGACAATGACAGGTTGAAAGGGGCTCAATATGATTGTTACTGTTTTATTTGAATTGTATGTACCATACCATACTTTGTGAGAAGAGTTATGACACTTATAGACCGGTGTAAAACCAGCCTGGTAAGGCCAGGTAGTAAATAGCCAAAGTAAAGCAATTTAAGAAGAAAGAAGTTGGAAAATACAGGACTTTCTTCTGTATAGACATTCTTGTTTCCATTGCAATCTGTAATGAGGCTGTTAATCACATTGAGAACCTTAAATTATTTACAATAAGGAGTTTATTAGTGGGGTGGGGGCTTTGTAATATGTAAGCTCGATTAAACATCAAGAATGAATTCAAATATGCTAAAAATATACTACTTGGACAAATGCTAGATTTAAGCTCTCCAAGTTTTCTTGTTTTGTATCGCTGTCTTAACACTTTCCACGTGGCTATAATTAGTTTTACCATGCAAAACATATTTTTGAGGAACCTTTCTCAAATGTCTAAGTCTATCTCATGGATTACTGAACCAGTCAATACCAGGCATGTTTGTACTTATTTTAATGCATTTTTTTCATGGTGATTCCGAATATGGTGATGAAATTTAATAATTGTGACATTTTTTAAACTTTTTGGGAAATTTTGAATGTCGTCTGCAGACGCCTGCCTGCCTCGTGGAAAGTGTTAAGATCTATCTACCTCTGGGTCTGTATTTTGCTTGAGAATGTCAGGTTTGAGTAGGTGGTCTTCCATGTGATTTTTTTCACTCATGCTTTGGTTTGTACTGCACTTATATTGGCTCCTGGTTATTCTGCATTTGGCAAGAAATTACGCCAACACAGTATTCTACGTTCCCGATCAACAATCATTGTGAAATAAAATCAATATGACAAGTTAGTTACTATTTATAATATATGCTGTGAACTTGTTGTGAATACAAAATGGATATGTCAAAAACATAGCATTGTCAAAAGCTAAGATCTCCGGGCTGTTTTTGTACTAAATTCCTCAAATAAAGTTTGGAAACTTTGTTCATGGCCTGTATGTCGTATATTTCGTTATAAGTTCATAGTGGTTTATTTGCACGTCACTAAAAAAGATGATGTGTTCATCGTTGCAACGATACAAAATCTGTAGCAATTGCTTGGTTTAGTGCTAAGCAACTTACTTGTGAACATGGAAGGTCTCTATCTGATTGTGTCATAACTGTATGACCAAAAGCCAATACAGCATCTTCCTGCACTGTAGTAGGTGTCAATGTAACACTTCATAGAACAGACCACACAGCTGTTTTTGAGCAGTGGTGAATTTGGCACATTTTGAATGAGACCTCACCACATCTCAAGCAGGTGGCTAAGCTCTGAAACAAGTAATTGCTGCGACTGTATAGTTGGAGAGGAACACAGCAGCTTTTCATTGCTATGCAACACAAATATGAATATATCACAAAATATCCAACAAATTGGTAATTCAAAACAATTTCCAACCTTTTTTGAGGAATTTATAATAGAATACATATGTAACTTTGCCTTTCATCATAGATCCAGCAGGAATGTGTGTCAAACCACTTTACCTGCAGATTTCTTTATTGGCAACCTATATAACAATAAGGCAATCAGTGGCGGGCACAGGGGGTGGCAGATACAGGGGAGGGGGTGGACGCCCCCGTAAAATTTTACAATGTACCTTTTTTGTTTACCACTGTACCTTTTTTTGAAAATGCCCCCCTCCCAACCCCCTTTATAAAGCGTTTTTTGGGGCCGATTTTGATGACAATATGTCCTCCCCCTGCTCTCAACCTTCTACAAATTTGTGGGTACCAATGTACCTATCCTGAAAAAACAGGCTTGGTCAACCCCCCCCCCCCCCCCCACCCCCCACCCCCACCCCACCCCACCCCGGGAATTTTAATCCTGGACCTGGATCCGCCACTGAATTGGTATGTCATGTGACACACTTAATCTCACTTCATTATAACATTCTGTGTAGTACTGTAATACACCCATTATGATGTTTCTCAGCAAATATGTGCCAACTCTGAATTATTATCTAATATATCCTCGCTGTTCTGTCAATACCTTGCATCTCCATCTGGCCCTTCAGCATGTATAATTTAATACTTCCTATGTATAACCTTTGGGAAGTCTGCTCTTATCATGTTCAATGGCCAAAAACACATCTATCAAAACCTTGTAATTTCTCTTGCCCCTTAACATGTTTAAAGCAACACTTTCTTTGAATAACCGTTGAACAGTTCTACTTTATACATGCTGAAAGGCTGGACAAACATACAAGGTTTTGACAAAACAGCGATGATATAATAATTTATCCAGTGTTAGGCCAAACAACAACAAAAGTTTGTCTCAAAGCTTGCGAAGGCTTCAAAATCTGGCGACGCGCGCTGTTTTTTGTCTTCCATTTTTTTTTTTTTTAACATTTATTTTTTATTTGTGTGGCAATTTTTACTCTTACTATTTGCAACCGTTGACACTTTCTGATATTTGTTTTATCTATTTGAAATGAATATTGTCATGTAGTTGTGTATAAGAACAATTGTGCAGCGTTTTTTGAAGAACTGAGTCATGTAACAGTTTGAGAAAAGGAAAATCTGCCGATATTTTTAATAAAAACTCGAAATAAAAATTTGTAGGAAGAAAAAAAAAATGATTTGACAATTTTCTGCATTTTAGACGCGGTATTTTGGCATTTCAAAACCAATGCGCGCGCAAGCTTTGAGACGAACCTTTTATTTTGTTTGGCCTTACTGTTATATTTATTGGTATGAAGGCCCGGAAATAGCATCCTCCCGCCTGCCCATAGCGGGTAACTTTTGCATCGGGCGGGTGAAGATGCAAAAGTACCTGACCGACTGGCTGGTAAAGTTTTTAAAACTCATAGTGTAATTGAGTTACACTGGCTGGTGGAATTTCTGTCGGGCAGGTATTTTTGTGAGTTAGGCTCAGTTAGCTGTCCGATTTGCTGCTTGAAAACTATCTGCAGTTCCAGCCCTGACCGTGAACCCATCAGTCTATTTTAGATTGTTGTGTCATTGGGCAGGATAACTAACTTAATTTGTTGCAGTTTCATCACTCCTATTAAGGGGACTGTCATTTTCTTCCATAGGGGGGTTGGTCTCTTATACTGTACTGAAAGTAGTTGACAATTTTTCTTTTGTGGCCTCAGCCATCAGACAACTGATAATTTTATGACCCCCACCCCATGACACCTGATAGCAAGTATAGCAAAGTTATTATTTTTTTGACCGACCTCCTTATGGTAGAAAATGGCAGCTCCCATAGAACAGGCTACTGTCGTGCTTTGTAAGAAAGTTGCATCAAAGGTTTGTTTTAAAAGCAAAGATTGTATACAGAAAGGTACTAGAAATCTGTAGTGTCATTTTGAGCAGCTATCAGGAATCGGAAGGGGTTAAAAATAAGAAAATGTTTATCAAGGGTGTGATGTAAAACATGCTCTGACACAATCTCATAATGTAACTGTCATGTTGAACAAGAGAATTGAATTATCTGACTGGAAGGCAAAGCCCACAGGCAAGACAGTTGGGTCAACTAATTTTATAGCTAGAAAAAGGATGAAAGAATTATGGACAATGGTGTTTTTTTATGCTGCGAGAGTTGGATTTGTAACATGTAATTTGTAAATTATAAGTCATTACTTTATAAAGAGATGTATAGATCTTGGGTCAAGGAATGAAGTCTGCGTGAGAAAAGAAAATATATTTACCTGTTTTAGGCCAAACAAAGAAGAAGGTCTGTCTCAGAAACATTGTGCAAATAAGCTAAGTGCTGTGCTTTTTTTTAATTTTTTTTAATTTTAGAAAATAGGCTATGGGGTATGCGATTGGTTTTTTGTTTTTTTGCAATTTTTTGTTTTGTTGCTTATCCAAGCTTACGGAGAACTTTTTTAAACTTTTTTTTTTTAAATTCAAAAAAAAAAATCCAAAAAAAAATCCAAAGAAAAAAAAAGAAGAAGTGTTTTAGCCCCCAGCGCATAGACCTACGCGCCGTAGCTCATTTCACATACCAATGCGGGCGGGCTTCTGAGACAGACCTCCTTCTTTGTTTGGCCTTATTAGCCTCCATACATAGATGTGGCTGTAAAATCATTGTTTGGTTGTCCTGGGCTCTATTAAGATTCTTCATAAGTGGATTTGAGAAGAGTGTTTCTAACTCTTGTTGAACTTTATGAAGTAGGACACAGGTTTGAAGTTGTGGATCATATTTCATGAAGATTGGAAAATTGAAAATCCTAAGAACTATTATTATATATTTTAAACTTAAATATGGCCCTTGTAGGACACAAGAATGGAGCAGGGAGAAAAAGAAAGTCCTTGTTTATTTTTAATTATTTTCTATTAAATTGTCATAATTTATGCTATTTTTCACATTATTGATATGTTAAGAATTATATACATTTTTGGACAAATCACACAAGTACCTTCTTATGATAATTTATAATTTGAAGAACTGAAGGAAAAGGTCTTTTTCTAGAATCTAGAATACAAGTTACGGAATTCTTTTACACTGTAAAGAATCTATATTGTTTGCGGTTTGTAAACGTTCATACATGGTTGAGGACAGCCAAACAATGTTTTATCCCCTTGTGGCCAAAGTCATTCCACCAAATAATGGTGTATGTCTATGTTTGAAATAAAACACATCCCTGTTACATACCATATACAAGTGTCCACTCCTTCTGTACAGTATAAAAAAGGGTTTAAGAGACATGAAGCTTATGAAACCTTAAAGGGGCATTGAGAGATGTATCGATATACTAAATGAGCAAATAACAAAAAGATAATCATTAACATAGCCCAAATCCAAAATGTCATACAATTCCGACATCGCCTGCCTTCATGCAAAATAAGCAAATAACGGCACTTCCGGGTTGAGATTTGCCGCGAAAGTACGCATGTAAAACGATCGCAAAACTTCCAAATTCAGCACCTAGTTTCGATATGATCATATAGAAACTAAGAAAATCATGAAATTTTATATGATAAACGGCGAATGTTGGTAAACTGTTTCAGATTGTAGTTAGTATATGCCTAAGTATCACTTTGATGCCAAAAAACCTGATTTCCAGGATAATTGAGGGCGCACTCCCATACGTATCTCTCAATGCCCCTTTAAAAGGTACTTCAAAAGAAACCCCTCAAGTTGTGAGATATGCTTTTACGACAGGTATATTCATAATTATAGGTTGAGAGGTTTAACCAGTTCGCTGTCGGACAAGTTTAAAACTCTCAAGCTTTAGTCAGGATTAGCTCTGACTTCTTCAGGACCAAATGATTATAATATTAAGCAAAACATAGAGATTGCACATCTTTTCCCCCAGTAGCTAGGGCATCTCATAGCAGAACATGCAGCCTCCGTATGGATGATGGCGTTTCCATAAAGCATTAAATTTCTACATTACATACAAACGTCTGCATCCCTAAGTAAGATCATACCGAAACAGGTGATTTATAACGCACCGTGTCATATTTGCCATCACTTCTATATATTCCGTATAATGTCGAGACAATTTGGTTGTTAATGTTGCAACGCACTTGCATCATCACTACCCTAATACCTTCAGTTTCTCAAAGCCATGCAACCAAAAACATTAACAAAAACTCCCCCTTTGTATTCTCCCTTTTATCCCCTTATTCTCCTTCTTCTTTATCTATTATTTGTTTGGTGCCAAGGGGGATGGGGAGGGGCACGTTCCGCCAGTCCTAGCCCAGCACACCCCCACTGGCTACGCCAATATAATGCACATGTTATGTAACACAGAAGAAGAAAGAAAAAACAACAAACAAACATGCATGAAACAAATGTAAACATGGGTCATAAATCAATATGGAAATATCCATTTTCAGGCTCGTCGTGCACATTTTCTGTCCAAGTTTGTTATAAAATTGGATGGATTGAGAATGATACACAAATATTTTAGTCTTGCTATGAGTTTAAAACATGCTGTGCTCGACGTTGTCTCGCACAATATTTTTAAACTCATAGACCAATATCTTTGTGTATCTATCTATCTATCTCTATCTATCTAGCCTATTTCACTCCACTGCAGAAGGAAGGCCTCTTCATCAATTTTCCATTTAACTCTGTCCTGAGCTGTCCTTTTCCAAGTAACGTTGCCATACTCTATGATGTCGTCTATCCACCGTCTGTTTGGCCTGCCTCTTCCTCTGGTGAATGCTCTGGGGATCCAGTCTGTTAATTTATGAGTCCATCTGTTGTCTTTCCTCCTGGCTAGATGGCCAGCCCATCTCCATTTTTTTGATTTTATTTCCAGTATGATGTCCCTCACTTCTGTTTTCTTCCTTAAATCTGTGTTGGTCACCCTGTCCCTTCTTGTAACGCCAATCAATATGGGCAATTCCACAGTAAACCAACACCAAATCCTGAAAAATGTCAAAATGTTCAAGCACAAATAGAGCAAAAAATTCGTTGATTTCATAATTTTAACATTGAGCATTCCTTTTCACTTGTAATAGAGAGATAGTTGGGTAAATTTCAACTCTCTATCTGAAACTTTTAAAATTGGCCTACAGCAAGTCTATGGGAAATATAACGGTCGCACATTGACATACCTGTTTTAACAATGTTCGACCGTTATTTACCATTTCAAGGCTGAGACTCAAAATGTTACATATGTACACTTTTTAAAATTATTTTATCATATGGATTTCTATTGAGTTCTTTTTTTAAAACCATTTAGATCACTGACTGGTAATTACCTGAACTATTACATGCATTTTAATTTACCCCTGTATGTCAATGTTCGACCGTTATAATGTAACATTAAACTGACATACATAAATTTCAGTGGTGAAACTGAAATATTTTATAATGTTCACTTTCTAGAAATAATACATACACTAGTTTCTTCACTGCAAATCATTTTCAATACTAGCTGGTACCTATAACATGTATAATTTAGAAAATATATAACGGTCAAACATTGACATACATTTTGGACTGTGAAGTCTAAAGGCTGTAATTGAAAAAGTTGACATGCTTAATTCCTAAAAATATCAGAGTACCTAACTCTTTTGACATTGACTATGTGTAGGTAATTTGAACATTGTGCAATATCAGCATTAAACAGGAGGTGTTCTGCAAGTTTTGGCAAATGTTTGACATACATGTTCGACCGTTATAGTAAAAATGAAGAAAGGCTGTTAGTAGCTTTACAAATAAACTAACATTAATTCTTTCTATGGTTTTGATGGGTGCTGACTATTTGTTTTTGTACTATAATCATTTTTACTGGGTTTATCATTCAGTTTTCTTGAAAAGTGATGATTATTATTACCTTTTTTTGTTGTGTCAGGATAACGAGACCCAAATTTGGTCTTTTTTGGCACATGAATGGTTATAAAATAAAAACGAAACATGGTATTAGGCTGAAAATTTCAGAACTATCTCTCCTTGCACTTATCTACTGCATGTAAAGTAAAAGTTACAAGCAAGTGATACCAATAGTTTCCACAAAACAATCATGAATTTCCCAAGATACCCGCGGTGTTGGTTTACTGTGGAATGACCCATATCCTTTCCATTGCCCTCTCAGTGACTTTTAGCTTCTTCTCCAATCTCTTAGTTGTTGTCCATGTTTCTGAGCCATACGATAGCACTGGGATGATACACTGGTTGAAAATTGGTCGCTTTAGTGACAATGGTAGCTCTTCATCACGAAAGATAAAGCTGAGCTTACCAAACTTCACCCATGCTAGCTGTATCCTTCTGTTCACTTCCCCTGCTGTTTCATTTTCCAGAGAAATCTTCTTGCCCAGGTATATATAACTGTCCACTCTTTCTATGGTTTTTCCTTGAACTGTTATAGCATTATCTTTCAGCTTGTTGCACATTATCACTTTTGTCTTCTTGATGTTCATGTTAAGTCCAGCCTTGTTGCTCTCTTCACTCAGTTCTCGGATCATCTTCTGCAATTTCTGGGGCTCATGGCTGAGAAGTAGGATGTCATCTGCAAATCTGAGATGGGTAAGGTGCTCACCATCGACTATAACTCCCATACCTTGCCAATCCAGGTTTCTGAAAACATCCTCCATGGCTGCAGTGAATAGCTTTGGGGAGATTGGATCACCTTGTCTCACACCTTTCAGAATTTTGAAGGCTTCGGTTGTGGTGCTCTCTAGGTGGATTCTAGCACTTGGATCCTTATATATAGATTGCCTTGATTAGACGGATGTACTTTTCATCACTGACCTGCTTTTCCAGCGCATTTCTGTGTATCATGCATGCTTAATCCATCCATTCATCCAATGTTATCATTATTATGTTTTGAGAATCTGAACAAAATTAAAAACAACAACAAACAATTCAACACAACAAAATCACCATAAGCCAAAATAAAAAAGTCATTGCTTGCCCATAGAGGTTAAAAATATAGGGTCATTGGTTGTTCCAGCCCTATTCTACCAACACAAAAGCAAGCATGCCCATTTTGAACCTTATCAATGTCAGGCTAGTAATGGCAATGGTTAGTTTTTAGTCCACATTTGACTCGAGATAACCAACATAATAATACCCACCACAGCTTAACGCTAATTACTTTAAACGTAAGATCCTAATTACTTCAGTATTTAGTTATATTCTGATCAAAAGAACAACTTTTATATGATGTACCATTTCTGAATTATTTGGTCCTTATATAGTTATACTGTGTGATCTTTACAAGGAGAAGCCTTCTTTTTCTTTATTTTTTTTAAAATCAGAATTTCTTGCAGATTTACATTCCCTGAGACCATAATAACTTAGTAATTATGGTCTCAGACATTTCTGAGCATAAATCGTAAATATATCCAGAGTTACAGAGCGACATGATTCCTAATAACTTGAAAAATCTACAGGTTTTTTCACTCTAAAACCATGAGCTCATGAAATGTAAATCTGCAAGAAAATCTTATTTGAAAAAAGGATAGAGGCCATCCTTATGAAAAAGATCACATAATATAACTTAAAGATGGAGGTTACATGGGGAGATCACACGAGGGGTCAATTAAGGTTATTTAAGTGCATGTTTTGAAAAGGTTTTGTTTCGTTTTTTACAAATTGAAAAAAGAAAGTTAACGGTCGCCCAGCAGAGTACGGCCGGTCTGATATGGGCAAGCAAACAACTTGTTTTTGTTTTAAATGTCTCAAAAAATGTCAACTATTTTCAAAATATTTATAACGAATTAAAAAAGACAAAATTAAAAAAACACACCAACACATCTCTACTGCATTTTGTTACTGCTGCACATACAATTGGCATATACACGCTTTAATGTGTTCAAAAACATCCAAATGCTAAAAATATTGGTTAATAGCCAGTATCGTTCTTTAACTCTCCAGCTGACATAATGCACCGAAACAGGTTTTTAAAATTGTATTGAATTCTCCGTTATTTTGCCGACTGCTGCATACATTTGTAGACTACATGTACAAATTTGCTGACTATTTGACTATTTTTGAACCTCAACCCCCCCCCCCCCCCCCCCCCAAGGCCAAGGGGAAAAAGTGGGGTATTCTTGACCAGTGGTGTAGCCAGATGGGTGGGGATGAACAAAAGTACACAGATGGAAATTTTTCACGCGTTAAGCGCGCATGTGTCCCAAGGCAATAACTGTTTGCTACAAGTTGTTTAGAGCCAAAATGTACCTCAATCATAGCAAAAATAAGAGTAAAGTCGCAAATTTTCGCATGCTACGTGCGCATTTCTTTACTCACAATAATCTTGTCAGTGCACTTTTATTTCTTGCCCCCCCCCCCCCCCACCCCAATAGTGAAAACCCTAGCTACGTCACTGTTTTTGACAAAGCAGCATTTTGAAATTGTTAAATTGAGAATAAAGGTATTGTTTTTAGACCGTATCCGTGTTATTGTCTGACATAAATGCGGCCGATAGTAGGCCTATTATTTGTTCTACGCAAAAAATAATACTACCGAACGCATTTATCTGTTTATGTCAGACAATATAACACGGGTACGGTCTAAAAAACAATACCTTTATTCTCATTCTTAAACAATCATACTTTAGACATTTATCAAAGAAATTTAAGTACATTTTATTCTCCACATTTGACAACTTTAACCCCTGCTAGGATCGAATAAACCACAAATCCCATGCGATGAGTACAACATGCGCACTAGCGGCGCGGCGCCGGCATAATCGCAGGAAAGGCGCCAAAGACGCACTGCAAAAGTGCGCGTTATGGAGCAAACCTCGCATTGTGATACAAAAAATTGTGCATCTTCAAACCAACACCTACTTTGTAGTTTTTGTTCTCGCATTGTGAATGTTGGACGCACTGTTAAGGTAGCACACCTCTAAATAATAGCTAGTCAAATTTAGACACCATTTTTACTCCTTATCTTGATCGATGCGCGTCGCTTTAAACGATGAGATCTCAATGACTAGTGATTTAGAAATTGAGTTTGGTGTCAAATTAAACCCAAGACAATAATTAAGAATATGGTTAAAATGATAGAGAGATTTCAACCATTTAATATTAGTAAAATGTTAGGCCTACGATTATGGTGGAAACCAGACACATACAAAAACCAAGCGTTTAAATTACGACAGACGGGCTTAGTTCTCCGATTGTGGAAAATCTATCCATGTACTCCCCACATATTTTACGATTTTAATCGCAAGATCTTTATCAAAGCTACAATTTCAACCATCTTTAATGAATTTCGATGTATAAATTAGAGAATAAAACATAGTTCTTAGCTGTTTTGCTATAGACGATGGTCTTATAATGTATATATAGGCTGTACCATATTT
>CM069452.1:15677781-15741967 GCA_035610835.1 Ophiura sarsii | reverse complement strand
AGTCAGATCACTTTGTTCTTAAACTTGACTTTAAGATGGTATTTTACAAAGAGATATCACCTAAGGCATGGGCCTATTGTCGATTACTCATTACTGCTATATTACTATCTTCTGAAGATAGCTACCCGACGCAACGTACTAAACCGTTGTCCCTGTAGACAAATATTGTACAGCACCGTGTATATTATGTATGAATGAGTAGTAGAGGGAGGGGTGCAAGAAGAAGAAGACAAATATTTTATGGTCCTGGTCGACTCAATTCTTTCAAATCTTATTTTTTCAAAACCTTTGAAGTAAAATTTGAAAAAATAAACTAAGCCGCTGTACCGAGATTCGAACCCATGGAAGTGATAATTCCGCGGTCTCAGTTGAATCCACTACACTAGTAAGGCAATGTGCTGTACTAATAGGGACCCGTGGTATAACAATGTATGTTGTTAAACCGATGTTCTTCCTAAGACGTTCAAGTACTGGAATACACTTATCATTACCGGTCTACCCGATTAAAATTATATACACGTTTATACTGTTCAAAATAATAATGTATTTTTCGCATTTCAGACGAATAACCACGGTCAACAAAAAATACCCATTCGTAATATAAACAAATAAAAAATCAACTTTAAAATTAAAGGTGACAAAGATTCCACGGCACGCGGAATGAAAGAAAACAACATAACAAACGAAAACAAAGCAATAACAAACACGACGAACTCTGCGGGAGTCGAACCTCCAACCTTTGCGTTCTAAGACAGATCACACGCCACTAAGCTAACAGGGAAGTCAGCTTTTTAAAGAGGATTTTTGGTTATTATACACTAGCGCCGTAACGGTCAACCACGGTCCACACATCATTACAATAGAACGCTATGCACGGTCTACCAAAATGAATAGAAAAGGATGATCAGTACTCACTTTCTTTTAATTTTGGTAGACCGTGCATAGCGTCCTATTGTAATTGTTGTGACGCTAAATTTATATTGATATTATTAATTCTATTAGGTATTTTCATATCTAGAATTCAGGCCATGATTGACTTGAAATGGCAACACCGTACTTCCGTATTCTGAATCTCATTCAGTCTACGCGCCAATATCTCTGACCAATTCAAGTCTTCATGCCACGCTGACAACACCTCATGATAAGTTTAGGCCATATAGTTTTCAATTCACACAACAGGAATAGTGAGCTCTGAATTACAGAAGCTCACGATTGATGCGTGTCATGTCATTTCTTTAGGATAGTCTAGATGCTGGGTGCTGTGTTCGTTTATAATATGAGTAAGTGAACTATTTATGTTGAATTAATAAAATGTATATATAAATAACTTGGAAGCTATATCCGTTATATTCATTCTGTGTGTTTTGATCCCCTCTCCGCCATGCGAGTATTTTCCCCAAAACCACGTCACAATATAATCATGTGTGGACCGTGGTTGACCGTTACGGCGCTAGTGTATGATAACCAAAAATCCTCTTTAAAAAGCTGACTTCTCTGTTAGCTTAGTGGCGTGTGATCTGTTTTAGAATGCAAAGGTTGGAGGTTCGACTCCCGCAGAGTTCGTCGTGTTTGTTATTGCTTTGTTTTCGTTTGTTATGCTGTTTTCTTTAATTCCACGTGCCGTGGAATCTTTGTCACCTTTAATTTTAAAGTGAATTTTTTGTATTTGTTTATACGAATGGGTATAATATATAATATGCGATATGCCCATGTAATTTACTATTACGTTTTCAAGTAGATATTTTGTGTTTGTTGACATCTATCTATATAGATTTGATAACTATCTGATACTGTAATAATTGTATTTTACTTACCAGCGTTGTCATGATAAGACTCGTTCAGAACTTGCGCTTTTGGTTATTCTCCGAACCATACAAACACCACACAACCCCCCCTCCCATTCCCTGTCTCCACACACACCAACCCGGCCCATCATATACTTCTGATATTGCGATCAAAGATTGTTATATCAAAATCAATAGTTTACTTAATGATAATATTTTGTTTTACCTATATCCTATCAAGATGCCTTTGTTAAAAGTACCATTTAGGTGCGTGATTCAGACAATGCCCCTTTAAATTGAAGATAGTGCTGACCCAGTATTTTATTAATTAAACTATAATCTCCGTACATTATCGCTGACTAATATTGCCAAATATGAGATAATTTTAAACATTTTTAAAGGAGTTATAAGGAAGTGTATGAATTCAGTACATATTTTTTGCAATGCTTTAATACAATCATGTTCAAAACTGTTGGGACACTTCTTGCATGCACTGCGAAAATGGTAGTCCCTCCCCCTAAACTCAATGTTGGTCCGAATAAGAGCATCGTCCATCAAAGGGCTGTAGTATAGATACGCTCCAACATTGATTTTGGGGGGGTGGGGGGGGGGGACTTTACATCAACTAGTTTGAAATATCATACTTTCAACATGTTCAACTGAAAGCTTTACTCAATTTGGTAGATATTCCGTGCGTATGTGTAAAGTGTCCCAACAGGTTTTGAACAAGATTGCGGGTCCCCGCAGTGTCAGTAGCCTATCATTTAAAAAAAAAATTAAACCGTTGTTAAGCGTTCGTCCCATTCACTTGATCACGTAACCTCGTTCGCATTATTTTAACCTGAACACTGGTGAATACGCCCGTGTCCAGCGTCGTCTGTCATGTCAGTGGCGGCCAGACGACGCTGGCCACGCGTCTTGGGCAACCAAATAATTGTGGCAACGTGAGTGCACCATTTTGAAATATTTTAAAAAGTCATCGCCCAGTTATTAAAACGATGTAAATAACTTAAAAAATAGCATTTTACAACGGTTTTGGATTAGAAAAAAAAATCTTCTAATTATGATGAATTTTTCAAAATGATTAACATAAACATTAACATTCGCGATAACGTGTTATTCCAATACGAATTCAAAATAAAGGTTTCGCGTGGCCACCGTCGTCTGGTGGCGACTGAAGCAAATAATTAAAGGGGGGTATGGGTTGTGGGCGGTCGGTAAAAAATTGTGTTTGATGTTGAAACTTGCATTATGCACGCGCGCGAAGCTCGCCAATATTGAGACTTATTGTGAATGTCTGGTGGATAGTCACACAACTAAAACAACCCCAACACAAAACGTACTTGTGAGAAATAACTACGTTGAACTAAGAATTAACCAGCAATAAAAGTGTTCACAAATATGCAAAGAAATGCATTATTTTATAACGTAAATTTAAAAAGAAATCAGTGTCGAGGGGTTGGGGACAGCCCCTCCCCCCTCCCCTGGGACACGCAAGCGTATTCGGGCCAACGCTTCGCGCAGGCATGGATAGTCACTTTATAGTCCCATAACTAAAACACCACCAACACAAGAGTTACTGGTGGGAAATGACAACGTTGAACTAAGAATAAACCAGCAATTTATTTAATTGTTCGGAAATATGCAGGGAAAACAATAGTTCTTTTAAAACGTAAACTTAAACATCAAAAATCAGTGTCGAGGAGGGGGGGGGGGGGGCAGTGGCGTGCGCAGGATATTGTGACTGGGGGGGGGGGGGGGGGGGCACAAATGAAAGAAATGAAATTCCCCGACTCGGATTCGTCTCAATTCCCCCGATGTACAACAAAAAATAGTGAAAGGTAGCCCCAATTTGTTTGGCAGTAACCTCGTGAATTTCACGTAAGTGGAGGGGGGGGGGGGGGGGGGTGGTAGGTTTAAAAAAAATCATAATATTTCTATATAACATATCCTTTTTAACAACCTGATGCATAAATTTGTCAACTACATGTTCAAATTTGTCGACTATTTGTCTATTTGGATTACACCCACCCCCAACACAAAAACCACTCTACCGACGGCCCAGCCACCGACTAGCAGTGGTTCCCCCCCCCCCCGACTGGCATCTCCGACTGATAGACCAAACTTGGGGGGGCGTGCCTCGTGTCCCTTCCCCCCCCCCCCCCCCCTTGCGCACGCCACTGGGGGGGGGGGGGGGGAGGGGGGAACCCTCGAACTCCAGACTCAAGAGCGTGTCGGGGCATAGCATCGCGCATGCAGTGGCGTATCCAGGAGAAAAAAGTAGGAAGAGGAGAAGGAGGAATAGAAGAATAAGGAGGAAGGGGGAGGAAGGGTAGGGACATATGCGGCGCAAAAGTGGGGTACGGGACCACGTCCCCATAATTTTAATGTGAGGGACGTTAAAAACGTTATATTTGACCTTTTTAGTGTTAAAATGCCAATTTGTGCGTGCTTTGCACGTATTTAGTTTCATGTTTCATTATTCAAGCTTAACAAGAGGGCAGGAATGTTTTTTCCGGACCATTTTAGTTCAAAAACTGGGGTTTTTTTTGCTCGATTCGCGCTCATTTTTTAACAGGTTTCAACATTATAATGGGTCTCAAAACACACCAAATATTCTAAATATTATGTGGGGACGTTAAAAACGTCATACTGGACCATTTAATTAAGTGTAGAAATGTCAATTTGTGAGTACACCGCGCGCATTAGTTTGCATGTTTCCTTATTCAAGCTTAACAAGATGGCATTGCAGGACACTTTCCCATGACAATTTTAGTTAAAAACTGAAAAAGGTTCCGCGCGCATATTTTCGACAGGTTTTAAAATTATAATGGCCCTCAAAACATGCCAAATATTCTAAATATCATTTATGTTGGGGACGTTAGGAAGGCATAGGCCTACTGGACCAATTTAAGTGTTAGAAATGTCAATGTTTGCGTACTTCGCGCATAAGTTTCAATGTTTCATTATTCAAGCTTGACAAGGTGGCTTCAGGACAGTTTTCCATGACCATTTTAGTTCAAAAACTCAAATTTTGCGTGCTCCGAGCGAATATTTTTTGCAGGTTTTAACATTATATTGGCCATCAGACCAATATGTGGGGGACGTTAAAAACATCATACCGGACTAAAGTTTTAATGCAAAAACCACACCAAAAATTCTAAATATTAGGTGGGGGACGTTATTATCATACTGGGCCATTAGTGTTATAAATGCAATTTTTTGCGCACTCCGCGCAAAAAGCAATAATTTTAATATATCATTATTTAAGCTTTATAAGTTGACCACAGAGCTCTAAATTCGGCTTTAAAATGGTTTGACCCCTGACCTCCGAACATACTCCAAAAGGAATTCTTTTATGATAGATTCATATCTTGTCTACAAAAATTTAATTGTCCTGCTCTTATGATTCTCTTGCGAATTCATGCTATTGTCAATATACCTGTATTCCCCTATATATTCACATGGACAAAATGACATAAAACAACTCGTGTTAGGGGTAGGGGTAGTATTATCGCCATAAAAAGTTGAAATAAATGTTAAATTATGTATAGGCCTATACATCATACCTATGGGGAAGAACTGCTTCACAAGCTGAGATAGTTGTTTATAGTCAGTGGCGTGCGCAAAGGGGGGGGGGGGGGGGGGGGGGCCGCTATTGAGTCAGTCGGGGGAAACTTAGGCCAGTCGGGGGAATTGAGAAGGAGGCTAGATCAGTGGCATCATAGAATTATGATAGTCAAAAACACAGATGAAAAATCTTCGCGCATATGTCTTCCCAAAATGCAATATTCTTTGGTACAAGCTTGTTTAGAGCCAAAATGTAGCTCAATCGTGCACAAAAAGGTGTAAATTCGACAATTTTCGCGCGCTACGCGCGCAGTTCTTTTCTCAAATAGTCGGGGGAATTTCATTTATGGCCAGGTGGCCCCCCACACACAATATCCTGCGCACGCCACTGTTTATAGTTATACGGTCAATGTTACCTGGTAAACATAGCTAAATAGAACATTGGAAAAAGTCAGAAAGGGTCAAAAATGCTTTTCTAACTTTTTCAATTGTTCCATCACATTTTGGATCGATATTAATGACATCAAAATGGAAAAAGCTAATATAATGTGTCAAGTAGTTCTTTCTTTAAATTCATCAACATGATTTTATGTAGTTTTTAGATTTCCTTTCAGTGTTATGGTCAATATACTACTCAAACCCTTAAGAGCGATTCTATTACTTAATTTCTGCTATGTGAATACATGGGGAATATGATTATCGCCATAGCATGATAATTTCGCAAGAGAATCTTTAGAGCAGGACTCTTTATTCTTGTAGATAAGATATGTATCGGTAGTAAAAATTTTAATTTAGGAGTTTGTTCGGAGGTCACGGGTCAACTACTAAATTTGACGCCTGGAGCTCCTACTATCAGGAGAATTTTCCATGACCATTTTAGTTAGAACTCAACAATTGTGCGCGCTCCGCGCGAATATTGACCAGCAATGTAAGTGTTACAAAATAGGCAGGGAAATGCATTCTTTTAATGCATGAATTTGAAGAAAAACGCGTCGAATTGGAGGGGGACACCCATCTGTCGTTCTGTCGAACACTCCCTACACCCTCAAACCACCACCCGAGACAAGCAATCGTGGCCGGGCCTATGTCCGGCATCGTCTGCACTGAATACCTTTATCCGAGATAGCATGATAACCCAAGCGCCTTTGAGGGCGGTTAAACGTTTGAACCAGTGGCGGCTGAAGCAAAGAAATATGAGGGGGGGGGGGGGGTGGTATCAAATTGTTTTTGATGTAGAAACTTGAAGAAAAAAAGAAAAAATGCACGCGAAACTTGTGAATATTGTGACTTTTTGAACTTAAATTGTATTTTTTTAATACGTTCCCAAAAGTGACAAATTGAACTTATGCGATATTAAATTGATGAAAATGGAACTAATTCAAATCGCGCAAATATGGATTATAATTCCATGGCAAATAATGGTTGGTTATCAATCTGAACGATATAATCATTGGTATGTTAACAGTCTGTGCCTGTAAGAGTGTATCATTTTGGGGGGTGTTGTGATTCATGGGTCCTCAGATCAACTTTATAAAAAAATCAGTGATACATTACCATACCATTATACCATAGCCAAATTTTAAAATTCCTAACATTTTTGGTTCGGTCGTTAAAAATCACTGAAATTTCAGGAAAAAACCCCAGTAAAACGATTACTACGTTCCCCATAAGTATATCTATGCGCGCTAAGTACATCCCAACGAATGGAAAACATATTTTGAAACCTCCAGTTAGGTACATAACAAAAGTGAAACAAAATCGTTGGGATCTCGTTGGCGTGTCATATTACGCTGACCTTGAACCCTTGACGAACAGCGCTCTTATGCAGTTTCAAGACCTTATAATTCGATGCGCCAACAAGATCCCATTCAATAAACAAGTGCATATGAATGAACTCGGAGTCTTTAACAAATTCAAAAGGAAACATTGTTGGGATCTCGTTGGCGCATGGAGATAATCAAGGTCAAAGGTCAAATGTTACTATTTTGAGCCATTTTTGCACCTCCGTACATCTGTGCGCCATCTTTAAAACACCTTGGAAATGATCTCCAGTTGCAAAGATGGTTTACCTTAAATCAAAAATGAAGATTCCAGCTTGGGATCTTTAAGATTTTTTTTTAAAACGATTTTTAAAAATTTGCTTAAGGTCAACTTACAGTGCATGCGAGTCAGTAATAGCCCCACATACATTGTTCAAGCTCTTATAAATCAGTGCGCCAACTAGATCCCATTAACTTTTTGATTTATATGCTTAGTTTGGCCACCATTCAATAGATACCACTAGAAAAAACTTTGGGATTTTGATGGCGGTGAATTCTAAATGAGCGCAAAATTGAGGTGTCATCAGCTTTATTCTCAAGCCTTTTTGAGCCATTTCAGACCAAGTCCCAGGATATCAGATTACTTTGGTGAATTTTGACATGTCATATAGGACATTGTTTTCTATGCATTTTAGACTATTCTGAACACATCTATGTTAGTCTGTAATGTCGATTTCGAAATATGTAAGTCATGTCTTCCGAATTCGACAGGGTTGTTGAATTCTGAAGACATAATATGCAATTTATGAAACATCATGCAACAGATTAATGTTGATGGGTTGAGAATGGTTTAAAATGCATGAAAAACAATGTCCTATATGACATGTCAAAATTCACCAAAGGAATCTGATATTCTGATAATCTGATAAATGGCCCAAAAAGGCTCGAGAATAAAGCTGATGACACCTCAACTTTGCGATCATGTAGAATTAACCGCCATCAAAATCCCAAAGTTTTTTCCAGTGGTATCTATTGAATGGTGGCCAAACTAAGCAAATAAATCAAAAAGTTGATGGGATCTTGTTGGCGCACTGATTTATAAGAACTTGGACAATGCACAAATTGCTATTACTGACTCGCATGCAGTGCAAGTTGCTCTTAAGCAAATTTGTAAAAAATCATTAAAAAAAAAAATCTCCGAGATCCCAAACCAGTTTCTTCATTTTGTATTCAAGGTAAACCATCTTTGCAAGAAGATGTCATTTCCAAGGTGTTTTAAAGATGGCGCACGGATTTACGGAGGTGTGAAAATGGCTCAAAATGGTAAAACTTGACCTTTGACCTGGATTATCTCCATGCGCCAACGAGATCCCAACAATTTTTACTTTTGAATTTGTTAAAGGCTCTGAGTTCTTCCATATGAACTTGTTTATGTAATGGGATCTCATTGGCGCGCCAAACTATAAGGGCTTGAAAACTGCTAACGACGCTGTTCGTCACGGTTTCAAGGTCAAGGTAATGTGACGCGCCAACGAGATCCCAATGATTTTGTTTCACTTTTGTTGTGTACCCAACTGGAGGTTTCAAAATATGTTTTCCTTTCGTTGGGATGTGCATGGTGCGCATAGTTATACTTATAGGCAACGTAGTAATCATTTTACTGGGATTTGTTCCTGACATTTCGGTGATTTTTAACGACCGAACCAAAACTTTTAGGAATTTTAAAATTTGGCAGTAGTATAATGTTATGGTAATGTATCACTAGTTTTTTTAAAAAGTTGATCTGAGGACCCATGAATCACCACATGGTACGCCCTTAGAGGCAGAGACTGTTAAAGGCATAATGTTCATACATGATTTGTTGAAAAGTAATGGTTCATTTCTTTCATTCACAATTTTTTAACAAATATTATATACGTTCAAATATTATTGAATATTATATTTTTTTAAATTTCAAACAGTCAAATGAAATAGCAAAGCGATGAGTCTCATTCACAATAAAGGATTGGCAACGTATAATGCTATACTGTAAAAGTGTAAATGTTCGCGCTACATTTATTTTCGCGCTTTTCGCGCTCAAACCAGCAAGCGCGAAAATTAAAACGCACGAATATATTCATTTTGTATGTAGGTCTATGCATGGAAGCTCAAAATCGTGAAAATAAAAACAAGCAAAATTGTTCAAAATGTGCAATGCGCGAAGATTTACACGCGCGAACATTTCCACTTTTACAGTACCACCCATTGCAAATTAAAATATAATAACAACTGGAATCGTCTATTTCGGTTGACGTAATGAAAAATATCAGATTGGATTCAACATTTTAAATAATAATTATTTTGATGTTAATGCCGAAAATTAAGCAGCAATAAGCAACAAGCACTTCAACAATATGATACAAATCGGATAACTGGAATCGTCTGTTTCGGTTGACGTAATAACAAACATTAGATTGTATATATTTGAATTCAAGCTTTTAAAATTGTCTTTAACATCAGTAACAATTATAATTATTTAATAATGAAAAGTGTTATGTAATATGTTTTTTAAAAGTTTTTTCTTGTATAGGCCTACTATTCTATTGTAATCAAATCAGCCTTGAGTGACCAGCGTTGTTTGATGATGGGTCAATATCGTTATAACAATGCTACTACAATATGTGTTTGTACGATACAAAGTCATATGTAACGTATGAAATTGTGTGAATGATGTAGCCTACATGAATGATTGTTAATAATTTTTAATACAATTCTTGATAGTAGAGGAAAAAGGGGGGAAAAAGGGGGGGGGGGGTAAAATTAAGAGAAATAGAAGAAAAGACGAAAAAAAAGTAGGGGGAGGGGGAAAGAAGGTGAAGAAGGTAAAGAAGGGGTGGAAGAAGGTGAAGAGGGAGGAAGATGAAAAAGAGGAGAAAAAAGAGGGAAAGAAGGTGAAAAGGGGGGGGGGGATGAGGAAAAGAGGAGAAAAAGAGGGAAAGAAGGTGAAAAGGGGGAAAAGAGGGGGGAATATGAGAAAAAAGGGGGGAAAGGGGAAAGAGGAGAAAAAGAGGAGAAAAAAGAAAGAGAAGAAAAAGAAGAGAAAAGAGAGGGAGGAGAAGAGAAAGAGGGAAAGAGAAAAAAAAATTCGGACTAGCGGACCTTATTTCAATTTCGGACTAGCGGATATAATTCTCAATTCGGACTAGCGGACCTTATTTTAATTTCGGACTAGCGGATATAATTCTCAATTCGGACTAGCGGACCTTATTTTAATTTCGGACTAGCGGCCCTTTTAAAATTCGGACTAGCAGACCTTATTTCAATTTCGGACTAGCGGATATATTTTTTAATTCGGACTAGCGGGCCTTATTTTCGGACTAGAGGACCTTATTTTATTTTCGGACTAGCGGACCTCAAGGTATAGGAAAATCACTGTTCGGACTAGCGGACCGTCGGACTAGCGGACCGTCGAACTAGCGGTCCGTCGGACTAGCGGACAGATTCCGTCAAAACTCCCTACACAGAGGACTGCAGCAAATCTGTACGATGTTCGCCATGTAATGTCTATGGCGCCTAATGGCGGATTTCATTCCGTGGTATGAAGCTATGAAGTTTCCGTGGTATTCGCTATCTCCAAGCAGATAGAGCAATACGTACACGGAATTTTTTGTAGACGAGGGTTCATTTCATGATTTGGTGAGGTTTAGAATGAGTTAGGATTCCTGTAATGTCGAAGACCACCGATTTTCAAAACATGAATTTTCCAACATTTTACGACATAAATTTGGTCACAAAACGTGTTTAATACTATACATTTTACCGATCTGCAGATGTTATTGACCCTCCTCTAAAATTCTACCTGATTTTTAGCACGTTTCTCAGTTTTTGAGATGCCCAAATAGACCATTTTCCGAAGCTATATCTAGCAAATATTGCAGTCACTGATACTCCATTGTTTTCTTGCGTATAACAAAATATGACATGCAGCGTGACCTCCCTACTGACTGCTGGGAAAAAAGATGTGCAATCTCTGTTTTGTTTAATATTATAATAATTTGGTCCTGAAGAAGTCAGAGCTAATCCTGACTAAAGCTTGAGAGTTTTAAACTTGTCCGACAGCGAACTGGTTAAACCTCTCAACCTATAATTATGAATACCTGTCGTAAAAGCATATCTCACAACTTTTGAGGGGTTTCTTTTGAAGTACCTTTTAAAGGGGCATTGAGAGATACGTATGGGAGTGCGTCCTCAATTATCCTGGAAATCAGGTTTTTTTGCATCAAAGTATATACTTAGGCATAACTAACTACCATCTGAAACAGTTTATTAACATTCGCCGTTTATCATATAAAATTTCATGATTTTCTTAGTTTCGATATGATCATATCGAAACTAGGTGCTGAATTTACATGCATACTTTCGCGGCAAATGTCAACCCGGAAGTGCCGTTATTTGCTTATTTTGCATGAAGGCAGGTGATGTCGTTGATGATTATCTTTACGTTATTTGCTCATTTAGTATATCGATACATCTCTCAATGCCCCTTTAAGTTTCATAAGCTTCATGTCTCTTAAACACTTTATAGAGTCAGTAACTGTACAGACGGAGTGGACACTTGTATATATGGTATGTAACAGGGATGTGTTTTATTTCAAACATAGACATACACCATTATTTGGTGGAATGACTTTGGCCACAAGGGGATAAAACATTGTTTGGCTGTCCTCAACCATGTGTGAACGTTTACAAACCGCAAACAATATAGATTCTTTACAGTGTAAAAGAATTCCGTAACTTGTATTCTAGATGCTAGAAAAAGACCTTTTCCTTCAGTTCTTCAAAATTATGAATGATTATAAGAAGGTACTTGTATGATTTGTTCAAAATGTAAGAAAACTCTTAAAATATCAATAATGTGAAAAATAGCATACATTATGGCAATTTTAATAGAAAGAATTAAAACAAGGCGGTTCTCGAACGGCGGTTCATCAAAAGTGACTTGAAAGAAATGATGATGAAACATATGATACAATGTAGCACTGTCACAGAGGTATGCATTGTAGTTAATGCAAGGGATGTAATACCTTAAGGGATGCTCAAATGTTACCCAGTACTAAAAAAATTGCGGAACACAAACAAATCGTTTCCGCTTTATGGCCCTTCAAAGTTTAGATGGTACCCCACCCCCTTTGGACTATGCAGTGGCGGCGCCAGCATCATAATTTTTTTTTGGGGGGGGGGGGGGGCAAAAGGAGGCAAGACATTTTAGGGGGACCCCAGACAATCTTGAATGACCTCCAATGACCTTGAAAATGTAATCAACAAAAAGAATACACCCCCCTCCCTCCACCAAGTCGCATCAAGATAGGCCCTACTGATCTATTTGACCCCATATTTGACCTTGAATGGCATATAATATAAGGTGACGAAAAAAGACACCCCTGTTGTAAGGGCAAACGGACCTCTCATGTCGGGTAGGTCGGTCGGGATTCATTTTTCTCATTTTTCTTCTTAATTTACGTAAATCGCCTAAAAGCAATATTTCAGTCCTACCAATAACATGAATAATAATGGTGTTGACCGATGTATGAACTGACGACAGGCCTACGTGCAGAACTCAATGAACAAATAAAGACAGGCAATTTAAAATGAAACTTGACATTCCTGGATCTTTATCACACACAAATAACTTCTTTTGTTCATATGGTACTCAAAAGACAGGAATCTTGCTGTATAAAAAGCAGTAAAACGAACACGACATAATGCGTGGCCTACATGCAGAAACTCAATAATAATGGTGTTGACCGATGTATGAACTGACGACAGGCCTACGTGCAGAACTCAATGAACAAATAAAGACAGGCAATTTAAAATGAAACTTGAGGGCGCACAGCACTAAATCACTCCTCGTTTTGTGTAATGGTAGTAAGTTCCGGCAAAAACAAAAAACGATTTTGTGATTAATGGGGTCCTTTGGGAATCAGTTTGGCGTGAGGGTAGCATTTCATAATTAAAATGAAAGATGATCTCTTGTACTTTGATCAGGATATTGCAAAATATTGATTTTCGATTGTATTGAAAATTTATCACGTGGATGAACACACGTGATCGGAGGCGGTTAGAAGGCGAGCGTCCGGGCTGAAAATAGGGGTGGCGCTGTTTAAATGATCGTATCGTAAAATCTAATTGGAAGGTGTAACACTTCTTGACGATTTTATGAAATTTGAATGTTTGTTTATTAGAATAAAGCATTCGAGACATTCCAAAAATGGTTACTAAGGGCCCAAAATAGCGACTCTTTTAGCCCTAATTTACATGTAATCCAATGGGCGGTTTATTTAGTGCTGTGCCCCCTTGTAACACGCAGTGGTGACACTCGATTTATATCGATTTGCATTGATCTTGAGTCTATAAAAGAGTTAATTTTATCTTAATTTCAAAGAAAAACATATTTCTGTCCATGTCATACATAAATATCATGAACACGACCCAATTTTCCTACAAATTTGGAGCAAAAACGGTTGAAGAGCATCATTTTACTACACATTTCCTTGTTTTTGATTTTACTCACAATAATGGACCCCCTCGCCATGGTTATCCAATTATAAACCTACATATCTATGCTCGTTTTATAAATCAGGGGCTTAACAAATAAAGTTTAAATAAATGTTTTAAACCCATTTGTAATTGATATCAAATCATGCCGGGGGAGGGGGGTGACCAGGTTTAATTTGGACCTAAATTAAGACAAAAATAAGCTTCCAAAGTATCAAAATGTCAATAACAGTACTCTGGGCAATTCCCTAGAGGATATAACCCAAAACAAATTACATTGTGAGTTTACCTGACATACGATACATTATGCGCGACAGATAAAAAGGCAATTTAGGCCTATTATTATTTCAAAATTGAAACGTTTTTCACCCATACCCCTAAAATTCTTCAATATTGGACCTACAATTTTTACATTTGCATCTAAGGTTTGGTATAGGGTGAGCACGCCATTGCGTAATCAGTTTCATGGTTCATTGGGTTTTTAAAACATCACATATATTATACTTTTAACATAATATGAAACATAAATAGTCTCATTAACATCTCATGATGAATGAAAGAGATTATAAAAACATAGAAATTCTGCAAAATAGCCTTAAAGTGCCCAAAATTCGAACATTAGAAATTGAGTATCGATGCGTTAAGTAACATAACTTTAGTTAGAGGTGGTATTTAAATTAACTATATGGACAGTTTATCTTGATATTACTTGGTGTTTACAAAAATGCCAACAAAAAAATGTAATTTTTTTATTGTGTGTTGTAACACGCAGTGGTGACACTCGATTTATATCGATTTGCATTGATTTTGAGTCTATAACAGAGTTAATTTTATCTTAATTTCAAAGAAAAACATATTTCTGTCCATGTCATACATAAATATCATGAACACGACCCAATTTTCTTACAAATTTGGAGCAAAAACGGTTGAAGAGCATCATTTTACTACACATTTCCTTGTTTTTAAATAAAGTTTAAATAAATGTTTTAAACCCATTTGTAATTGATATCAAATCATGCCGGGGGGGGGGGGGGGGGGGGTGACCAGGTTTAATTTGGGCCTAAATTAAGACAAAAATAAGCTTTCAAAGTATCAAAATGTCAATAACAGTACTCTGGGCAATTCCCTAGAGGATATAACCCAAAACAAATTACATTGTGAGTTTAACTGACATACGATACATAATGCGTGACAGATAAAAAGACAATTTAGGCCTATTATTATTTCAAAATTGAAACGTTTTTCACCCATACCCCTAAAATTTGGCAATATTGGACCTACAATTTTTACATTTGCATCTAAGGTTTGGTATAGGGTGAGCACCAGGGTTCACAGTAGCTTCAAAATTATGTGGTCCAGTTGGACCCCATATCCTGGCAATTCTCAGAATTATGGAGTCCAAACAGAATTTTTGGGAGTCCATGAAATAATGATAAATTCCCTAATTATGATTACTGTATGCGCGCAAGTCCTATGAGGCCACTCAAAGCGAGATCGTATAACTTTTCAAGGAGGTTAAACGCACACAATATACTATATAAATTGACATCAAACAGACTTTTGAACTAAATATTATCAATAAAACGTTCATTACTGATTAACAATATACAATATTTATATTTATCAAAAAAAACATACAGAAAACTTCAGAATTAAATAATCAAATTAATTGTTGTGCATTTGCCCTGAACGTACCACCCCTATTGCCAAATTGAACCGGCCCGTGTCACCCTGTGCCGTGTCACAGGTCAACACTTATTGTAATACATGCAAATCATTTATCTCTTTTACCAACTGTAGAGTACTCGCAATTCCCGCACGTGCACACACGTACATACATTTGTTTACGAACAAGTATCTTACTCTTGTGGAGGAGACGATAATGGAGAATATCGTGCTAGTTTGGTTGTAAACATCCCATGTCAGCTTCGCTGTGTGTCTGTGTATTCACCGATTTGTTTTATACTAAAACACTGCGCAAATGAGAAGTATCTGGGCATGTTGTGGACATTTTCGACGATTAAGCTTAGCAAATTTTGATGCAATTTCAGATATTTGTAAACTGCGATGCATCGTGAATTCGAGATCGTATTTATAGTAAGTTGAATAGCCTCAAGCTAGGGCGTCCAAGCAAGACGCAATAACACAAAACATTTCAATATTATGGCGTCCAAACCAAAAAAAGGGCGTCATAGACGCCCGGACGCAAGGTAGCGTGAACCCTGGTGAGCACGCCATTGCGTAATCAGTTTCATGGTTCATTGGGTTTTTAAAACATCGCATATATTATACTTTTAACATAATATGAAACATAAATAGTCTCATTAACATCTCATGATGAATGAAAGAGATTATAAAAACATAGAAATTCTGCAAAATAGCCTTAAAGTGCCCAAAATTCGAACATTAGAAATTGAGTATCGATGCGTTAAGTAACATAACTTTAGTTAGAGGTGGTATTTAAATTAACTATATGGACAGTTTATCTTGATATTACTTGGTGTTTACAAAAATGCCAACAAAAATTTTTTTAATTTTTTTTATTGTGTGTTGTAACACGCAGTGGTGACACTCGATTTATATCGATTTGCATTGATTTTGAGTCTATAAAAGAGTTAATTTTATCTTAATTTCAAAGAAAAACATATTTCTGTCCATGTCATACATAAATATCATGAACACGACCCAATTTTCTTACAAATTTGGAGCATAAACGGTTGAAGAGCATCATTTTACTACACATTTCCTTGTTTTTGATTTTACTCACAATAATGGACCCCTCGCCATGGTTATCCAATTATAAACCTACATATCTATGCTCGTTTTATCAATCAGGGGCTTAACAAATAAAGTTTAAATAAATGTTTTAAACCCATTTGTAATTGATATCAAATCATGCCGGGGGAGGGGGGGGGGGGGGGGGGGGGGTGACCAGGTTTAATTTGGACCTAAATTAAGACAAAAAATCCGGCAATATTGGACCTACAATTTTTACATTTGCATCTAAGGTTTGGTATAGGGTGAGCACGCCATTGCGTAATCAGTTTCATGGTTCATTGGGTTTTTAAAACATCGCATATATTATACTTTTAACATAATATGAAACATAAATAGTCTCATTAACATCTCATGATGAATGAAAGAGATTATAAAAACATAGAAATTCTGCAAAATAGCCTTAAAGTGCCCAAAATTCGAACATTAGAAATTGAGTATCGATGCGTTAAGTAACATAACTTTAGTTAGAGGTGGTATTAAAATTAACTATATGGACAGTTTATCTTGATATTACTTGGTGTTTACAAAAATGCCAAAAAAAAAAAAAAAAAAATTATATCGATTTGCATTGATTTTGAGTCTATAACAGAGTTAATTTTATCTAATTTCAAAGAAAAACATATTTCTGTCCATGTCATACATAAATATCATGAACACGACCCAATTTTCTTACAAATTTGGAGCAAAAACGGTTGAAGAGCATCATTTTACTACACATTTCCTTGTTTTTAAATAAAGTTTAAATAAATGTTTTAAACCCATTTGTAATTGATATCAAATCATGCGGGGGGGGGGGGGGGGGGGGTGACCAGGTTTAATTTGGGCCTAAATTAAGACAAAAATAAGCTTTCAAAGTATCAAAATGTCAATAACAGTACTCTGGGCAATTCCCTAGAGGATATAACCCAAAACAAATTACATTGTGAGTTTACCTGACATACGATACATAATGCGTGACAGATAAAAAGACAATTTAGGCCTATTATTATTTCAAAATTGAAACGTTTTTCACCCATACCCCTAAAATTTGGCAATATTGGACCTACAATTTTTACATTTGCATCTAAGGTTTGGTATAGGGTGAGCACCAGGGTTCACAGTAGCTTCAAAATTATGTGGTCCAGTTGGACCCCATATCCTGGCAATTCTCAGAATTATGGAGTCCAAACAGAATTTTTGGGAGTCCATGAAATAATGATAAATTCCCTAATTATGATTACTGTATGCGCGCAAGTCCTATGAGGCCACTCAAAGCGAGATCGTATAACTTTTCAAGGAGGTTAAACGCACACAATATACTATATAAATTGACATAAAACAGACTTTTGAACTAAATATTATCAATAAAACGTTCATTACTGATTAACAATATACAATATTTATATTTATCAAAAAAAACATACAGAAAACTTCAGAATTAAATAATCAAATTAATTGTTGTGCATTTGCCCTGAACGTACCACCCCTATTGCCAAATTGAACCGGCCCGTGTCACCCTGTGCCGTGTCACAGGTCAACACTTATTGTAATACATGCAAATCATTTATCTCTTTTACCAACTGTAGAGTACTCGCAATTCCCCCACGTGCACACACGTACATACATTTGTTTACGAACAAGTATCTTACTCTTGTGGAGGAGACGATAATGGAGAATATCGTGCTAGTTTGGTTGTAAACATCCCATGTCAGCTTCGCTGTGTGTCTGTGTATTCACCGATTTGTTTTATACTAAAACACTGCGCAAATGAGAAGTATCTGGGCATGTTGTGGACATTTTCGACGATTAAGCTTAGCAAATTTTGATGCAATTTCAGATATTTGTAAACTGCGATGCATCGTGAATTCGAGATCGTATTTATAGTAAGTTGAATAGCCTCAAGCTAGGGCGTCCAAGCAAGACGCAATAACACAAAACATTTCAATATTATGGCGTCCAAATCAAAAAAAGGGCGTCATAGACGCCCGGACGCAAGGTAGCGTGAACCCTGGTGAGCACGCCATTGCGTAATCAGTTTCATGGTTCATTGGGTTTTTAAAACATCGCATATATTATACTTTTAACATAATATGAAACATAAATAGTCTCATTAACATCTCATGATGAATGAAAGAGATTATAAAAACATAGAAATTCTGCAAAATAGCCTTAAAGTGCCCAAAATTCGAACATTAGAAATTGAGTATCGATGCGTTAAGTAACATAACTTTAGTTAGAGGTGGTATTTAAATTAACTATATGGACAGTTTATCTTGATATTACTTGGTGTTTACAAAAATGCCAACAAAATTTTTTTTAATTTTTTTTATTGTGTGTTGTGACACTCGATTTATATCGATTTGCATTGATTTTGAGTCTATAAAAGAGTTAATTTTATCTTAATTTCAAAGAAAAACATATTTCTGTCCATGTCATACATAAATATCATGAACACGACCCAATTTTCTTACAAATTTGGAGCAAAAACGGTTGAAGAGCATCATTTTACTACACATTTCCTTGTTTTTGATTTTACTCACAATAATGGACCCCTCGCCATGGTTATCCAATTATAAACCTACATATCTATGCTCGTTTTATCAATCAGGGGCTTAACAAATAAAGTTTAAATAAATGTTTTAAACCCATTTGTAATTGATATCAAATCATGCCGGGGGAGGGGGGGGGGGGGTGACCAGGTTTAATTTGGACCTAAATTAAGACAAAAAATCCGGCAATATTGGACCTACAATTTTTACATTTGCATCTAAGGTTTGGTATAGGGTGAGCACGCCATTGCGTAATCAGTTTCATGGTTCATTGGGTTTTTAAAACATCGCATATATTATACTTTTAACATAATATGAAACATAAATAGTCTCATTAACATCTCATGATGAATGAAAGAGATTATAAAAACATAGAAATTCTGCAAAATAGCCTTAAAGTGCCCAAAATTCGAACATTAGAAATTGAGTATCGATGCGTTAAGTAACATAACTTTAGTTAGAGGTGGTATTTAAATTAACTATATGGACAGTTTATCTTGATATTACTTGGTGTTTACAAAAATGCCAAAAAAAAAAATATATATTTATATCGATTTGCATTGATTTTGAGTCTATACCAGAGTTAATTTTATCTAATTTCAAAGAAAAACATATTTCTGTCCATGTCATACATAAATATCATGAACACGACCCAATTTTCTTACAAATTTGGAGCAAAAACGGTTGAAGAGCATCATTTTACTACACATTTCCTTGTTTTTAAATAAAGTTTAAATAAATGTTTTAAACCCATTTGTAATTGATATCAAATCATGCGGGGGGGGGGGGGGGGGGGGGGGGGGGGGGGGTGACCAGGTTTAATTTGGGCCTAAATTAAGACAAAAATAAGCTTTCAAAGTATCAAAATGTCAATAACAGTACTCTGGGCAATTCCCTAGAGGATATAACCCAAAACAAATTACATTGTGAGTTTACCTGACATACGATACATAATGCGTGACAGATAAAAAGACAATTTAGGCCTATTATTATTTCAAAATTGAAACGTTTTTCACCCATACCCCTTGCAAAGATTGTGGGTTCGAGCCCCGTTCCCGTCAAGTTAAGTTCTTCTGTAAAGTGTTACACATAATTGGGTCAAAACAGGGAACATGGTCGTTTTGGGGTAAACATTTACCCAACGATTGATGGGTAAAATGTTTACTATGTGTTGTGTAAGACTCTACACAACCACTGTTATGTTCATTTTTACCCAACAAACGACCATGTTCCCTTTTTACCATCCTGAAGTGTAGTATTTTACCCAACATTGCTTAATTTTTTCTAAGAGTGTGTGCAATCTCTATGTTTTGCTTAATATTGTAATAATTTGGTCCTGAAGAAGTCAGAGCTAATCCTGACTAAAGCTTGAGAGTTTTAAACTTGTTCGACAGCGAACTGGTTAAACCTCTCAACCTATAATTATGAATTCCTGTCGTAAAAGCATATCTCACAACTTTTGAGGGGTTTCTTTTGAAGTACCTTTTAAAGGGGCATTGAAAGATATGTATGGGAGTGCGCTGGAAATCAGGGTTTTTTGCATCAAAGTAATACTTAGGCATAGACTAACTACCATCTTAAACAGTTTACCAACATTCGCCATTTATCATATAAAATTTCATGATTTTCTTAGTTTCGATATGATCATATCGAAACTAGGTGCTGAATTCGGAAGTTATGCGTTCGTTTTACATGCATACTTTCGCGGCAAATGTCAACCCGGAAGTGCCGTTATTTGCTTATTTTGCATGAAGGCAGGCGATGTCGGAATTGTATGACATTTTGGATTTGGGCTATGTTGATGATTATCTTTATGTTATTTGCTCATTTAGTATATCGATACATCACTCAATGCCCCATTAAGGTTTCATAAGCTTCATGTCTCTTAAACCCTTTTTATACTGTACAGAAGGAGTGGACACTTGTATATGGTATGTAACAGGGATGTGTTTTATTTCAAACATAGACATACACCATTATTTGGTGGAATGACTTTGGCCACAAGGGGATAAAACATTGTTTGGCTGTCCTCAACCATGTGTGAACGTTTACAAACTGAAAACAATAAGTTCTTTACAGTGTAAAATAATTCCTTAACTTGTCTTCTAGATTCTAGAAAAATAACTTTTCCTTCAGTTCTTTAAAATTAGAAATTATAATAAGAAGGTACTTGTGTGATTTGTTCAAAATGTATGAACATTCTTAAAATATCAATAATGTGAAAAATAGCATAAATTATGACAATTTAATAGAAAGAATTTTAAAAAAAAGCAAGGACTTTTCTCCCGGCTCCATTCTTGCTCCTACAAGGGCCCTTTATAAAAGTTAAATAAATTAATAATAGTTCTTAGGATTTTAATTTTCCAAACTTCATGAAATATGATCCACAACTTCAAACCTGTGTCCTACTTCATAAAGTTCAACAAGAGTTAGAAACACTCTTCTCAAGTCCACTTATGAAGAATCTTAATAGAGCCCAGGACAACCAAACAATGATTTTACAGCCACATCTATGTATGGAGGCTAATAAAACAGGTAAATATATTTTCTTTTCTCACGCAGACTTCATTCCTTGACCCAAGATCTATACATCTCTTTATAAAGTAATGACTTATAATTTACAAATTACATGTTACAAATCCAACTCTCGCAGCATAAAAAAACACCATTGTCCATATAATTCTTTCATACTTTTTCTAGCTATAAAATTAGTTGACCCAACAGTCTTACCTGTGGGCTTTGCCTTCCAGTCAGATAATTCAATTCTCTTGTTCAACATGACAGTTACTTTATGAGATTGTGTCAGAGCATGTTTTACATCACACCCTTGATAAACATTTTCTTATTTTTAACCCCTTCCGATTCCTGATAGCTGCTCAAAATGACACTACAGATTTCTATTAGCTTTCTGTATACAATCTTTGCTTTTAAAACAAACCTTTGATGCAACTTTCTTACAAAGCACGACAGTAGCCTGTTCTATGGGAGCTGCCATTTTCTACCATAAGGAGGTCGGTCAAAAAAATAATAACTTTGCTATACTTGCTATCAGGTGTCATGGGGTGGGGGTCATAAAATTATCAGTCGTCTGATGGCTGAGGCCACAAAAGAAAAATTGTCAACTACTTTCAGTACAGTATAAGAGACCAACCCCCCTATGGAAGAAAATGACAGTCCCCTTAATAGGAGTGATGAAACTGCAACAAATTAAGTTAGTTATCCTGCCCAATGACACATTCTAAAATAGACTGATGGGTTCACGGTCAGGGCTGGAACTGCAGATAGTTTTCAAGCAGCAAATCGGACAGCTTACTCACAAAAATACCTGCCCGACAGAAATTCCACCAGCCAGTATAACTCAATTAAAAACTTTAACCGCCAGTCGGTCAGGTACTTTTGCATCTTCACCCGCCCGATGCAAAAGTTACCTGTTATGTGCAGGCGGGAGGATGCTATTTCCGGGCCTTTATACCAATAAATATAACAGTAACACTGGATAAATTATTATATCATCGCTGTTTTGTCAAAACCTTGTATGTTTGTCCAGCCTTTCAGCATGTATAAAGTAGAACTGTTCAACGGTAATTCAAGGAAAGTGTTGCTTTAAACATGTTAAGGGGCAAGAGAAATTACAAGGTTTTGATAGATGTGTTTTTGGCCCCTGAACATGATAAGAGCAGACTTCCCAAAGGTTATACATAGGAAGTATTAAATTATACATGCTGAAGGGCCAGATGGAGATACAAGGTATTGACAGAACAGCGAGGATATTAGATAATAATTCAGAGTTGGCACATATTTGTTGAGAAACATCATAATGGGTGTATTACAGTACTACACAGAATGTTATAATGAAGTGAGATTAAGTGTGTCACATATGACATAACAATTCAGTGGCGGATCCAGGTCCAGGATTAAAATATCCGGGGTGGGGTGGGGTGGGGGGGGGGGGGGTTGACCAAGCCCGTTTTTTCAGGAAAGGTACATTGGTACCCACAAATTTGTAAAAGGTTGAGAGCAGGGGGAGGACATATTGTCATCAAAATCGGCCCCCAAAAACGCTTTATAAAGGGGGTTGGGAGGGGGGCATTTTCAAAAAAAGGTACAGTGGTAAACAAAAAAGGTACATTGTAAAATTTTACGGGGGCGTCCGCCCCCTCCCCTGTATCTGCCACTGATTTTCTTATTGTTATACAGGTTGCCAATAAACAAATCTGCAGGTAAAGTGATTTGACACACATTCCGGCTGGATCTATGATGAAAGGCAAAGTTACATATATATTCTATTATAAATTCCTCAAAAAAGGTTGGAAATTGTTTTGAATTACCAATTTGTTGGATATTTTGTGATATATCCATATTTGTGTTTCATATCAATGAAAAGCTGCTGTGTTCCTCTCCAACTATACAGTCGTAGCAATTACTTGTTTCAGAGCTTAGCCACCTGCTTGAGAACGTGGTGAGGTCTCATTCAAAATGTGACAAATTCACCACTGCTCAAAAACAGCTGTGTGGTCTGTTCTATGAAGTGTTACATTGACAACTACTACAGTGCATACAATTATGACACAATCAGATATAGACCTCCCATGTTCACAAGTAAGTTGCTTAGCACTAAACAAGCCATTGCTACAGATTTTGTACCGTTGCAACGATGAACACATCATCTTTTTTAGTGACGTGCAAATAAACCACTATGAACTTATAACGGAATATACGACATACAGGCAATGAACAAAGTTTCCAAACTTTTTTTGAGGAACTTAGTACAAAAACAGCCAGGAGATCTTAGCTTTTGACAATGCTATGTTTTTGACACATCCATTTTGTATTCACAACAAGTTCACAGCATATATTATAAATAGTAACTAACTTGTCATATTGATTTTATTTCACAATGATTGTTGATCGGGAACGTAGAATACTGTGTTGGCGTAATTTCTTGCCAAATGCAGAATAACCAAGAGCCAATATTAGTGCAGTATAAACCAAAGTATGAGTGAAAAAAATCACATGGAAGACCACCTACTCAAACCTGACATTCTCAAGCAAAATACAGACCCAGAGGTAGATAGATCTTAACACTTTCCACGTGGCAGGCGTCTGCAGACGACATTCAAAATTTCCCAAAAAGTTTAAAAAATGTCACAATTATTAAATTTCATCACCATATTCGGAATCACCATGAGAAATGCATTAAAATAAGTACAAACATGCCTGGTATTGACTGGTTCAGTAATCCATGAGATAGACTTAGACATTTGGGTAAGGTTCCTGAATAATCTGTTTTGCAAGGTGAAACTAATGATAGCCGCGTGGAAAGTGTTAAAGAAGGTGTCCGGCAAGCAAAACATTGTGCATTATATGTTTGAAAAAGAATTATCGCGCCCAAATCACGTAGTAATATAGAACAAAACAACATACTTATCTTAAAAACCGAACAAACACTGCCATCTCTCAACATGCCATTTTTAAAATTCGCGGCAATCGAAAGTCCCGGCATCAATGAAGTCATAGTTATACAATGCACTTGCGTAAATTTGAGCACCAATAACCATGACGTCATTGATCCCGGGACTTTCGATCACCGCGAATTTTAAAAATGGCATGTTGAGAGATGGAAGTTTTTTATTCATTTTTATGATAAGTATGATGTTTTGTTCTATATAACTTCGCGATTTGGGCTTGATAATTATTTTACTAACATAGAATGCACAATGTTTTGCTTGCTGGACACTTTCTTTAAGACAGCGATACAAAATAAGAAAACTTGGAGAGCTTAAATCTAGCATTTGTCCAAGTAGCAGTAGTATATTTTAGCATATTTGAATTCATTCTTGATGTTTAATCGAGCTTACATATTACTAAGCCCCCCACCCCCTAATGAACTCCTTATTGTAAATAATTTAAGGTACTCAATGTGATTATAACAGCCTCATCACCAGATTTCAATGGAAACAAGAATGTCTATACAGAAGAAAGTCCTTGTATTTTTCAACTTCTTTCTTCTCAATTGCTTTATTTTGGCTATTTACTACCTGGCCTTACCAGGCTGGTTTTACACAGGACTATAAGTGTCATAACTCTTCTCACAAAGTATGGTATACAATTCAAATAAAACAGTAACAATCATATTGAGGCCCTTTCAAAACCTGTCATTGTATATTACAACACTCATTACAACTTGTTCACACAGGGCTAGACACAGGGAGATAATGTGTTTCTAATGAGTCTCAAATTGCACGTTCTCTTTCAAATTGAATCCGCTCAAAAATGGCTACTGCAGTCAGTATTACTTCTGGTTATAATTTACTCATGGGTGAAGAGAAATAGTTATTTTATAAAAATCTGAGAGCCATTATCAACTTATGTAATTTAGTTTGGAGTCAGTCCTCAGACCCTTCTTCTGACACATGTGTAGATATTACCATCCTTATAAAAGTAGAGCGGTGATTGGTACAATTGGTCGGATTACGTCACCCTATAGGTTGTCCTCTACCGCACATCCTCAATATTCAGGCAGCCTTTATAAAAATTTAATTTAAAATAGGGCAACAACAAAAAAACAAAAATCTGGTCAGTCGTGCGTTTTTGTTTTTGTTTTTCCAATCATTTTCGTTAACATTTGGGAGAATTTTCAACAACAACAAAAATTCTTTAAAAATATTCTTTCTCTTTTTAAAATCTTCAAACATTTTTTTTCAAAAATGTGTTTAAAAAAATAATTTGGACGGTCAGGCCTGTAGTGGTGTTGTTTTGTGTGTGCGTTGCCTAGTGCTTTATTGTTAAGATCAAACTCAATCCAAATTTGAATTTGTCTTACTGACCAAACCACTTTCTTCATTAGAGCCAACCTAGCAGCAATCAATGTATCAATATTTTGACTACAAAATCTAAGAATTATCATATAGATACATGTGTCTAAATACATGTGTCATATAGATACATGTGTACATATTGTTATGAGTATGGCACAAGATGACATATTGATGTGCTTTTTAATCTAAATCATGGGGGTTCTTCTGATATCAAAATCTCAACACTTTCCACCCAGCTATTAGTTTTACCATCTTTTTACCAACTTTTTTACCAAGTCTGATCTCACTAAGAATTACTGAACCAATACTAGGTATGTTTGTACATATTTTAATGCATATCTCATGGTGATTCCAAATATGGTGGTGAAATGCAATAATGTTGACATTTTTGAAACATTTTGTGACATTTTGGAACTGTTGTCTGCAGACAACTGCCGTGTGGTTTTTAAGGTATTACCAGAAGAACTGCAATTATTCCACTTGAGACTTGGTCTGAGATGGGTGTGCGATGAGAGGACAACCTAACAATTGTATTTGTCCAATAGACTGTTATGAATCATGGATGACAACAAACATAGAAAACAATTGCAAACAATTGCAAAATACATAAAACCTAGCTAGTGTAGCAAAATAGTAAGCTGGATCTAAATGTGTCAGTTATCAGTTCATTACACACAGAGTGCAACAATTGGTATATTTGAGAGGATTATTACATATTTACAATGCTATACCAAGTTGAATATCGTTAATGATGCAGCAAAACCGGTTGAAATGTTACAACATTTACTGATATGCGTTGTGCGTCCCACATTAAAAATAAAATCGGAGATGATAGTTTTGGTGCTTGCCTGACAACAGTGTTTCTGTGTAGATAGTACATCTTCAATAAAGTTCATCACATGATGATAATATTTGTAGTATTGTTTGATGGGGTGTGGGTGATGTTTTCATGTCAAAAATGTTGCACATGTCTGTTAGCAGAACAGCCAAAACCTTTATAGAAACACCTGCAATTAGAAACATAATAAGAATTTGTTAATCACTCATTTTTTGAAAGAAATACACAAAGTATATATTTCACACTTGAAATGAATCGAATCTTTTATTGAACCATACTAAGGGTGTGTCAAAAAAGTGTCCCATGTGACACATGATTCTTTTAACCATGACAAATTGGATGTGAAGTACTAAGAATCATGTTCAGCAATCTTTAATGTGTCATAAGAAAAACAATTCTATCCATTTTCGAGCTTCCATTTTCAAATTATGGTAAATCTCTGCAGGCATGAAAAATTCAGCTTATGGCCCCTTTTCATGTGTAAAAACTCTTTATCAATAAAATCAATAATAATCTATCTGCTCAATATTTAGAGAATGAAGGTATTGTTTTTGGACCGTACCTGTGTTATATTGTCCGACATAAATGCGGGTGGTAGTATTATTTTAAGAGGAAAAAAAAGTAATACTACCGAACACATTTTTACAATTTTTGACACACCCTGTATTGTAAGATGAATGTATATTGAGTTGCTGCTGAGTAACAAGTGTGGCTTATCTCTTACAGTGTTGTTATGGTCTTATTGAGTTGCTGCTGAGTAACAAGTGTGGCTTATCTCTTACAGTGTTGTTATGGTCTTTATCTTTAATTGGATGTGATAAGGCTCACCACAACATTTAAGGAGTTGAGTAAAATATATTGTCCTTACAGCAAAAAGACTTGTTATTATACACATTTATTAAATATGATGCTGTATTCATGGCTCTCGTCAAACTTTTGAGCTTTCAAACTTTATAAATTGATCAATTAATAGTTCAGCAACAGAGATACATAATAGTCTATATTATATAACGCATGAAAATATTCTTGCCATGGATACTGCATCAGATAACAAACCATATTTTGATCTATTTCATACTTGACGACCCCAGGTAGATACGCTACCGAACGAGGACAAATGCTACACACTAAACAGGTATGGAGCGTCTTGTGACACCCTGTATAAACCCCTGTATTTGATCGTGATCTGTTTTTGATCGTGATTATCCATAAAGATTTCTACAAATCTAGAAGTAAACCCTACCCGGTATCAACAATAAATTGATTCCACCAAAGTTTGTATATGACGCCCGCTCAGTGCACAACAGTAAAAGAGGAATCGCTTCAAACGTACAAGGTGTCTGCATAGTAGTATTCTTTGGTTTACTGCACATATATTTTTATTGGCTGAACATTTCAGTTAATTTTAGCCATGAATGATGAATATTTGTTGTCAATTCACCTGAGGGAATTCTGCAACGAGGCCTAGATCTATGGATGAGTTCAGCATGAGAGAGTAACTTTTCCTCGGCAACTCGATGGAGTAAACTAACACTAAACAGTAAGCTTATTTTTGTCAAGAATATACTAACCTATTATTAAGATCTTTTTCATGTTTAATTTTATCAAAATACTAAAATATTTTCATGTGCTATCTAAAGCAAATGTGGATTGCTCTTTATTCATGAAATAGGGTGTTCAGCTTTGGGAAAATAGTAAGATTACGGTCTCCAGATCACCTCGGGGCAATTGTAGTTCACCCCATTTCCCTTTATTCATACATATTCATTTGTCTGTACTGGTTGAAAAACACATTACACATGTCTCGGAAAAACAGTTTCCCAAAGGTGATCGTAATTCAATTCAATTCATGAATTCAAATCTTTGATATAATGTAACTTTCTTTGTAACCAACCTGATAGCCAGCATTTACACAATTGGATATTGTGTCCTTGAGACAGACAGATAACTTGGTATCCCTTACCTATTAATATAATTGTGAATTATCTGGATCACTATCAAGTTCACCTGGCAAATTAGTACCGATATCTGCATCTCGTACTGTACTCTCACCATCCACACTCTTTCGACATACAGGACATGTGTTATGCTGAAACAGAGACAGAATGTAAATCAAACATACTTCTTAAAGGTAGATGTTCCGATTGCCGGCCCAATTTTCAACTTGATGTCTTCTATTGTACATGAAAGGTCATCCTTAAAATTGTAGCATTCCAAAATTTGAGTTGCACAACTCCAATGATTCTATTTTAGAAGCACACGGTCACAAGAGAGTTGCTCATTGAGTAGTACACAAACTGGTGGGTGGTTAACCACCTTTGGCAGTAATTCACCACATTTTAGCCTATAATTTCTAAATGGAACATTTCTGGCCCCTAAGATTTCACAGACATAATGAGAAAAATATGGGGATTCTTCTGATATCAAAATATCTTGATGTGAAAAAAAATATCATAGCCCAAAAAAAGTGATCGGAACATACACCTTTAACCGTCAACTACTGTTTGGCTTAAAAGTCATGAAAGTTGCGGAATATTATTTATAGTTAAATGTTGATATCAACAAATGGATCATATACAGTTGCAAGCACACAAAATAAAATAAAAATTATTATTGAGATCAAGTTTAGAAACACTGGGCAGTTACAAACTATCCCAAAGCATTCATTCTGAAAAGGTCAAATTTTCTAAAGCTTGGCCAAGTGTCCCTATACAAAATTGTCTGAAGTTGGGAAAATCTGATTTCCCCCCTCCTGAAATCAAAAAAACAGGTAAATTGTTATCACTGTAAACTGGAAATTTAATATAATGCCAGTTCTGTTCACAGGCTTTATCTCTTATCAGTTTTGACTTGATAGGGTGTATTCTTTATCTTACAAATTCCTTTTATTTATTATGTTTTCAACTTACCATTTCTAACCACCTAACAATACAGTCTGGATGAAATAAATGTGTGCATGGCATTGATTTAATATTCTCTCCCAAAGTAAACTCTTCTTTGCATACAGGACATTCGAGTTTGTCTTCTGTTGGTTACAAAGGATAAAAAAACCATAATATAATAAAAATCTACGTTATCTTTCATTAAATACAAAAACATAGTAGGGCATTATAATATATAATTAAAATTGTACAAATATTCTTGCTGACTATAAGTTTTTAAGAGAGCAGATAAACTCTAAAAATCTTGGGGCAGATGTTGATGAAAGCTGGTGAAAACAAAGTGCAGTAGTGTAGGGATAGGGAAAATGCACTATAGCGCTTCAAAAGCTCTAAATAGAAAATAAATGTCCATTTACTAAAAATCAACAAATGTGGAAGTGTTTATTTTAGACCTTGTTAAGTTTGAATTTAGTTTTGAATGAAAAATGATGGTCTTGAAAATTAAATAAAAAATCTGTAAATGTGGAAAAGCCCAATATAGCCGTGCACTTGGGTTTATTTTTAACACATGGCATATTTTTGTGCAAAAAAGAACCTTTGTCCCCCAAGCACCTTTTCCAAAATCAGGCAGTAATTAGTGTTTTTAAAAAGTGCAAATTCCATATGTCTATGGAAATTTGGTTCTGGAGCCACTCATCATCAAATTCATTCTACTTGGTGTGAAAAGGCATTGTTAAGTCTACGACCGCATCATATCAGGCTAAGTGACTAGCCAATGACAAACTATAGAGGAAAGATTTGGATTAAGTCCACGACCACATCTCAAGCTAAGCGACTAGAAAATGACAAACTACAGAGGAAAGATTTAGATTACGTCTACGACCACATCATCTCAGGTTAAGCGACTAGTAAATAACAAACTACAGAGGAAAGATTTGGATTAAGTCTACGACCACATCATCTCAGGCTAATCGACTAGCAAATGATGAACTACAGAGGAAAGATTTGGATAAGCTTAAGATGGCTATGTTCACTAATTGTCAGCAGTTACAGTGACCCAAGGTAAGGCAAAGGTAAGACAAGACGAGCTAAACCAAGACAAGACGAGCCAAACCAAGACAAGGTAAGACAAGACGAGCCAAACCAAGACGAGGTAAACCACAAGGCATATTACACAACTCTTACCTATATGACTATTGCTGATTTCAACTTCTCCTAACTTATCTAGATCATCTTTTGAAGCTGGTGGAGGCCCTTGTCCCTCAACATTGTTTAAGAGCTGGTGAAAGATAAAGAGATAACATACAACTTAATAAATAATTCATTTCTCTTTTGGTTCTCACATGGCCAACATTACAGGTCAACATTCCAAATGCCAGACAAAGACCGATGGTTCATTGAAATATAACACAGTTCAAGATTATTCCAGTGACATAACATAACAAAACAATTATACTCATTCATTTTATATGACATGTGAACAATGAAAAAGATGTATTCATTTATTAAGTTCTCGTTGCTTTCTGAGATTGTTAGGAATGGGAATAACCAGGCCCGTGCCACTAGACGCTTGCTTGTCATTGCTGAGAATGAAGCTTCTAGTATTCTAGCGCCCTCAAATTTGCAATTTGGCACAGTCACATCTTGAGGCTCACAAAGCATACGCAAGTTGTCAATAATTTTGCAACACGATGCATTGCCAAGAATAGCGGCACTCCGATTCATTTGATCCAGGTCACTTTGGCGGTATATGCCCGTATATATGGAAGGCTCTACTTTCGCGGTTCAAATTTCCTCTCCCATTATATAGACTCCCTTGAATAACCAAGAAATTTGATTAGGAGCAAATGATGTAGCACACACACCCTATAATTTTTTACTGCTATTTATCCTGACATACCTGTGTTATGATTGCATCCAAACCCCCTTCTCCCCAGGCATAATCTCTAGGGTTACCATGGAGATTAAACATTTGCCTGCAAGTAGGGAAAAAATACAAAAACAAGGATCAAAGTAAGAATTTGAGAACGAGATGATACATTTTACACAAGATTTGAGAGCAAGGAAGAGTGACATATTATCAAAACTGCAATGTAAAAGGGGTATATTTAAGACAGCCTTCTCATAAGCCTTATCGCGAATAGGTAAAAATCAATTAATTATCCTTTTCTGATGCATTGTGGGATAAAAAGGGGGGAAAATTTGCTCCAATTGATTTTTACCTATCGCGATAAACCTATTGAAGGGGTATTGGAAGTGTCATCTTTTCACCCTCACCCATGGAAAAACCCTATTTGCCTTTAAAAGGTGAACATATCAGTGTACTCGAAACCTGAAATGCAACAAAAACGCACAGCAGCCGTGTATACAATTTACCATGGAATTGGAAGACAATGGGTACATTCCTTATCTAGATGTCAAAGTACAGCGAATTGAATCTGGTTTGAGCTTCTCGATCTACAGAAAACCCACACACACTGATCAGTATCTGTATTTTACATCCAATCATCACCTATCGGCAAAAAATAGTGATGCCAACACGTTGGTATACAGAGCTTTGACTCTATGCGATATTGAACTTCGCAATAATGAGTTAAAACACATTGAAAAAGCCTTGAATAAGAATGGTTATCCCTCGAAACTCGTACACAAAGCTATTAGAAGACAAAGTGCTAATTTAAGCCAAGAAAAGATAGTGGAAGATGACTACAAAGGTATCACGTTCATGCCATTTGTCAAAGGTGTCTCAGACAAAATTTGCCGATTCTTAAATCATGCCGGTGTTAAAACTTACTACACCAAATCGACCAAACTCAGAGATATTGTCAGCAAACCTAAAGATCCTATGCCCAAGGGTCGTTCACCTTGCGTGTATAGCATACCATATAGTTGTGGTGAACAATATATTGGTCAAACCAAAAGGCCTTTAAAGGTTAGATTGTCTGAACACAAAAGAGCTACATTACAAGGCAAGAAAGATAGCTCGGCACTAGCTAAACATGCGTGTGAAGAAGGTCATGAACCACTCTGGAACCAATCCAAAAATATTGCACAGGTTACTAATCTTGGTATGCGGCTTGTTCGTGAAGCTCTAGAGATCAGAATCAATGAATCAGCAACAATCAATAGAAATGACGGCAAAGATATCAGCCGCATGTTGCGCTCTCTATTTCCTATCAACATGATCAATCAATCCCGCCAATCGATAACAGTCTTGTAATTTTTTCAGCCAGGTCCGCAATGAACCATTATATACCCTGCACAAGTTTGTTACAGCGTCAAACGATCTCTACAGATCAGTGACCGCACTACTGTGCATTAGACTTAATGTAGTTTGTAGTAGACAAGGGGCAGTCTCTACGTTATTTCCATTGGTCAAGGGGCATTCTTTTGGAGGTTCTTTTAGAACAAAATTTATATATAGTAGGCCAGTGGCAACCTACGTGTAAAGCTCTTTTCAGAGCCACCATCTCTGTTCAGTGGAAGCGGCAATCCATCTGAACGGCTCTTTTCAGAGCCACCAATTCTTTCACAAGTAGGAATGGCAACCTACTCTCAAATCATCGGGCAAGGGGCTGCCCAAATGATGATAACAAGAGAAGTGGCAATCTCTATGTTTTGTTTAATATTATAACAATTTGGTCCTGAAGAAGTCAGAGCTAATCCTGACGAAAGCTTGACAGATTAAAACTTGTCCGATAGCGAATCCGTTAAACTTTTAACTTATATTATGAATACCCGTCGTAAAAGCCTATCTCACAATTTACAATTTCCTGCAAATTTAGATTCACTGCGACATTAATGGTCCATCAACCCCTTACAAACCCATGAATACAAAGTTACAACAATAACATAGCCAATGACAGAATATAAGAGAATTTTTCAGCACATCCCTGAATGCTTTATTTCACAGACTAATCCAAAATGTAATAATACTTACACTGGAAAAAACATTCCACCCGTTCCTCCACCTGCATGTAATGGTTGATTATGTGTCATACCAAGCAAATGTTGTAATAGTCTGCAATAGAGGAAATACAAAACAAAACATTACAAAACTCTACCAATGCCTGAAAATACCTAGTTGTCAAAATAAAATAGCACTCTTGTTATTGTGTCATTTAAAGGTAGATGTTCTGATTGCTGGCCCGATTTTCAACTTGATGTTTTCTATTTTACATGAAAGGTCATCCTTAAACTTGCCACATTCCAAAGTTTGAGTTGCATAACTCTAATGGTTCTAATTTTAGAAGCACAAGGTCACAATAATTTTGCCCATTGAGTAGTACATAAACTGGCTGGTGGTTAAGCACCTTTGGCAGTAATTCACCACATTTTAGCCTATAATTTCTAAATGGAACATTTCTGGCCTCTAAGATTTTACAGATATAATGAGAAAAATATGGGGATTCTTCTGATATCAATATCATTTATACACCTTATAGACCAAATGAAAGAACGAGTGCAAAGGGTTCAACTGGAAGGGAGACATTTCAGCAGCATTGGGGTTGCATATTGTCTAATATAAGTGTTTAAAAATACATCAACCTATAAAATAACACATAAATGGCACTTCTTTTTACATTGTTTAGTGATTAATAATATGCTTCTGGACCAAATTGCAGCTCATTTTTTGAAAACATTTTTCATGCAAATGCAATATATAACAAACTACCAATACACAAAGTGTGATAACCTAACAATCTGATGAGGCCTTACGCTATCATATCTGTGGCTGGATCTCTACTATCTGGTCTTGGAGGCAGTCTAGGAAAGTGCTGTCTAGTAGCTCTTGTAGCTTGGTGTATTCGTGGTCCTCCTGTTGAAGGTGACCTTCTGTTGGGATCTAAATTTCCATCTGTAGAAATACAAGGATGACAAAACATGTGTTATAATGTTGGCACAGGAACATTGGAGGTCTTTCTTTTTCAACTCCAACACTAATAATACTATATGTAGGCCTATACTCATAAAAAAACCTGTTGTCTTCTAACTACAATACATTTGTGATGCCAGAGTAGATATTAAAGGTTGATGTTCCGATCATTTCAGCTATTTGTTTGGCCCATCAACATATTTTGATATCAGAAGAAACCCCATATTTTTCTCATTATTTCTGTGAAATGTTTGGCGCAAGAAACTGGGAAAGGTGGTTAACCATTATACAGCCAGTTTGTGTACTATATACTCAATGGGCAAATTTCATGTAACATTGTACTTCTAAAATCAACCATTGAAGTTATGCAACTCAAACTTTGGAATATTACTATTTTAAAGATGGCCCTTCACGTAGATTAGAAAACATCAAGTTGAAATTTGGGCCAGCAATCGAAACACCTACCTTTATCTTTTCTGGTTTTTGTTAGATTACACTGTTATTTCTCGCCTTTTACTTCAGAGATCAACATCACACTAGGATGTGAGTTAGTGGCGGTAGGTCTTCCATGTCTTTTGTTCTTCATGCACTTAATTTTACAAATATTCACTAGCAGTGTTGAGATGCCAACCCCGCTATCAATTAGTAAGTAAGAATATTCAACTAATAAAAAACTTTTCAAATGCACTTGTGTTCAATGAACTTAAGTGACTTCAATATCAAGGTGACTATAAAATGCATTGTGTTTTTATTACGGTACCTCGTTTTTGAATAACACCTACAATCCAGGAAATAACTGTTGATTCACTTTGAGGACTTTGCTGAAATCAATTCCCCAGTCCCCCTCCTCCATTCAATGCTGTTCAGCAATGTTTCATCACCATGGTCGTGTGGACTCTCAACATTGATTGGTGGGGGCGGGGGAGGGATATGAGTTTGAAGATAGTTCAAGCTTTACATACAAGTTTGTTGCAAAACCAGCGCTTGCAAATGGTCCCTTATATGGGATATTAGCGGAGAAATAAGTTCAGTGTTTCAACACCAATGTCCCTAAATTGTAGGTGACCTTATTCATGCCCTGTGTTTCAATGCATCTTGTCAACATTCTTCTATTTTCCATTTTGATGTAATTTGTATCTAAGGTCCATTTTACTTCTTTTAAAGACAGTGATATCAATACATATACATACATGCAATAGGCTTTTATATAGTGCCATTAGCAACTATACAACATTGGTCTTACCTGCATTATCTGATCCTGAGCTAGATGACCTACTAGTATCTGATAACCCCAATGGCCTCCTAGGCATACCTGGGTGTTCATGTGATGTTTGACCTAAAATCTGACTAAATAACTAGAATAAGAACACAGCAACAAAAACAAAGAATTAATGGTGAAATTGAAAAACCCTACTAATTGCATAAAAACAAACTATATTTCAAAGCGTCTATGTATCAAAGCAAATATATGTATTTAAATAGAGTTCAACTGGAATTGAAGCCTTCTATATCATTATATTTCATGTTGACTTCATTAACAAATTTACTTAAATGTGCAACTGATTAGTGTAGACCCAAAGAACAAACTGACCCCAGACACACAAAAGCAATTATAGAGTAGCAGGGATAAAGAGGTGTCTTTTGACTATGTAGGCCTGTGGTATGAACACCTCAATATCTGAAGAGGCCCAATTTAACAATGCCAGAGACATGTACCCAGTTAGTAAAGAGATTGAGAAAGTTTGTTTGTGTTTTGGTGGTCGGGAAACCTGCATTTGAAACAAGTTTGATCGCAAACATGTCTTCAACACTTTCTACACAGCTTTTGGTTTTACCAATTCAAAACATATTTTTTCAGAAACCTTTCCCAACTTTCAAGGCCTACTACCTCAAGGATTACTGAATCAATACTAGGTATGATTGTACTTATTTTAATGCATTTCTCATTTTAAATTTGGTAAGGATATTTAATTATTTTGATATTTTTGAAACATTTTGTGAAATTTTGGAATGTCGTCTGCAGACGTGTGCCGCATGGAAAGCAGGCCTGGCAAAATATTGATTTCCTGGCAAGCTAACCCAAATTTCCCTCCATAACTGAAACATTTCCCACTATTTCTAATGTACTTCTTTATATGGAAGATAACATTTCCCTCCAAATGCATAAATTCCCCCCCCCCCCCCAAATACCCACATTTCCCGGCAAGGAGCTTCCCAATTTGCCCATTTTTCCAGGCCTGGTGTTAAGCTTAATATTTGATTTACCGTTGTGAATGCAAGGGCTGGATCAACCACTTCACTGCTCACTCCATCCGCTGATGAACTGCCATCTGAAGAATCTCTGTAATACATGTTATAAGTAATTGACATGCTATTTGTTAAGTCCTGATGGCTTTTTACATTACTGGTGATAAAAATCATGGCAATAAAATACAGACATTTGCATCAAAATGACTACAGGCAGGCTTACTTTTAGACGAATACGTTTAAGAAAACGTAAAAACAAACACAATATGAGATATATTATGAGATTATTATAAGGTGAAACAAAAATTGGAATAACATGATCTGCATGGTTGTGGTTTAAAAAAAAGTTGACCCAAGTTCAATGTAACTTTTCAACCACATTTTGTAGTTTCAGAGAATTTGTGTTTACTCAGGCTTAATCTGCAGTAAGTTTTTAAATTATCCTGAAAAAATGGTGCGTGTAGCTGTTTGGTTCTTCAGATATGGTTCATTACAGAAAGCATGCAAAAAACGGACCTGTCCACGGGAGCGTCATTTAATATCTGTCTTCAACAAAAACAGCATGCTCTAGATTCAGAATTGAAAAGCCCGCCCTGACAAAGTATCCCAATCTCTATACCTATGTGCCATTCACAATCAACAAAGAAACGTATAGGTACTTAGGTAGGTAGTGCTATGCACCAGGCAGATGTTTCAGTTGTCTTCTTGTTTTCCTTTTCTCCTTTTTCACAATTTGTGACCAATCGTGTGTCAGTCCATTTTGTGCATTAAATCTCTACTAAACATGCTAAAGGACGCTATATCTGAAGAACTAACCAGGAAAAAATGGTAATTTTTCAAGATAATTTCAAAACTTACTGCTGATCAAGACTAAGTAAAAACAAATTCTCTGAAACTATAAATGTGGTGGAAAAGTGATCTTGAACTTGGGTCAACTTTTTTTTTAACCACCCGGTATATAGATCTGTATTGCATTTCCCATATAATCACATCATAGTATAATTTATGACTTAAAGGAAATCTGCGCCATGGAACTTTAAGTTAGAAGCGTTAAGATAAAATTGGCTTTAGAATGAAAAAAGAAAATCACCTGTATGGACGTTACCATATTTATCAAAGCTATGACGGATGTTTAATAACAATCCAGATGAACTTATTCAAAGATATGACGGAACAGTTACGAGATTTCCACATCTCTGTTTCATGTGCTGATACTTTCAATTTATGCATTGAATTCCAGCGTGATTACGTGCAGCAACCTGCTGTTGATGAGGCGGTTTTAGTAATAATGACATCACATCCCATCAGCACTTTTGAGTCGACACAAGTGACAAACCACCGAGCATGAATTTCAAATAATCACAGGTTGGGGGTGTGCAGTTTAAATTAGTTTTATTGAATATTAGAGTTTGGTGTTCAATAAGAATGGTCAATATATATTAAATAATTACTTTCCTAACATGCTTAGTTTCATGAATAGAATTGTTCTCCATTAATATCACTATGCATTCAATTTGCATAAGATTAAAGTCTTGTTCCTTCTTACTACAGTATAAACTATCCTGAATTTTTTATACATGTAACACTGTCTTGGTAACCAGCATAGAAGACCAATGAACTTTTGAACTCCAAAACAAATTTCATTCAAGGACATTATCATTGATTTCAAAACAATAGGTATGAATATTTACGTCAGATATGCCCCAATCAAACATCTCTGATTCATTAATGCAATACATGGACAATGTTATGACCGGCACACAAACCTTATTTAGCATCTGAACGGAGTGTATGCGGATGTGGTCAAAATGATGCGCATCAATGACTTTCACGCAGTGCGTGTTGGTTCAGAATGACCAAGTGCACCAAATTGCTTACTTGCATGTTGCTTTTTCATGTTCAACCGCCGTTGATCGTTAGCACGTATGTTTAATTTAGTGGGCTGTTCGATTAAATCATAGGGAGGTGTACATTATGATGAAAAAAGACAATATGTGACATGGCACCACGAAATGGGTGGAAAGTCGCAAAAATTGTTTATAGTTTTTTACCATATTCTTAAAATATATTATTTCAGCTTTAAAATGATATATTAACCACTATTATAGCTTGTTTCTATCCATAGATATGAGCAAAAGAAGTTGACACTACCAAGAAACCCAGTTTTGAGAAATTGACTGTCAAAGTCAGGGAAGTGTAACAACGTAAACGTGTGTAAATAATTAATGGCACTTGAGATGGATCAATATCTCGTTAGCAACTAGCATGTTTCTTTACTCCGATTTCAATGAAACTTTCTACAGATGATTGTTACATTATGGACAACAATATATCAAGGTTTCAATTAGATATCTTAAAATTTAACATAATTGAAAGCCAATTAATTATCGGGTGGCGGCGGCGATCGAACCAGGCTTACTGGTACTGCTTTACTCAAGGACGCCGTGGCGAAAAATGTTGTTGTACTTGTACAGTGCTACGGTAATTGAAAAGGTGGGGGCTTATAATGGATTGTTTGTTGGTAGTCATTGAGAAAAACGGGGGTGGGTGCTTATAATATAAGGGCATGGGCGCTTAATAGGGATAATTCGGTAAATGACTTTAATCAGTTGATTTCTCGGGTTCTGTGAAAAATCATAACATTTAACTTCAGACCTCAAATGTCCACATTACTCTCTAAATCTAAACAACTGATACACAGTCATTAACCTCTAATCATTAATATAGTCAGTCAGTGTCATAATGCTATGGACATAATTCCACCAATGTGTACATGCGTAAACCCGGAAGTGCATACCAGATGCTTTCAAAAAATTGACCATGCGTCCTGATTGGTCAATCGTGAAATTTGTACGGACATGCATGCATAATTTTTTGTGCATTTCATATATGGGTCATTCCATGAAGTTGGGTACACAAAGTGTGACATGGGGGTCAACATTTGAAATTCATTTTATTAGAATTCAAGTAACATTTTCAAGTGCTATTTTGTTTTTGGTATCATTTGAAAGCTATCTCAATACTCTACAATTACAAATCATAATAATTCAAAAACCTATACTGGTTTAACCAAAAAAGATAATTTCATCACTGGAAATTGCACCATTTACTTTGTGTACAAAGTGTACCCAACTTCATGGAATGACCCATATCTGGAATAAGCTCCGCGAACAACAAAACACGCTAGCATGTCACTCATAGCTTGAATTTCATCCATAGCATTATAATAGTGACTATACGTATGCCAATAGAAATTTACCTGTCTGGGTCTATATTGTCACTACTGTCACTTGAAACCTGTTCTATAAATCCTCCATCACAAGTAGGACATGTAAAATCCTGAAAGAAAAAAATTAACAGTTTAAATAGTCAAATAATCTTTTCTCTTCAATAAGCTTTCCCTTGTCAATAAATAATAGGGTTGAATTAAGTTATAGCCTTATAGGGTAGGTCTGATGAGGTACATGTACAAGAACAAGTTAATTTACAACATCATAAAGTGTTGTCAATCTTTAACTTTTCAAAAAGTTATATGATATCTTCTACTTTTTTACTATATGAGTGAACTCAATAGTGCAAATATATAAGCAAAAGATAAGAAAGGGAACAAATAATTAAAATAGTTCAATTCTGACTCTATCAATTGGCAGAAAATGTGTTCAGGTTGCAAAATATGTAAAACTGTTGCACGCTTGGTCAGCCAAGTTTTAAGTTAATTATTCCCATTTTGGATATTTAGCTAACCTTTATCGCTGGGCATACTCAGGGTAGCTTTTCTGACATATTTCCTCCCCAAGTGTACTTACTGTCACAATTTTGATGAATACAAATATTTGAGTACGGTTTCCCACATGAAGCATTTATTTTAAAACATCATTTTATATGCTCAACCTTTTCCCCACCCGAAATATCAAATCGAGGCCGGGAGCATAATCTCCCGGAAATCCCAGCCCTACACTGTCAGCACGTGCCGGCTTACACCAAGGTCTCAGGCAGGATTTGTGGGTGTGTAAATTCAAAATGGGCCTGACTCATGTGTACATTTATAAGGAGTTGTGTGCAAAGTATTATAGGCCATGTGAAAAAACTAGGTGTGTATAAATTTGGGTGTGTAAAACCAGGGCTGTCAACTTTTGGGATTTGCTGGGAGGGAGAGATACATACTCCAAAAAATAATCGTAAAACATGCACAATTTTTTCCCCGTCAGCAGCTAAAATCCTGATAAGTGGGGGTGGGGGGGGGGGGGGGGTAGAGATGATGTTTTCCTCGAATCCGCACGAAAATTGCATGGTCAAAATCGCAAATGTACCGACGGAAGCTAGTATAAAGGTGTTGATACACACTTTAATTGAGGTAATTTTGTTGATGCGGGAGATTTTATATGCTATGCGGGAGTGCGGGAGAAAGAGTGTCTATGCGGGAGACTCCCGCCTAATGCGGGAGAGTTGACAGCCCTGCTAAAACAATCCCTACACAGCTGGCAGCCTAATCCCTTGGCTTAATGTATAAGTTATGGGTGGCAGATGATATACACTCGTCAAAAGAAGTTCCTGGACACTTAAATTAAATTAATATTTAATAGAATATATATAATTGTATATCTAAATAAGCAGAAAGTAATCCTCTAACAGCTTAACATGGAATTTAGACATGATCACTCATGCAGGGCAGATCCCATTCACTTGACAATGGCAAGAAGATTGCACAAAATTGGATAATCCCTCCATTCAAATGACTGTAAATGCTAATTTCTTGCAATTTCCTTTTACGCACCTTACCATTGCTTAATGAATGTGCTCAGCCATGCATGAATGAGTACATCTTAATTTCATACAGACATGATAGAGAATTATTGTCTGCTTATTTTGACATGCAATTGTTTAATTTATATTAAATATTTATGTGAAATATTTGAACTTTAATGAGTGTCCAGGAACTTCTTTTGACGAGTGTATTTTTAAAAAAAATGGCAGACCTAACAAAATAGTATGCATGGGCTATATAATCAAAACAGAAATTTGTCGATCACAGCATACACGATTCTCCAGCATCCCATGCGACTTGTGCGTAACTGAATCAATCGTGATGTCAAGGGCGAAGTAAAACCGGAAGATGTGTCGTACTTGTAAATAAATAGGTAATTGACCAATCACGGGCTCTAATCAACAATACCCCACGGGCCACGTTGCTCTGCGACTGTATTGGAACACACTGCATGCAAGGACACGCTCTACCTTTGTAATGATCGTGAGCGCTCGAATCATGACGGTGTGATCAACAAATGTTTGGTTTGATTATAGTATAAGATTGCTAGGTTGTTTTCATAATCTGACTTAGTTCCAACTGAGTCCTTTTTTGTTTTCAAGTAAGGAGCGAAAAATCACTTTGAAATCGTCACCTTATCTCTTGGTCTAAATTCCAAACGATGAGCAATGGGTTTGCTGAAATCAAGTTTATGAAGTGCTAGTGATGTTTAACTCCGTTTTTATAATGTTGTGTTGTGTTTTATTTTGTTAAGCGCTGTGGTACCATTGTAGTGTATAATGTGAAAGACTAGAGCGTTTTATAAACGCTCATTTTTATGTTATATTATTATGGTGGAAATTGAAATAGGTTGAGCTACATGTATTTAACCAAGCTATACAGATTCTTTGGACACTAAATATGATTAATATCTGAAGCAAAAGTTTGACACATTTTATTTAGGAAAGTTGAAAAATAATATTGATGAAAATATCTGACACTGACTCAAAAGCTTTCATTTCAAAGCTCGCAGATGCCAATGACAACAAACACAGCTCAGACAGACGCCTTATTGCAGATTGTACCATCACAAAGATCGGCCAAAATGCAGCCCTTTTTCGGAATCCTTGACAGGCTCATCGCCTAAAATATTTGCCCATGGGTTTCCTCTTCATGATCATCTAACTATTTTAATATACAAATCAGCTAATTTTTTTGGGCTAGTTTTACAATTTTTGCAAATGTAAACAAAAGTCGCTTTACACGACTTGATGACGATGACTTGAATTGATCTACCGTATGGTTGAGTACACTGTAGCTACAGCGTATTATAAACCGATTTCTTGCTTTCATGCCAACGGCAAAAGGATAGGGACGGACAAGGAATGTTCAAAAGGGCAAATTTAACAGAAGATAAGTTTATATGATGTATAGCAATATTTAATAACCAACATTTCACCTATCCGGGCTTTCTCAAGGTAAAAATAAGAGACAAAAGGCTATTATTTTGATTGTCATTGTTTTGATTTGCGTGCTCCCTGTCACGCCGCGCTCACCACTTTGCAGCGCTCACCGCTTCGCCGCGTTTACACTCCACCACTACAACCCGCCTCTGCGTTTCCGCGTTTTCTTGCGCGCCACCTAATCCTTAGCATTCCTTATTTCTTTTCCTGTCGAACAATAATAGCCTTTTGTCACTTTATTTTTACTTTGACAAAGCCTTAATAGGTGAACGTCTGTTATTAAATATTGTTTTACATAGTATACTTATCTTCTGTTATTCGCTTCGATATTTAATCAGCGATGTAATGTAGCACCCATCTTACTTTTATCCATTATAATAGCATTTTCAAATTGAAGCATCTGCATAACCTTGCTTGCATTAGTTATGCAAGGTCGCTGATTTGGTGGGGTATTTGTAAGGCCGCTAGAGAGAGTGCAGCAGGCTTTGACTGCTGTCTGTCTGCTCTGCTGATCGGTCATGTTGTTGTTGGGGATTTTTTTTTGGGGGGGGGGGGGAGGAGGGGGGTGCATGTTTTACAGATTCGTAGCTATCTGTATAGTGTTTCATAAATTAAAGGTAATTAATATATTAATAGTCATACATGTAGTTGTGAACCTTGTTTTTTTTTAATGCCCCGATCGGCTCTCATAGTCAGCCAATGCACGGATCCAGTAGGTGAAGAAGCATGATGGGCCAACCTGTGCTGATGATATGAAAGGCGACTAGCCTATAGAAGGCGTCCTAGTAAAGTATGTTTACCACAGATGGTCTGTAGTTAACATCACTGTAGTTCTACATGCAGCCGTCCAAGACAAGCGTTGTTCCCAATAATATGCGCTATTAACATGTATTTCATTTCAGGTTGGAAGCCACGGCTGGGGGCATGCGCGATAGAAAATAATGTTATTGACGTTAGAGCATAGCGATTTTAATCAATAACAGCCTGGCCTAGCCCTATTGAATTATTCTCAGTTTTTATCATTGTGACATATAAGTCATGTTATTTTGTGTCAGTTACAAGTAGTGCGTGGCGTGGGGGTGAGTGAGCATGGGTAGGCCCTATACTTACTTTCTACTTAGGCCAGTCTTGCTCTATCTAGTCTTAGGCCTATATCATAAGGCCAAGTAACAAAAATAATAATATGTTTATCGTCCAGACTTTTTTTTGAATCAGTGAGGGCAGCCCTTACTATTTGTTATTTTTGGATTTTTTGTTCTTTTTCAGAAGCCAAATTAGGCTCTAGCCTACTACTAGCCTACAAGCTTTTTGCAAGAATTGTTTTGATATTCGTATATCACTACCAAGTACCAACAAGTGTTTCTTGCGTCTTTTTCATTGAAATATAGTTGAAAATGATGGACACACTCACACACAACAAAGACAGGTAAGATTTTCAATTTTTTTTTTTTAATTTTGAAGGAATTTTTGAAAATAACAAATAATAATAAAAATGTTGCAGCGGCGTCAAAAAACGGCGTGGGCGGTGCACGTGAAACACATAATTGTTGTTACTTTGCAAGTTCGCCTAAGACTAACGACTATTAAGTTAAAAGTATGCATATTATGCACCATGTGTGCAGACTCTGAGGAGACTGAGTCTGACTCGGAATCGGATGAGTGAGACTGTGCAGGAAGACGATGATTTCCACTCGATATAATAATGACGTTATAATGGCTGGTTCCCAATTTTAAATACGATTTAGTCCGTTTGACTTCAATTGAAATCATAATAACCGTATTTAAAATTGGGAACCAACATCATTCTAATGCACATGCGCGATCGTCTGTCGCGTTTGAAACAACTGGATTTGGTGGGGTCACAAAAATTAACCTCTACCCCTAATTTATTCATTTATTCATGACTTTCTTGCAAATGTAATGCACTTTTCTACCATCATGAATGATACCAAATACAGTGAGTGTACATGCACCATTACTTCAGTGAGAAGCAATTTCTCAGTCGGGAAAATACGCACATGTTTTGACATTGGAAGCGAGATCAAGTTTGATATTGTGAGAAAACTAGTGGACGAAAGGTATTTTGCAGTGGCAATTGGCGATAGAGAATTTGGTATGTGGCGTAGCATGATGGGATAGTGTGCGTGCAGTGTTGCTGATCGCTGTTCGTGTAGGTGCACACTGTTGGTGGTACATCCACTGTCTCCCACAATGCATTGCGTTGTAGTAGCACATCTTGTATACGGAATTGGTGGACTTTAATATTTAAATGGTGATGATTTTTAATGACTTTTATTTTAGACTTTATAAATTAATGTGCATTGCTGAGACTGAACATATCATTTACAATGTTGAAGCAGATTTATCCCGGGGGGGGGGGGGTTCTCACATTGATATGGTATACGTATATGTGCCTACGGCTTTTTGGGTGCCTTTTCGCAAAAATTGGTATAGCGATGGGGTGGTTTTCATCATACACCAAAGCGCCCAATTGGAATAAATTGGGTGTATTTTGAGGCATTGTTGGTAAAAAGCGCCCAATTTGTGCAAAATTGGGTACTTTTCTAACAAAATTGGTATATTGATGAGTGGGAAATTGGCCAAAAAATAGGTATAGAGAAAATCACATTTTTGAAGTCCGGGAGGCACATCCACGTACGATTTTGGCGAAAGAACCCCCCCCCCCCCCGGATCATCTAAATGTTAACACCATGTTTATATATTAAAAAAAGCATATTTACTGGAACTATAAACATCATCGGGCGATGTATTTGTTATTATTTCAAACAAGAATGTCTCCCAATCATAAAAGTTACGGCTCTGTTGAAATGTATAGGCACAGAGCGTGCGCTGAACTGGACCGCGTGGAGTACGGCGCATGAAACACGCTGCCACCGTCCAGTTCCGGGTTTGGTTATGGCCTATGTAAAATAAAGATTTGTTTGCGCAAACGATAATTATTGGTAAAAATATGTCTGTACAAAATAAAAGTAATCATAGACGTGCGCAAGATTTTTTACCCGGGGTTGGGGGGGGGGGCTTAAAAATAATTGTTATTGAGCATGCATGATTGAGTAATTGGTAACGCGGACAGGGGAGTCTGAGGGGGATGTAGGCCTACCCCTCGGAATTGGATCAATTTTCGAACCCATTTGGTGTGTACATTTGACCAATATCTTATTGACAAGCCTTCACTTCATTTCCAATAAATATTGGCTTATTATATCATTCAAAATTTGATTTTTTTTCCCCTTCAATTTTGCAAAAGCAAACTACACGGCGTAATGGTTTGACATTCCATGGCTATGTATAATATCATTAGGTAAGCGGCGCGAGCGAGCGGCACGTTTTGCGGCATGGTTCGTTCATACCCCTGTCGTTGCGCATTGGTCGATACGTCGACATCGGCGCACAAGTTGAGGCAATGTCCACTTTCATCTGCCGACGTCGGCCGATGCGCAACGAACGCGACATTAATTCGTGCGAAGCCATCTTGTTCAACTTGACTAACAAAATATTAAAAAATAATGTGCGCGGAGCGCTAAAATAAAAGATTGGCTGTTGTATATCGTCGCTGCTCTGACATACCGGCACATCACAGCCGGTATGTCAGAACAGCGACGAATAAAAAGCGAAAAACGTTCATGAAGCCATTAAGCTTGAATAATAAAAAACTGAAATGAAGTTGTTATTGGCCATCTTGTGCCCCTTCTCCCCGCTTCCACTGTCTATTATGCTCGTTACCTCTTTTGTCAATGGATGGAACAATACGCATGTAACTGGTTATCGGCAACTATTATCTGGAATATTAGAATTAACTCTTCTTAATCTTAATTTTATTTCATCATTTACAAATTCAGTGCGGCATTCAAAAGTTTCTTGAACTTTCTTTACGTGGTTAGATCTCAACTCAATTATGCTTTCCAAATTTCAATTGATTTGATAAACTATAACTTTTTTTTAAATTTTGAGTAGGCCTATACGAAATACGAATGCGCCACGCGGCATTAAAAAGTGTATTTGATCATAAATACTGGAGAGTATTTATGATTTGATTGTCTTTACTACGTGTTGATCTCAACTCAAAGCTTTCCAAATTTCAATTGATTCAGAAATATAACCTTTTATTTTGAGTATACGAAATACGAACGCGCCACGCGGCATTAAAAAGTTTCTTTAACTTTCTTTACGTCGGATGCTTTTAATTTGGAGTAGAATAGATGATGCGTCATTACACTATAAATGTATGCATTTATTCGTTTATTTAATTTATTTAATCTAGTTTAATTATTTATTGCTTTGATCATGTTGTAATATTTTGATTTAACTTTTAACCAACATATCGAGTTTATAATTGTTGTATTATTTTGATTTTAAATTTTAACAAACATATCGAGCTTATATTTGTTGTAATGTTTTGGTTTTAACTTTTAATGTATGTAGGCCTACATATCGAGAGTTTATAATATTTGTTGTAATATTTTGATTTTAACTTTTAAATAACGTACATATCGAGTTTATATTTGTTGAAATATTTTGATTTTAACATTTAACGAACATATCGAGTTTATATTTGTTGTGATACTTTGATTTTAACTTTACGTTCATATCGAGTTTATATTTGTATTATTTTGATTTTAACTTTTAACGTACATATCGAGTTTATATTTGTTGTAATAATTTGATTTTAACAACGAACATAATCATTTTAAATTTGTTGTAATACTTTGATCGAGTTTATATTTGTATTATTTTGATTTGAACTTTTAATGTAAATATCGAATTTATATTTTCGAATTTTGATTTTAACTTTTAACATACAAGTATCGAGTTTATACTTTTTTGTAATACTAATATTTTGATTTCAACTTTTAACGTACATATCGAGTATGTTTTTAATAAATCTTGCATAAACTTAAAGCAATACGGTGTGGTCTGTAATTTATTTTCAACTCCAATTATATAAATATTCAACATTCTGGTCAATTCTGCAATATATTCTAACAATTTAAAATGGGGGCGGACTAGCCCGTCGAACAGGATTTTTTTATATTCATGCAATCGGAGGTCGTGTGGTTTACCGAGTTCAAATGTCAAGCTATTTATAGCGCATAAGCTGGCCGCATGTGGCAAGTACATGTAGCAGGGTTAATTAGGTCAAGCACAACAAACACGTTCGTTGTCAATCGTTGGTGCATGTACAATGTATTATAGTATGTACATGTACCAAAGCCGTGCAATTTTAATCATGTAATACAAATCATGTTCATCGCGCATGTGTAATTTTAATTCGCTCTCTCTTGGCACAAAACGATGACGGAAAACTATTTTGATTCTTGCGGACTAAATCGGGGGTTAGGTTGCTTACAATGATGGCATAGGCCTATTGCCGATTGTAGGCCTATAGGTAAGTCGACAGAATCATTATATAGGCCTACTTGCAGGCTGAACTGAGACGTTGAATGGTTGAAAATGCTTGGTTAAATCACAGCCAAACCCCGGGGCCAAACCCGGCCCTCGCTCGGCTTAACTCCCCGCCTAAATTCCCGGCCTTTTTGGGTAACGCAAATTGATACAACAAGTCCCGGCATATGCCCGGCCCTCCCGGGCCAAATTTTGGGTCAAACCCCGGCTTACATGATGACAAAGTCCCGGCCATCCCCGGGTACCCAGGGGCCGGGGCTGCAATTGATAAGTGCATAATCATTTCTATCAAGTGGAAATCCATGAAATCATCGTCTTCGAAAGAACTGTGCACCCCCTTGAATGATTGATTGATGGATTGATGAAATGCCACGGTTCCTGACAATAAGTTGCACACTATCAAACACGATATTGCCATATTAATCATTAAAAGTATATTGAATTTACATGATTGATGAGTGCATCTTCTATGTTTGTATAATTTTTGTTTGTTTTGCATTGCAAAAAAATGGAACAGATTGGATTTCATTATTGACTTTTTAGTTTGCTCGTTTCCAAGTTTAGTATTTATGGCAGTTCAAATATTTCAATCTGTATTGAAAGCGCTCATTAATGTTAAACTCACGGGTAAAACTGGAGCTATTTCAGTGCTGCATTGATGACAGAAAAAACGATCAGTTGAAGCCGTATTACTCGAATCCACAGCAGCTTCCGCCATCTTGACATGTAAATTCGGATTCAGATATTTTATATTATTATTTCGGGCAGCTTTGTAGTTACACACGCTTACGGTACTCGGCTTGGCACACGGAAAACGCAAACCCAAATAGCTGCTTTATATAATAAACATGATATTAGAATAGATACGCTTTACGGTATACTCTACTATCGCTATGGAGAGAATTTAAAAAAGACTTACAAAACGCAAGATAAACATGGTTCATTGTTTGTCTTTCATACCAAATAATACAATTTGAAGAAATTGTTTAGCTCTTTATAACTATGAATTTTCAAACATATATTTAAATCTGTTTGCACCGCATCCATTTAACATAATTAACGGCAAGGGTATCCATTTTAGTTTATACGACATTGGGAGACAGACAGGCGAAAACTGGCAACTGGAGATTGCTGGGAATTCCGTACTTGATGAAAGTTCGAGAATTCATCCGAAAATACAAGTTATCTCATTTACTGACGTCATATCTCTTTTTTCAGTGTAAGCCGTAAGTGTTCCAATTGTAATCCACACATCAGATAGTGTTTAAAAATAGTATAGTTGTGAACAACATTTATTTAAACACAGGCCTAATTCGCCTACATGCATACATGTAAACTTTTGCATAGCTTCCAAATTCGACAACCCGTTTCATAATCATGTCTATATGGGTATACATACACCCGGGGGGGGGGGGGGGGGGGGGGGGGGGGGGGGGGGGGGGTGGGGGGGGGGGCACTCAACTTTTTTTTGGGTAGGGGTGTGCCACCCAGGGTCTCAAAAAGGGGGGGGGGGGCTACAGAACTGAACTGAGTGGATTTTTTCCAAAAAATAGGTCTTGAGAACTGGCCTAATAGTTCAATTTTCGATTTATTTTGGTTTAAGAACGCAAAATTTTCAAAGAATTAGGGCTTTGGAACACAAAATTGGGGCTTTGGAATGCAAAATTTCGCAATTTTTGAATTTTCAATAAAATTTGGGTCTTAAGAACTGATGCAGGCTCAAAAGTAGCTACAAAAACAAGCATTGACTTCCTACGTCGTATTTGTTTCAAAGCAAAAAATAAATGTACTGGTAGTTAAACTTAAGTTATCCTTACTTAAAGAACTATACTTACGGATTATTTTGATACCATCGATGTTATTCTACGCTCACGAATTCTGGAGATTTTAGAGGTTTTTTAACGACTAAATGATTACGTTTCTTCAATGCCGTCGAGTTTGCTTGGTCCCTGCATCAATGTGCTCCACACAACTCATCCACAAGGGATTCTGGGTACCGGGAATCAGCCAAAGAAATAGGGGTCAATTCAGGGTCGATTAGACTAACTCTTAGTCGCCCTCCTACGTCGCTATCTTGCAGGCTATATTTGTACGGTAATATTGAAGACTTGGGGATGTAGCCTAGGGTCGATGCGGAGAGTTCATATCAAATAGAGTTCTTCCGTTTGCACAGCGCATTATTCCCTGTCTAGTATTTATGTAAATAAAAACTGCATACCCAGGACCCTAATTGTACATAATTTGTCGTATTGGGTGGTTTTAAATGTCAAATATGTTAGAACATTGTATAGTTTGGTAATAGACCTTTTAAAATTGAGATCAGAAATCTTCGAAAAACAGGTCACGTGCGTTCTTCGGAATCTCACTAAAAGCAGCCTGGTGCCAACAATTTGGAACCAGGCTGTTGTTAACTGTTGATCGCGTTCAGGGGGCACACCACTAAATACGTCCCCCATTGAAATACACGCGTTTCGGCCCTTTTTCAAGACCGTATTTTTACCCCACGTAACAATGATGGAAGTTTTTATTTCGCATGAATGTTTTAGATATGTGTTGAATTTTATTACCCCACGTAACAATGATGGAAGTTTTTATTTCGCATGAATGTTTTAGATATGTGTTGAATTTTATTTTAAACTTGATTTTTCTTGACCCATCTAGATGAAATTTTTCGCTACGGGCACCTAAACAGCGCCCTCACCATTTTAAACCGATATTTTCGCTTCCTCACTGGTTCCGGCAACGATATCCTTCCGCAGCCTAGGCTCCCGTGCATATTCGATTCCGACAATTTTTGACCACATTAGCAATGCTAAGGTTCTATTCTATCTTTTTCATAAAAAATAAGCAAGATTTACTTTTATTTGCTTCCTCTGGGACGATGATCAAATTGATATAGGTACTATTTCTCCGAACCCTACACCAAACGCGGAAGGATTTAGTGTAGTGCCCCCTTAGAAGCAAAACTTTTTTTGAGTTTTCATTCTTTTTTCTACATATTTCGAAAGAACAAGTATTTCTAAGATAAACTGCCAAAGCATACCTCTGTGCGATCTGTGGTTCTCAAATAAGAGCATTTTTCTGAAAAATGATGATGTCCTAAATGTTCATAAATTGTGTATAAAAGCAAGAAATCACCCAGTCCGGCACCATCTGGTCTGGCACCATCTGGGCTGACATCGATTTTGGCGAGCTATAGTGTATGCATTATCAATTGTTTCGTGAATAATGTAATACAAACTAACTTAACATTTAATAAACATTTGATTATAATATTACATACAGACAAAGTCCGACACAAATTCACTATTCTCTAGTTTTCAGTAATGGTAGCTCTAAGAAGAGCTGTTTGGGTTTAAAGGGACTGTTTGAGAGATATTTCATGTGATCTTTCAATTCATGTGGTGATACATGGAGGTGAACACTGCTGTAATTCTTCAAATCGTGGCATGTGATTCTCCTCTTGTTGTCTGTCGAAGATTCTAACACCAAGTGGTCGCCTTCTGCGCACGTCCGCTCGAAACAGGCTATGGGAAACTTCCCTGGCATGGCGTTTCTCACCATGCATGCCAGGTCTGCGGTTCTGTAAGATGTACACGGCTCTTGGAAGCGTGGTGATTACCCCTCCCCCCACCCCTGTGTCCAGGATACCGCAGATGACACCGGTGGTAACCATTCTTGATCCTACAATTTGTTTATACCCAATTAGAACCAACTTCAATTTCTAAAACATTTCTGGTTAGGTATGCTGTAGTTTTTACAGTATCTTCTGCTCATCCGTTAGGCTATCACCGCTAACCATAGGCGCCTACATTGTTATACATAGAGTACAATGCCCCTTTGATGATTCGTAAAAGTTTAGTGGCCAAGGCTAGCATGATTGTGTTTAGATTTGATTTAAAATATTGTATTGTACTTTTATCCTAATGGTAGTAATCTTAAGAAACTTATTGACAAATAAAACTGCGAAAATAGAGTGAAAATGAGAGTTTTTCAGTAAAAGGTACCATAATAGGCCAAAAACAACACGTCTTCGAAGGGGGCACACCACTAAATACGTCCCCCATTGAAATACACGCGTTTCGGCCCTTTTTCAAGACCGTATTTTTACCCACGTAACAATGATGGAAGTTTTTATTTCGCATGAATGTTTTAGATATGTGTTGAATTTATTTTAAACTTGATTTTTCTTGACCCATCTAGATGAAATTTTTCGCTACGGGCACCTAAACAGCGCCCTCACCATTTTAAACCGATATTTTCGCTTCCTCACCGGTTCCGGCAACGAACGATATCCTTCCGCAGCCTAGGCTCCCGTGCGTATTCAATTCGACGATTTTTGACCACATTAGCAATGCTGAGGTTCTATTCTATCTTTTTCATAAAAAAATAAGCAAGATTTACTTCTATTTGCTTCCCCTGGGACGATGATCAAATTGATATAGGTACTATTTCTCCGAACCATACACCAAACGCGTAGGGATTTAGTGTAGTGCCCCCTTGGTTGTCCGCCTAGTGAGTTAATATGTTTACACACACGCGTACACCCATGAGGTGTAAAACGTGGAACGAGACTAATTGAAACTATTCGGAACCAATCGTAAACTACAGCGAATTGACTTCCATTTTCTGCTGACGACTTTTCATTTCGCTGTGATTCGGGCCGATTTTATATCATTAATATTTCATTTTGAGTAGCATTTATGGAGCTGAAAATGTATCTAGGATGCAATAACAGTACATAGCCCATGTATAACCCAGGTAAGTGTATTCAAATGTTTTAGAAATAGGCAAACTAGAAACGAAAATCGCCAGCGTACGAACATATGCTTTCATTTCATAGCTCTCATACTGAGTCGTATCACGACGTATGAGAGCTATGAAACAGAGCTAGCTCAAAAGGGGGGTCATAAGAACTAGCAGCAGAGGGTGAAAAAGGGGGTCCTTCAGCGCGGCACATACCTATACCCTTTTCAAATGTCAGTGCCCCCCCCCCCCCCGGGGGCACTCAACTTTTTTTTGGGTAGGGGTGTGCCGCCCAGGGTCTCAAAAAGGAGGGCTACAGAACTGAACTGAGTCAATTTTATGACGAAAAATAGGGTCTTAGAAACTGATTTTTTCAAAAATGTAGGTAGGGATGTTCATATCATTGACTATAGAGGGCGACATATTTGACCAAAATATGTAGAAAACTCATGTTTACCTCTTTTAAATTCAGCGGAAAAGTACGAAACTGCTGGGATGTATTCACTGATGTATAAATAACCCCACACAAGCAACTAGACATGAAAGTAAACCCTTAATTTACCTAAAATGGTTTTAAAATGTGCATGACTTAAACTACTTTTGGTTATAACTTTTTTATTATTCAGCCTGCAGACAAGGTTGAACCATCATTTTTTATTGTAAAGTACTTTGTTTCCATGTATTCCATTTTCAAAGAGATAATTTTATTTTCAAAATTTTATGAACATGCCTAGGTCAATTTTGATAAACAAGAACGTAAATTTTGGTGTTAGAATGCACATTTTTCGAAGAATTGGGGCTTTGGAACGCAAAATGTTGCGATTTTTGAATTTTCAATAACATTGGGGGTCTTAAGAACTGATGCAGGCTCAAAAGGGGGGTCATAATGAGCTAGCAGCAGAGGGTGAAAAAGGGGGTCTTCAGCGCGGCACGTACCTATACCCTTTCCCCCCCCCACCCCCCCCCCCCCCCCCCCCCCGGGTTGGGTATAGTCACCACCATAGTCGCTTGAAACGTGTGTTAGAAACCCGGTGTTCAATCGCTTCTCCTGGGGTCTTCCTCCTTACCTACACAAATGTAGCCTAGGATATTCATTTTGGTTGTAAAATCTTCGTATTTTTATTTTCTTTTACTTTTAGACTTTATTTAGTTTAATATATCAACATTTCATATATGATCAACCGTCCCAGTTTTTCAGTAATTTGATTTCGCAAAACACCCGCCTTCAGGGACCGTTCATTATTTATGGTAGAGGGGGGGGGGGTTGGGTAAACTATAGAGGGGGGTCATGTAACTTTCATATGTTGAATAGGGGGGGTTATGTAACTTTTATTCTTGAACAGGGGGGGTTGTGTAAATTTGTTTAAACTAAAAAGATGGTGGTGATTGGAGTGATTTTAGAGGCTATTTTGGAGTGTAAATGCCATTTTTTTCTGCGCTTCGCGCATATTTTCTTAAAACCTATCGATTTCAACAACTTTTACTGTGAGACGACTTCGGTGGAAAAACATCTATATAATCATCAACGGTCGAGACGTTAGAGCCACAGGGTGTATAATGTTACAAATCCAATTTCATGATTTAAAAATGTGATTTATTGCATGCTTTTCACCTCATCTCTGCTTTGCACCAATGCTCACAAAAGTAGAACATTTCACTGGATTATACGTTTCTGCTCAGAACTTGTTCTAACTTATTCGGGTTATAAAGACTCACAAAATCACCCAAAATATGAAGAAAAAAATCCAACTCGCTACGCTCGCCATTACTAATTTCACACAATAAAAAGAAGGGGCATCATAAAATTATTGGCCGTTCAGATAGGGCACAAACAAAATTTGCCAACGTATCCATGAACAAAATTCCAATAAATACAGCCCCTTAAGTATGTTACAAGTTGATTTTTTTCGGGGAGGGGGGTGGGGGGGGGGGGGGGGGGTAAAAAGCTACTGGTTAGCAGTGGGGGTCATGTAATTTTCAGTTTCAGCTGTAGGGGGGGGGGAGGGTTAGGTAATTTTAACATACGAGTCTCGAATTTGTCCCAACCCCCCCTCCACCATAAATAATGAACGGTCCCTTATAGTGCGTAAAAAACAGGAAAATCAGAGTTTCGGGTCGCTTCACACGTGTGATCAAGACTTCGCCCAAGAATAATTCATGACTTTTTACATTTCAGATTACAATCGTGAAGGTTTCAACTTTTTAATAAAACAAAATCTAAGACCTACATGTATGGCGAAAATCTTGGCAAAATATTCACATTTGAAGCAGCAATCAAAGTTTTTTTAGGGACTTTAGTACCCCTGCACCCTGGCCCGCGGAAGGTTATGGTGGTCCACATGTACGCTGATGATATACAACTATACACTACTTTCAATCCACAGGACCCTTCCATCACCGCTGCTCTGAACAAACTGTCATGTTGCATTGATGCTCTAAAACAATGGATGAAGTGCAATATGCTGAAGCTCAATGACGACAAGACTGAGTTTTTTGTTGCTATTCCATCTCACCTTCAGAGTAGCATGGGCCCTGTGTTGTTGCGTGTTGGAGATGGTTTAATCTCCCCCACCGATAATGTCCGTAATTTAGGGGTAATGTTCGATTCCTGTATGTCAATGTCCAAACATGTAAAATGTCTTTGCTCAAACCTGACATATCATCTTCGCAATATTTCTCGAATAAGGAGATTTCTTGATCGCGATACTTGCCATCTTGTTATCCGCGCACTAATCTTGTCCAAGATTGATTACGGAAGTGGCCTGCTTCTTGGTGCCAACAAGACAGACATAAGCAGGCTGCAACGTATTCAGAATTGGGCCGCGAAGATGATATGTCAAGTTCGTAAACAGGACCATGCCACACCATGTCTACATGCATTACATTGGCTTCCTGTTGAAAAGAGGATTGTTTTTAGAATTATGTTATTTGTATATAAATGCCTCAACCATATGGCACCCAGTTACATCGCTTCAACGCTCACCATCTATCACCCTGAATAATAAAAAAGTTATTACCAAAAGTAAAAAAGTAGTTTGCCTCATTATATTTATTAGTAGGGATGTTCATATCATTGACTACAGAGGGCGACATTATTTGAAAATTAGTTGACCAAATATGTAGAAAACTCCATATTTACCTCTTTTAAATACATATGATGTGGCTAGGATGTATTCGGGTGTTTCCGTAATTAGGGTCCGTTGGTGTCCCAGCAAATGAGTTATGTTGGTCACTTTAAAGACTGATTATTTACAAATATATAGATGATATGATTTACTTTAACTATCAAACCAGAGTACCTGGTGAGTGCAATTGAAATATGTAGCAAGATTTTCTCATTACCCTCCATTTTTTATTTTGTGACCATTTGCATATTTGTAAATGTCGGAAAACAGTGTGACATATAAAAAGGCATGTTTTCCAGTTGATATTTGGAGTACTTTTAATAAGTTAGTTGCTACTGTGCGAGTTTTAAGTTAGGGTATTGAGTTAAAATTAACTTTTTAGCATAAAGTAACTACAAGAAATGGCAATTTTTTTTCACATTGTGCATTTTAAGTCAAAATATGAGTTTGGTGTCCCAGTTATGTTGGTCACTCAAAAAACAGGAAATCTTCATCAATTTTTGAAAATAAGGTTTACAGCAGTCTTTGATACTGCAAACAATGTTTTATCATTGTAGCTTGTATTTCATACCAACTGCACCACTCAAATATCTAAGAAGTGTGTTTGTCCGATGTAACGGGGACACCAACATGTTGGTGTCCCAGTTACACGCGACAGCCACATTTTGGATAATTTCTCCCATGTATGTTAGATATGGTGCAAATAATGAAAAAAAAGTGAAAGGAATGTCAATTTGAACATATCAGGACCAAAGAAATAGAAAATGTAATGATATTAAATGCAAAAACTCAGTTGTTAGTGTAAAATAGGCTAAAAAGCTAACTTTTTGCTGTATTTCTAGGTTTGTGAAAGTGGTCAAAAGTATAGTCTGATATTTTTGCAATATGGAAAACTTGCTTCATTCAAACTTATTTCTTTATCAATTGTGGCCTGCCAACAAATTTTAAAATTGCATTTTGAGCAGTTAATTCACCTTTAACTTCAGCTTACTGGTGTGCAAAGTTGATTTGGTGTCCCTGTTATGTTGGTCAAATAGTGTCATCGTTTGGCAGTTGGCAGCATCCTATTTCTTCCAGTGCATTTGAAATTAATTAATTAATTTAGATTCATAAATATAGGTACTGTGGCATTGGAAAATATGTTTTTTTATGATCAAAGACTATTTTGAAAATTTGGCAAAATGTCACACTATTGGACCCCTAATTTACGGAAACACCCATTCACTGATGTCTGTATTTAAACCCAGCACAAGCAACTAGACATCATGAAAGTAAACCTCTTTTTACCTAAAATGGTTTAAAATGTGCATGATGACTTGCCCAGTTTTCAGCAAAATGAGGCAAACTACTTTTGGCTGTAACTTTTTTATTATTCAGCCTGCAGACATGGTTGAACCATCATTTTTTATTGTAAAGTACTTTGTTTCCATGTAGGCCTATTCCATTTTCAAAGAGATAATTTTATTTTCAAAATGCCTATCATTAGGCTTAGCTCATATTGTTGAAAACTGGGCAAGTCATGCACATTTTAAACCATAGGTAAAAAAAGGTTTACTTTCATGTCTAGTTGCTTGTGCGGGGCTATATAGACATCAGTGAATACATACTAGCCACATCGTACTACATCGCTGTAAACATGGAGTTTTCTACATATTTTGGCCAACTAATTTTCAAAGAAATGTCGCCCTCTGTATTACTTGGTACTTGGTAGGTTCCCGGGGGGGGGGGGGAGGGGGGGGGAGGGGGGGGGGGGGGCGGGGGTACTCACGTATGTAAGGCATACGGGGACGTGCCGCTCCAGTGGGTCATTTTTTCATGAGACATCCTTAGCCATGGGTAGGCTTTTCAACTGAAAATCCTTAGACATGGGTCTATTTTTTCGAACATTTGCAAAAATTAGGTCTTTTTTCCCCATAATTTGCGAAAATTTGGTCTAAAATGAAGCAAAACCCCGAAAAATGGGTACCAATTTTTCCAAATCACCCTTACAAATGGGTAGGGGTTTTGAATCTCTAGCGGCACACCCCTGACCAAACCAAATCCCGGGGTAGGTTGGTCCTCCAAAACACTCATCTGAGTTTTAACTGGAGGTGCGGATAGGGTGGACTAATTTGTAGATCGGGGGGGGGGGGATGTCAGGGCAGTTTTGAATTGGGCAGGGTCAGTGTGAATGACACTCTCTGGCTGAAGCTGGTTCCAGTCACGTACTGTTCTCATGAAGTAGGAGTTTGCAAAATGTGTTTGTCCTAGAGTGGGTTTGTTGGAATTGGTTGTTATGTCCTTTTCCTGCTCTGGTTGGTTTAGGTTGGTGTAGTGTTCGTGTTTATGTCCAGGTGACCGTTTATCATCTTGTTGAGACAAGTTAGACGATGTTTTTTGCGCCTGTCTTGTAATGATGGCCAGTCCAGTGAGGTGAGGATATTACTGATGCTAGTGTCCTTACCATAGGTGTTTGTCACAAACCTTGCAGCACGTTTTTGAACTCGCTCAATCGAATTTATGTTTTTACTTGTGTTGGGATCCCAGGCCGCCATTGCATAGTCTAGGTGTGGTCTGACTAGGGTTTGATATAATTTCTCCTTCACATCTGGCTTTGCGTGGTAGAAGTTCCTTCGTACAAAGTTTAGTACTCTAGTTGCTTTACCCGTTGCGAACTCTGTTTGTCTGTTCCACCGGAGGTCTTTCTGAATAAGGGACCGTTCATTATTTATGCTGGAGGGGGGGGGGGGTAAAATATAGGGGGGGTCATGTAACTTTCATATGTTGAAATAGGGGGGGCTATGTAACTTTTTATTCTTAAACAGGGGGGTTGTGTAACTTTTTTTAACTATAAAGATGGTGGTGATTGGGGTGATTTTAGAGGCTATTTTGGAGTGTAAATACCATTTTTTTTCTACGCTTCGCGCCCATTTTCTTACGACCTATCAACTTCAAAAGTGATGAGACAACTTTCGCACAGCAAATCTTTTTTTGTGCATGCCCTGCTCGGACGATCTGTTGAAAAAACGCCTATACAATCATCAACGGTTGAAAACATTAGAGCCATGGGGTGTATAAAACATGTTAAATTAGCCTATGTTCCAAAATCCAACAATATATGATTAAAAACGGTAATTTCTTGCATGCTTTTCACCTCGTCTCACTCTCAGCTCTGCACCTTAGCTCACAAAAGTAGAATGTTGCATACGTTTTTGTCAGGACTCACAAAACCACCCAAGATGTATAAATATATGACAAATTTTCCGCAATGTAGTTAGTATAATTTCACACAATCAACAGATCAAGAGGGGTTTCATTAAATTATTGTCCATTCAGAGGGCACAAACAGAACTTGCCAACTAATCAATGGACAAAACAAAAAGACAGCCCCTAAGATGTGACAAGTTGATTTTTTTTTTTTTTGGGGGGGGGGGGGCGTTGTGTAAAAAGCTACTGGTTAGCAGGGGGGTCATGTAATTTTCAGTTTCAGCTGTAGGGGGGGGGGGCTAGGTAATTTTGACATACGAGTCTCGAATTTGTCCCAACCCCCCCTCTACCATAAATAATGTACGGTCCCTAAAGATCCAAAGATATTTTGTCTCATCTGTTTCTTCGAGGACTGTGCCCAACATCTCGTAGTTTGTTTGTCCTGGATGCCTGTCTCTAGTTAGACGCATCGTGCTACATTTGGCTGGGTTAAATCGCATGCCCCACTCTTAAGCCCAGCTAACCATCTGATCAAGTTCCCATTGAAGACATGCAGTGGTAGGGAATACTAAAGGAACATTTTTTCTTTAATGCCTTTTTAGTTAAAAACTGAGTGATTTCATCAATTTTAAATTATCTTATACTTTTTATCTACACAGAAACAAAAGAACAAGTCACAGAAGTCAATCATGGCTGGCAGCTGGGCAGTTATACGCTGGACAAAGATGCTAACTAGATCAGTAGGTCATCTGAATAGATATACTACACCTAGCACACATCTTCTACAATCAAGCAGGTCAGGATACATAGACCAAACAAAAAAACAAGTTTGTTTCCAGTAGTGCGCGCACATTTCACTGAGACGCTTCTTGCGCATTTTTTTTTTTTTATAGACAATACTGGGGAAAATATTGTGAGGGCGCCATCTTTTGTCGAAATTGTGTCTAACATGTTTCAAGATGGCAATTGGCCACATACGGCAAACATGAAAGTAAAAATCCGCGGCTAATATCACATTTTAGCGAGCATAAGAGTAACAAAAATGCATCAATTTGACTAAATAAAACCATTTCAAGTGAATCTCCACTGAATTTTAGCCAAAAAATAAAATAAAAAACTCCATTTCGCATTTGACTTTTCAGGCTTGCTACTGGAAACTTTTTATTTGTTTTTGGCTTATAATTGAATGTCTTAGGAGTACAAGTAAACGTTGTTCCATGAGTGCCCGTGAGGGCCACCTTGTTTACAGTGGAAGTATTGGCCATATTCAGCTTGGACATGAAAAATGTACCTGAATTGATGTCAAACAGACACTGTTTAAACATGTTAAATACCCTACTCAAAAACAAAAAAATCCACATACAATTTATACCAGAGAAATGAAGCGATAGAGTAATTACAAACTTAGCCAGATCAACCACCAAACAATGGCAATGCAGTGATGACAGATGGATATGTCTGGCCAAAAATCCTGTAAATATACACACTTAAAAAATAAGTAGTCAATAATGATTTCTTGTCAATGTTCAACTATGGACCAACTGAACGAAGGGTTAAATATGACATTTTCCAGTTAAGTGTGTATTTATTTAATGGTCTAAACACCATAAATAAGGACACAATGGTTGGTCTGTAACTTAATACCAGCCTGTTTTTATGGAGTGTACCAGTCCAGTCTGTTGGTATTGAAATCAAAACAACTTGGTGAGCCCTCATAACTCAAGTTTGACACAGTGGGACTATTAGACGGGTAGGCGTACAAATAAATTGTTCCATTCGTGCCCTCACGGGCACTCATGGAACAACATTTACTGTTGAATCAACTTGTTGTCGCATTGTTGGCGCAGCGGTTAGTTCTCTCGCCTTGCACCAATGAAACCCGGGTCAATTCTGTGCACGACCGTGGGCTTTATGTGCATTTGGTTTATCACGATCCAGGACACGCTTCGCAGGTTTTCTCCGGGTACTCCAGTGGTTTCCTCCTGCTTTCAAAATCTGTGATCAGTTGTTTCGGTTATCAAAAACTTCCTTGACCCAAAGGTATTTGGGAGCTGCATTGAAAAATGGTGGATGTTACAATCTAACTGCGGATAGGTTTGCGCTAGAAATTGGCAGCACCCTAGTTGATGCGACATGATTCTGATGATTCACCAGCAGCAAAATCACAGCGCTTTGAGCCATTTGGAAAAGGCGCTATATAAATACTGATTATTATTATTATTACTAAAATATGGAGCATCAGTAATTCTAGTTGAGAAAGCCTGTTTTAAAGTCGAATTATGGACAGGCTGTTTTACGGGCGGACGGACCTGTCAAGTGGTCGGTCTGGCGTTTTTTGTGTGGTTATTTTACCTAAAAGTAAAATGTCACCAAAATCTGCAAAAATCAGGAACATTTGTTAAAATGTGTGAGAAAAACAATTTCGACAGATTTTCGTCAAAACAACGGCTTATTTGACATGATTTGAGAACAAATTATCTATAAAAAAAGTTTTAAATTTTGAAGAAAAAAAACGGGGAAAATGGGTAGGTCGGGCCCGTAAAACAGGGTCTTTTTTCCTCGTCTAAGGAAGCAGTTTCAACTTGGATATTGCATTGTTGAGATCTGAGATGTATCATATTGTTGGGTTCTTAAAGGGGGTTAGATCATTATAGTAGTCATTAGGCATTAGCATTAGGAAGTAATTGGGAAGTGCTTTTATAGGCCCTACACCTGTGTCAACATCATTAAGTCACTGGTTAATCCCCTAAGATAATCCAGTGCCATGGATTATCTTTCCTTTGATCATCAATCCTCTATTGTTGTATGTTAAGTGTCATTATCACCATTTTGTTAGTGGTCTAGTAGACCTTCCAATAAAAGGTAGATGTTCCGATTGCTGGCCCGATTTTCAACTTGATGTTGTCTATTTTACATGAAAGGTCATCCTTAAAATTGTCGCATTCCAAAGTTTGAGTTGCATAACTCCAATGGTTCTATTTTTAGAAACAAAAGGTCAAAAGACATTTGCCCATTGAGTAGTAGGCCTACACTAACTGGTTGGTGGTTAACCACCTTAGGCAGTAATTCGCCACATTTTGGCCTATCATTTCCAAATGAAACATTTCTGGCCCCTAAGATTTTACAGACATAATGAGAAAAATATGGGGATTCTTCTGATATCAAAATATCTTGATGTGAAAAAAATCATAGCCCCCAAAAAGTGATCGGAACATATACCTTTAACTGTTGCTGGGGGTTTCTCTTATTGTATTAATTGTAAGGCATTTCCTTCATTCTCATTGGGTAATAGTTTATAGTGTCACAGGCCCTGGATTTATCTTATCTACATGTTCTATACTATAGCCTAGGTAACCTTTGACATTATGTTAATTATGCAGTGACCATTCATATTTAGAATATAATTGTGAATGTTGTCAATTGTGTTGGAGTTGCCTAATAAGAGAGTTCCAGTCTTCTCAATAAATACAATGATATAATCATCTGTGGAATAGTAAAATACTCGTCAATTGTTTTATTAATGAGATGTCACCAATCTCATAATACTCATATGCAATATGCATATTAACTATACAATGTACTAGCCTTTGTTGAACAGATTTCTAAAATTATCCTTTTTGATTCTATTTGTTTTATTAATGAGATATCACCAATCTCATCAATATTATATGCATTGTGCATATTAGCTATACATTGTACTGGCCTTTGTTGAACAGTTTTCTAAAATCATCCTTTTTTATTCTTGTCATTTCAGACCATCAATATTAACTCGCCTCTATACAGCTGTAAGCAGGCCAGTAGATATCATGTCACCAATAAGTAAACCATTGCAGGTCACTGGTGCAAATCCTTCTTTGTACCAGCAGCAAACTGTAAAACCCCTTCTTTGTAACTCCAGCGCAGTATTCAATAATGCTCAGCCATGTCGGGGTAAGAAACGTGGCATGGAATACCAACCAAGCAACAGGAAACGGAAAAACAAACACGGTCTACACTCAAAATTAAAAACAAGAGGAGGAATCAAGACAATCATGCGACGAATGCTGAGAGGACGTTATCTGTTAACACACTGATGGAGCTTCAGAAATAGCACCGGCAATCATGCAATTAATATACAAAGGACATGATTGATGAATCAATACATTGATTGGACCTTTGGAATGAGCTAACAGTCAGCTTGTATTAAATTGCAGGCTTCAATATATCTGCCACACCTGCCCCTATTAATCCCTGTACACAGAACACCTTATCAGCTTCATTTGCTGGCTTACAAGAGTAAAATTGCCACTTACAAATAGAAGTTTTAACTTAAAATACACAGTTCAACAAAATGTGATTTGTTTCTACTATGGTAGTGTTAAAATAAACATTTCACAGAGCCCGCCTCATGTAAGAAAACAAGAGATACCGCATTTCGCATTGCTTTTTGTTCGGTTTCTTCTGAGACAAACTTTGGTTGTTTTGGCCTTATTATTTTGGTCACTGTATAATCAGCCTACATGACAAGCAGGAGGGACTAGGATTGATAATTGACATCCTCTGCTATTTTTAAAACTTAGACATCCAATGCACTTGTGAAAGTTATATCATAGGGTGAAACAATGTATTCGGAGGAACAATTAGGATTTATTGGTAGGGGTTATCACATTATTTCAACACTTTTGATGAGGAAGTATAGTAATAAAGATCGTTCATAAAGAAAACGAGCTAAAAGAACAATGTATGTGGAATCTGTTTACAAGTTTAACTTTTGTTCTTGACACAAGATAGTAATATTAATATACAGGAATTGTTTAGATTTTGTTACACCTTCCATCAATAGGAAGGTGATGAAGCATTTGAAAAATGCCTTAAATTATGCATACAAATCAAAAATCAAATTG
>CM069452.1:15618657-15677681 GCA_035610835.1 Ophiura sarsii | reverse complement strand
CTCGGTCAGGTATTTTTTTCTCGGGGAGGTTTATTTTCTCAATGGATAAAGTCCCACGTGGCGTGCCATAATAGGCAGTGTGAGAAACTCATGTGAAACTCACATAGCGAGTGAAACTCGATAGGCAGTGTGAGAAACTCGGCATAAAGCGAGTGAAACTCGATAGTGTGTGAAACTCGACACATCGCGTGTGAAACTTGGAATGGGCGAGTAAGCTCGATATAAAGCGGTGTGTGAGACTCGGACCTATAACGCAGTAGAGCTCGATGCAGTGTGTGAAAGTGAAACTCAGCGTGAGTGAGACCCCACGCACCCTCCCATACGCGGTTGGGCAAATAATGGACAAGGCACGATGTGCTACTGGAGATGGTTAAGGTTAGGCCTTGGGAGTTGAAGCCACAGGGCGCCGACGTTGGACGGGGGGGTGGGGGTGATGGGGCAGTGTATGGCACGCCACGTGGGACTTTATCCATTGAGAAAATAAACCTTCACCGAGAAAAAAAAAAAACCTGACCGAGAAAAAAAAAACCTGACCGAGAAAAATAAAAAAAACCTGACCGAGAAAAAAAAAACTTGAATGAGAAAAATAAAACTTGACCGAGAAAAAAAAAAATCACCGAGAAAAATAAAACTTGACCGAGAAAAATAAAACTTCACCGAAAAAAATAAAACTTCACCGAGAAAATAAAAAACACAACTGAGAAAAAATACACACCACTGAGAAATAGTCTCATCCACAGCTGCAGCTAGCTGAGTGAGGCAAACGGGACCGTCTTTGTTGGGTAAAACAGTCTGCGTTATTAAAAAACTAGCCCACCAGAGGGTACCCACCAGAGAGACATTAATCTTGTTTGACTAATAGATTATATCGCAGATTATGGGGGTTGTCTCAAGTAGCGAGTTGTAGATGATCGAGTTGTTGATTTGTCGCGTAAGTTGGTGAGGTGTTTTTAAAAGAAATTGTAACGAGTTGTGGAGTGATTTAGTTTCAATGCACCTACACCTTACATAATTGAAGAACTTTCTTTTTCCCTGAACGTTTAGGCCTATTAGCACTCCTTCATAAAACATTGGTGAATTCAGGACTTTCTCCAAGCATGCCAAGTAAATCAATTTACGAACGTTATTTAACAGAACTGAAATGAACACAAGCTTATTCAGTTTGAACCACGATTTTTGTAAAAAACTAACGATCTCCGCCAAATGGTTAGCGCTCAATAAACATGATAAATTATACATGTATTTGAGTGATTTCGATGTCTCTCAGTCCAGGGGCAGATCCAGAAATGTCTTGGGGAGGGCCCATTATTTGAAAATTGTCAAAAGTGCAATGCATACATGAATATATAAATGCATGATTTCGTTTAAATCAAAAAGAAGAGTTAGTACCTTACTCTAAATTAGTAACGTACCTCGCTTGGTGTGGGCTGGGACGATTTTTTTTAAAATAATCAACATTTGTAAAATCAGTTGACTTTTTATTTTTTTTTAAAAAATCATTTTATTCAGTGAATTTTGCTTAATTCCGTATTAAAACGAAATAAGTAAATTTTACAAATGTTGATTAGGTCATAAACAAAAAAACGGACGGGGGGGGAAGGAGGGGCGGCGGTCACAAACGGTAGCATGTGCTTATGATTTACTCTCAAAATCATGCAACAAATTACTGTTATAATTTACCATTTACCCTGAACAATTAAACCCCGAAAATATAGTCCTTATCCCCGGGTGTGTTTTTCCGAATTAAGTATCAGGGGAGAAAAAACGGGTCAAATTTGAGGGGAAAATCAGTCTCCGCACGCGCCGCGGATCGAACCCGGGCCGCGTGCGTTCAAGTCTGGCAAATGAGATTGGATCAAGACTATTCTTTTCTCATATGTCCGAAGGCTGATAGCAAACTTGTTAACTGTATTTGTTGGAAGTGGCTCTTTTTACTTCATTCTTTTCTTCCATCTTTTCTAACTTTCATTTCATTCAGCCAGCATGCTTAGGCCTATAGGCTTTTGAAGCCTGGCCTGAGCATTTTGCTTGAGCGTGTGGTGTCAACAAACAAACAATAGTCTGATGCCTTACCGACTGAGCTACACGGGTGATGTTCAAAAACCTTACGTTTTTTTAACAATTAAACCACGCGCTGAGCGTGGCACGAGATTGATGGGGCCGCCGCGCGCGGTACAAGATTGTAGCACTGTAAGGTTGTGTACGGTCCAGGAAGGTTAGGGTTAAAACACATCATTTCGTTATCTACATTTTATGAAGTTACTTCACAACTCATGAACACGCCAACTCACCCCATTCTCTACCCCCTCAGTCCATAACTCGCACACGTTCACAACTTCATCAACTCACCCATTGACAACGCGCCATAGCCATCCCCCTGTTGTGTGTATAGGCCTACTTAGTTTGAGCAATTGATACTTTAGGCAACGGTCTTCTATTTGTACAGTATAATTAGACCACCATCTAAATTATAAATATCTATTTATAGGCCTACTCCCAATTATAACGTGTCCCCCAACAAAACTGGGTCCAAACCGGAAAGCTTATCAAAAAACTAAACATGTATTGGCTCAAAATATGGCTGATGAAGATTTGGGGATATACAATCAAACATGTTTTACATTAATTGGTGAAATCATAAGGTTTTTGAAATGCCGAGCTTTGAATAGAGCGTGGTGTCAGAACCCCTTTTCCCGATTTTGAACATGAACCGTCCATGTGTTGCATTTGCCATCGTACAGACTTCATCAACGTTTGGCCTTTGACTTTACTTTTTAGAATAACCTCTACTCAGGAAATTCGTCATAGGGGATTGCAAAGTTAAAATACCTATGAAATATTTTAGAAAATAAATAAATAAATAACCTTCTGAGACACTGTCATAATTTGTAGCAGTCAAACACCCATTTCTTCAGAGTTGGAAACCCCCGTGGAAACCAGTCATTTTAATACCAAGACAAAATATGACAATGTTAGCGTAAAATGTCAACAACACAAAATCTTCATGCCTACAAAAAATGATTTCCCCCTTTTCACCGGCCCTCCCCGGCCCAAAAAGAATTGATAGTTGATCATGGGGATGGCCTATGTAATCACCCCCTCCCCATGTTATGCATAATAAAATGACCACCGTGTTAGAAATGTCTAATTCAGAACAAATTAAGCTAATTTCAGGCAATATTTACAATAAATGACCCAAAATGTTGGCGCGTTTTGAGCGCTCTTTTCCCCTGCCATTTTCTTCTTTCCCCCTAAAATTGTTCTACTGGTGCAATCACTGTTCAATCAATCCAACCCACCCCCTCCCCCCCCCCCCCCCCCCCCCCCCCCCCCCCCCCCCCCCCCCCCCCCACCCCCACCCACATGTCAACAATTCACGCCACTATCTATTGAAAGCTTTGAATTTCATAAATCAAAGAAATTACATACTAGTTACTGTATCTCTTCTATTTGTTTTCTTCGTCGGAGACCATATCGTGAACTTCTGGATTATTATGACGACTTTGCAGCACTTGTGACTTTGAGGAGGACGAAGTCTGAAGAAGGTCGAACAGTTCGAAGCCCGTCACCCACCCAGTACCGCAGGGGGCTTCACTTAAGGGTGGGGGGGGGGGGGGGGGAAGGCCTGTTCTCTTTGCATAATAATACATAGAGTTTGTCAATTCATTTGGTGGCATCAGGGGGGAACGCCTCCCGGAATTTAAGTGATCAAATAATAAAAACATTATTAATGTAGAATGTGTATAAAACCCTCGCATGACACATCAGACACCATCACCAATAGGCTACACCGAGCCAAATGACGATACATTTATACAAATAAAAGATATAATATAACGTATAAAACCCTCTCATGACACATAGGACACCAAGACACCGAGCCAAATGACATTTAATTCATAAAATAAGACATAGAACTTGTTACACTAATTGCATGTAATACATTGCCTTACTATGCACATACCGGATATAAATTCTTCATGATGTATGTGTATACGACTTTCTGCCCATAAGTTTCCCCCTATTCAAATGTTGTTTACGGTAAAAAATACCCCCCACCCCCACCCACCGTTACGCCGTACATCCTACACCCACGTAAACCTACCCGCGAAGTCTAGTCTTTTACACAGTTGGTTAGCCTCACTCGATATAAAGAGACTAAAACTTACCGATTTATTTCTTGTTTGTGATTTCTTTCTCCATGAACTTCTGTTTTCTTGGTGATGTTTTTTTTCTTTCTCGGTGGTGCTTTTTTTTTCTCGGTGTGTTTTTTTCGGGTTTTTTTTCTTTTTTTCTCGGTTGTGTTTTTTTTTCTTCTCGGTTTTTTTTTTTTTCGGTTGTGTTTTTTTTTTCTCGGTGAAGTTTTATTTTTCTCGGTGAAGTTTTTTTTTTCTCGGTGAAGTTTTTTTTTTCTCGGTCAGGTTTTTTTTTTCTCGGTCAGGTTTTTTTTTTCTCGTCAGGTTTTTTTTTCTCGGTCAGGTTTTTTTTTCTCGGTGAAGGTTTATTTTCTCAATGGATAAAGTCCACGTGGCGTGCCATAGCAGTGTAATGAAGTAATATGGTTATGGAGGAGAAGGGGTGGCGTGGCGTAATGAAGAAATGTGGTAGGCCTATAACCCATTTGTTGGCCATGAGGTAATGAAATAATATGATAAGAAGAAAAAAATGTCATTGTGAATCGAATTAAATCGCGTGACATGGTGATAAATGTGGGATTTGACACTGTGGTAGCTCCCGTCGCTAGAGTCCTGATTATTTACAAGATTTAAATGAAAATGATACTAAATTGCATAGTCTATTTTGGTACACAATAATCGTTTAGGTTACAGAAATTGTATAAAGGTTGACGGATGGTCCTGGCATTTCGTCATGACATATTTCAATCCCCTGCCTTTTCAATACATCGAGATATATAATTATGCTAAGAAATGTTTTCGATGAATGCATGATCTTTACCACAGCCATTAGCATGCAAGCTTAGGCACCGAAATGCAATTATTTTGATATCCAGTGGCGTAGCTAGGTTTTTTTTCATATTGGGGGATGGGGGCGAAAAATGAACCGACAACCAGAACGTTAACTTTGAGAATTGCCGCCAAGTCAAAAACTTGAGAGTGGTGGGGGGGGGGGGGGGGGGGGGGGGGGGGGGGGGGGGGGGGGGGGGGGGGGGGGGGAGATGTGACAATGGTGTCCACATCTAAAACCGACAGTCCAATCTTAAAGAAAGGTACCAAAAACAACCAATCTCAACCGACAGAGTGTAAAGTAATTTTAAACCGACAGTGCAAATTTCTAACCGACAAAATTTATCATAATGGGGCTGCCCCCCTTTGTCTACGCCACTAATGATCGGATATGTTTCTACTAAACTAGTGTTGAAATACCGTTTACATTTCATAGTAGCCCGTCACGTGCTTTAAAAACTATACCGCATTTCGCATTAGCATTTTTTTACTAAAAGACAAGATAGCATTTTGCGTAGCCTTTTTTCCAGGTTTCATCAGAGACAAACCTTTGCACCCCACAGCTTAGCTATACCTTTTAGGATTTGGGCCGTGGATTAATTTGTGATTTTTCAAGTCAAGAAACGGTCGCATTTTGGCATCATTTCTGCACTTAGAATCGTGTAAATCCCACTACTAAACTTCTGTGGTCTTCGCGCCCCCACCCCCACCCCCACCCCACCTGGACTCCACCCTTATAAGGGAAGTGTCAACCCAAAATATATGGAATTTATCAAGCACTGTAACTTTTAAACTAATAATGTAATGTACATTAAAGTATACCAATACTATTACACTTATCAACCAAAAGTATTAGGACACTATGGTGTCCCATATATTAAATTTGGAGTGTAATATTTCACTATACGAGTTCAACAAATGTGTTTGTTTGTTTGTTTGTTTGTTTGTTTATTTGTTTGTTTGTTTGTTTATTTGTTTGTTTGTTTGTTTACACAACGGTCGGTCCATACGGATACACGCTTGCTGAATCTCTTCTTATTAATACATTCATGTTTACTACAACATCTGCTAATTCAATTCCATGGAAATGTAGAAAACATCATTATAGCCAAGTACTCCTATGGTGGGTAGTCTGACAATTTTGACTTCCTTGGATTCAATCAAGCAAACCAATCCCAATATTGTCACTAGTCTTTAATCTCTCAAATATATTGACATCTTAGAAATAATATATTTGGGATGGAAATTTAGTTTCATTTGGACACCTTTACTTTCAGTTATGTGGGGAGTGGTGCTGATAATCACATCGAAATTACCAAGTTGTAAAATTTACATGATATACGGCGAATTAAGGTAAACGGTTTCAGATGGTAGTTAGTATTGTAACGCTGGTCCGGTAGGGGCCGCACCAGACTAGGTTATATAAAACACCTGTAGTGTAATTATGGGCGAAGTCACCCACACACACTAACTCACTTACTCAGCACTGGAGGAACGTGTAGCACTGGAAACCCGCTACACATGGAGACAATTTAGTACGGCACTTGATTTGTATTTAGTTCTTCATTACTCTATAATTTATTCACCCAACATGTATTAGTTAACTCTACGTTGTACGAGGTGGAGCCAGAACTCCAACTCCGGGTCCAACCCCCACTCCAACATGATTTGTAATGGCGTTTTTCACCTCTATTTATATGATTTTACAGGCACGTCATCCACATGCAAACATGTCACGTGGGCCCTGGTGGGGGTGTACACGTGTCATGTTTGTCATATGGGTGTCACATGCATTTTCAAGGCCTATCATATAAATTCACATGTTACCTTGTTGTTCTATTTTCCAAGATAACCAGGGTGATCCAAACACGCCTTTGACAGCTCACACGTGGGTTTGTTTACCACGGTAGAGTGCATCATAATATAACGGTTCACTGTTAGCGCTTAATATCATCAGTTATCAACAAGTCTTGTAATCTGTCTATTCATATTCATGAGGATCGCCTTAACGGGATCGGCTTTACTTTATGAATAGACATCTTACCAGTTTGCATAATTAAGGAACACGAAAATAGATAATCCCTCTCCCTGGTACTTGAAGTGGCTTAAGACATTCCAAGCTTGCAAAAACAAGTCGTGGTAGGTCGAATGTTCACTTCTACCGTGGGAAGCAATAATGTCAATTTCATGAGAACTTGGTTGGTTTGTACTCAAAATGCGTTCAGAAATATGGTCCAAAAAGACATAGAAATTATATAAAATTGGGACTGGTTAATTAATATGGATTCCGATATCACTCCTCGTTACATACCCCCCTACCAAGTTCGATTCCCCGAATCGTAAAACTTAAGAATCAAGGAACAATTGGTATTGATCATAACCATAACAACAATTAAAAAAGAAAATTAAAAAAAATTGGACATTTAAATGACATTATACTATTATTAAAAAAAAATGCGTTGCCTAACTACCCACTTTCGTTGCGAGATAAATGGACCCGCAGTGTCTAACGGTCTTTCAAGTCCATTTATTCTAGCATTTACTCGGGGGCTATTTCCGTGTTCTATAAAATACTTCAATCAAACATAATCATGATAATATAACAATATATACCATTATTTAAACATCAGCAATTAATAGACCCTTCTCTTTTTTTCTTAAGGGTTTCTGTCACATTATTAAATCCACCACCAATAACAACTTTTCTTTTTCAAAACAACATTTCAAGTCAGCATGTTTCTCATTTTTTCAGTTAAAGTGTCAATTTAGTCATATTATATATCAATATAATTTAAGCATCCGCTTGATTCCGAGCGATTTTCTTTCATTATGGTTATTTAATAACAGGTATGTCCAAATTACCTAACAATAAAAAGAACTATTTCCTTGAATTTGCGAGACATGTTCTCTAGGGTTCGGCAGTGTCTTTTGGTCTTACCTTCCCCTAATAACATGACTAACAAATACATAATAACATCTTGCTCGTTTATCATCTTAACTCTAATTTCCAAACACAAAACAACAACAAAAACTTAGCAGATAATAGATAGCCTCCCTTGATCACTGTATCGATTTCATGTGGTATTGATAAAATCCCGCAATTAGCATATCAATGACGAATCAAACTTCATGCTGCCCGAAATTTATAACAAATACTTAATCATCTAAATAATATATCAATTAGATCATGCATACTCCACACCATGTAATAGGCATAATTTACTGCCGTTAATGTTTCATGCTTCACTTATCTGATCCCCGATCAGTGTCCAAAGACCTTTAAAAAAATACAATTGAATTTTGAACTACAATAACTTCTTGATCCACAAAAATACAAGCAATTGAATTAATTTGATGTGACTTGACATTTTGGACAAATGAATAATAATGTGGATGCATACATTGCTTTTAAACATGAATCAACTAATAAACACAAATATGAAAAGCTTTACACATGGAAATGCCTCTAAACACACTAATATTAACTCAATAATTGACAAATTTTGCAATCTTGAATAATAAATTAATTTTGTAACTCCATCTATTCATCATGGAGCAGTTCCTGAAAAATCATTTTAAAACACTAATTAACCAAAATAAATGAAAGCAATTAATAATGATGGAAGGAACACTATGGCAACTTGATTCGTACACAAATCAAATTACCATCGCAATTCATTTCCAAAGGCCTATAATTAATTACATTGAATACAAATTCAATGCTACATTTTGGCACACAAGCACATAATTAGCCAACAATAACGCTGTATAAAATCCAAATAAATATAATCTAACAACAGAACTGCATGTCGTAAGCCCATGCAATGGCACATACTTTAATCCAATCGGCTGGTTAAGGCAAGTCAAATCAATTCAAAGCAAATGTCAAAGATGTACATACAACAACACATTCTGTCTAAATTATTTGCATCAAACGTAAACGTTGCATGCATACATGTAACTCAAATGCACCACCCTTATATTGGAACACCCCAGGTTAATAAAACAAAACAAAAAGGATTAATCAACTTGATTTAATTTGATCCCGCCACATTTCCGTATCCAATAAACAAAAACAAAAACAAAACAATTAAGAACATTTTCTGAAAAGTGACTGATACCAGGACCACACAACTATCCAAACTATGATTATTAAAATGCAACTTGGTGATTTTAACCTTAGGATTTTCACCTATAAAGACCGGATGCCCAAGCTCCTATGGTCAACTATAGGATTTTCAACCTAACACATACAAATACAATGCTAGGACATTTTTCACCTACAGATTTTTACACAAAAAGTTTCCTGCACAGCCGATCATCCTGATCAAGGGCCCGCTGCGCGCGACCGTTATCATGGTTATAGGCTGCCAGTAACTTCCAAATTTCTCATTTTGTTCCCAACACTTATACTTAATACACTACTAATTCTTGATACAAGAATTAAGTATGCAGTCAAAGTGACCATTTCATCAATAACTTTACAACCTCACGAGCTCCGATTAATACGCACCAACACTTAGTAGAATTTTCATGACTTTAAACCTTCAAAAATATTTCAGTCTAACCAATTTTCATTTTGGCTATAAATCAGCATACTATTTCAGACCCAGAAATTGTAAACATTAAGACCATCATAATCAGACTATGACAATATTTTAATTCACATATAGTCTCGATTTCATCTCTTCTGATAATTAGGTTTACACTTTCCTTTCATCAGTTTTTACAAGACAAATATTTAATTTGGGCAACTCGCTATTAATACGATTCGATCGGTTACTCTTAATCTTCCAAAACTTTTCTGTTAATTCTGTTAACTCAGTTAAGAAGCTTTAATGCAATGCGCAAATCTAGATTAAACATGTCATGTCAAGAGTGATTTTTTTTCTTTCAAAACAAGTATTATAACACTTAAATTATACACTCACATTATATCTGTAGCCTCGCAAGAAAATATCAGTTCACCATTTTAACTGTGCAACACCAACTCAATTCAGAACATAGCATAATAATCGAATTAATTATTTCTTGGTTTGTTTTTTCTTTCGGGAATATATTAACAAGCCAAGTTAAACATGTATGTACACTTTATAAAACACAATCATTTCTTAACTGTTTTCGTTGTCCAGTCTTCTTCTTCTTCTTCGGTCTTTCAAACGTCCTCCCTGGTTCCCCGTCGGCGGCATACACGTCCAGATGCTCCTCCGTGGTTCCCCGTCGGCGGCATACACGTCCAGATGCTCCTCTGTGGTTCCCCGTCGGCGGCATACACGTCCAGATGCTCCTCTGTGGTTTCCCGTCAGCGGCATACATGTCGTCCGGATGCTCCTCCATGGTTCCCCGTCGGCGGCATACACGTCCCGATGCTCCTCCTTGGTTCCCCGTCGGCGGCATACACGTCCCGATGCTCCTCCTTGGTTTCCCGGCGGCGGCATACATGTTCAAATGCTCAACGGTTTGCCGTCGGTGGTATCCATGTCTAGATGCTCCTCCAGTTGGGGTCTATAAAGTTGTGGGATCTGGTGGTACACTCGAGGATTAATGATCGTCACATCAGAGCCCGTGTCCACCAGCAGATAAACGGAAAATTCTCCATCCCAGTGACTTTATTGTTTCCCCGTCGGCGGCATACATATCGATGAAACACTGGAACACAGTAGCTCCCCAGGTAACCAAGGTGCTTGGAGATGGATAACCTGTGTCGCCGTCCGCTGGTCACCATTTATAGCCATTTAATTCTTCCTGTCGTTCCCTTACTCTCGCCGTCTGTGGTTACTTTGGTAGTGCTTGTCCATCACCGGGTTAGATCTTCTAAAAATATAATACACAGTCACATATCGCCATCTCTCTAGTTGCCAAATCCAAGACGCTGATAATGCCAAACAACATGGGATTAAAAAAACAAGTTAGGTATTAAGTAGCTTTACGTAATACCAGATTAGTTTTTTCGGGTTGTCTGCACGACTCGGTGTTGAGCGTCCATCTTCTCTCTGCGTCGACTCCGCCGTTGGATGAGCGCTAGCGTGCCCCTTCCGACGTTTTCTTCTGCGCTCCACGGTACCCTGTTCGGCGCTGCCACACTGTTACTCTCCTTCTTTCGTTCCTCCATAAACGGGTTCATCCGCACCACTTCTGTCCGGATTTCTCTTGCTGCTGCCATTCCTCCTGTGGCCCCTCTAGGTTCGATTAGGACTTCGCTATCGCTGGAATCTGTGTCGCTGAAATTCATGACTGGTAGCGTCGTTGTTTCTCTCTTCTACTTTCACAGACTTTCAAATTCCTTTAGTGAAATCCCACCGCTCGCTGCCACCAATGTAACGCTGGTCCGGTAGGGGCCGCACCAGACTAGGTTATATAAAACACCTGTAGTGTAATTATGGGCGAAGTCACCCACACACACTAACTCACTTACTCAGCACTGGAGGAACGTGTAGCACTGGAAACCCGCTACACATGGAGACAATTTAGTACGGCACTTGATTTGTATTTAGTTCTTCATTACTCTATAATTTATTCACCCAACATGTATTAGTTAACTCTACGTTGTACGAGGTGGAGCCAGAACTCCAACTCCGGGTCCAACCCCCACTCCAACATGATTTGTAATGGCGTTTTTCACCTCTATTTATATGATTTTACAGGCACGTCATCCACATGCAAACATGTCACGTGGGCCCTGGTGGGGGTGTACACGTGTCATGTTTGTCATATGGGTGTCACATGCATTTTCAAGGCCTATCATATAAATTCACATGTTACCTTGTTGTTCTATTTTCCAAGATAACCAGGGTGATCCAAACACGCCTTTGACAGCTCACACGTGGGTTTGTTTACCACGGTAGAGTGCATCATAATATAACGGTTCACTGTTAGCGCTTAATATCATCAGTTATCAACAAGTCTTGTAATCTGTCTATTCATATTCATGAGGATCGCCTTAACGGGATCGGCTTTACTTTATGAATAGACATCTTACCAGTTTGCATAATTAAGGAACACGAAAATAGATAATCCCTCTCCCTGGTACTTGAAGTGGCTTAAGACATTCCAAGCTTGCAAAAACAAGTCGTGGTAGGTCGAATGTTCACTTCTACCGTGGGAAGCAATAATGTCAATTTCATGAGAACTTGGTTGGTTTGTACTCAAAATGCGTTCAGAAATATGGTCCAAAAAGACATAGAAATTATATAAAATTGGGACTGGTTAATTAATATGGATTCCGATATCACTCCTCGTTACAGTATTATCTGTTTGGTATCAATAGCTATTTGTCTCATACCAAAGTACCAGCATTCCTCACATAACATCAATATAACGTCATATGTGACATAGTCAATATAAGACCTAAGTATTCTGTCTTTTAATTCTTGATTGAGTGAATGGAAGAGAAAGTACGTTGATACCGAACAAAGTACCAACATTCCATTCAATATAACGTCATATGACGTGTTAGACCAGTCAGTAGGGTATCTTTATACATGTATACATGCTACGCATGAGAAAATCAGATTAAAAATGCCATGTACAAAAAAAAATGTATTTTTCTCTCAGAATGGGAGAATGAAATCAAAATGGTACGACATCGCTTACCATTCAAGCATGACCATAACTTGTTAACGTCATTGATTATACTGTGTTCAATTAAACTTGATTTGTAACTGTGTGACATGAGACTGAGAGGTATTTGGAAACTGTACAATCCATGACCATGGATAAATTCTATTCAAGTTATTGTGAATGATTATTATAATATAAAGTAATGCGTTAGAGTTTTATCTTGCCACGTATAAAATAAGCCATGTTTGCTGTTCTTTTCCTTTGTTAAAACATTCATTACTTCAGATTCTTTTCTTCCCGGTCTTTTTTAACTTTCATATCATTCAGCCAGCATGCTTATACATGTAATTATAGGCTTTTTAAGCCTGGCCCGAGCATTTTGCTTGAACCTGGTCCCTTCAGGACCCAAGCGGGTGTCCGTACGGACCGACCGTGTAAACAAACAAACAAACAAACACCCCAACAAACAAACAAACAAACACCCCAACAAACAAACAAACAAACAAACAAACAAACAAACAAACAAACAAGTACTAGTATATTATTATAGCCCAGATTTATTAACTGGTTTGTTTATCAGGTGTACTTTTGGCATAGTACACAATTATACAGTTTAAAAATCACATGTACCAACATACCTGTGATATTAATGTGTTTTTTATACTTTACATTAACATATTTTCATCCATTATGCATGTAACTGTTTAATTGCTACACCAGATAGGCCTACATGTTATTTGCACAATATCAACACATTTTGTATCTCATTTTCTTTAGACCTGCTTCGTTCCACTTCTAGGACATACATTTTGGTCAAATCATTTCAGCTATAGCTTTAACCATGTTAACACAGCCACAAATATTGACAAGGCTAAATTGTATTCTCGTTTTATTTTACCCTTAAGTCCAATTTATATATTTATTTTAATGAACACTTAAAAAAATACAATTACTATCTGTCGGGAGCCCGTCCTTTGTCAGTTTGTAAGGGTTGTTCTTCTTTACTATTTTAGTAACACGTATAGTAAATATAAGCATGATTCTAGCAGAATCTATGATACTAAGCGAAACTCATCAAATGCATGCGAGGATCGAACAAATGATACCAGTCGAGTAAGTGAAATGAATAAACAATACTTACTCGGAGAAACTGGCATGAATTAGACTAATAAAGACCTTAAAAATACACTGTTCGAACCAGGTCCCTCTCGCATTCGCGGCGATCGGATTACCCACTATAGTAGACCACAGGTATACAAAGCCAAAGCTGTCAAAATACATGTAAAGTGCTCAAAACAAAACAAAAATTTATATCCTATAGAGTGACTTTCAATTATTTTTTGACCAAACAGGGTATAGACATTTGGATGAATCTTATCGGCACAATTTGGTACCAAATTTGCCACATAACAACAAAGATTAGCACCTGTTAATGAAAATTCGTGGCGTTTCCAAATTCGCAAATTCGAATGGAAGTCATTCTATAGGACATAAATAAAGTGTATGACTTCATTTTGTTGATCACCTTAGTATGCATTTCGGCCGCTATATCTATTGACAAATTCTCTTGGCGATAGAACAATGTTCAAATTTGTAGAAGGTTTTCTTGATAAAATGTACACAATTATAAGTGTTAAAAGCAATACAAATTACATTGGATACGTTTTGTGTCTAAGAATTGGTGAAATAATATTGATAAGCACTTTGGAGATTTGTTGCTGTGTTTCATCCGTTTCCGTCACACAAATGGACATTCGATTTTACTGCATTTCCAGAAAAGTACGAGTAGGGTAGAGCGGGGAGTGTTAAAACCGTAATTTTACGATTCCCTCTACATTAACGTTATTTCAACGTTATTTGTATTTGTAAAATATGCCGGGTTTTTTACAGCAAACGTAACAATTGACATTAATACAGGGAAAGTGTACGGTTTTTAACAATAAAACCAAAACAATATTTACACAAACAAATGGTAAGAACCCGTAATTTTACGATTCCCTCTACATTAACGTTATTTTAACGTTATTTGTAAAAACGTAGTACCTCTACAGAAAATCGCCACATTATTCATATTCTTTGATGGATTCCAATATTCTCATATTTTCAGGATAACAAGAAAACTAAGATGTTTTTCTCTTTAATATAACATCAGTTTATTCACAAAGAGTGACTTCAACTTCAGCGAATATCAAGGTAGAAAAGATCCATTTATTTCCTATTTTCATGACCTCAAAATATGCATTTCTTATCAATATGATCATGTACTAGTAGGTATAGCACCCCAAAAATTCAAATGCACTGAAAGTGTACAAAATTAGTCTCATTTTGTAGATAATTGCAAAAGTAGAAAATTGGTAAAAAAATCATGCAAATAGGTTGTACGGTTCTCAAGATATTATCCATTGATTATTGGAAAATATGACCGGAAATCTGCCAAAAAGTGCCATTTAACTGATATTTTAGCAAGTTTACACCCTTCTAATTATAAAACTATGTACATACCGTGGCAACAAAACACAGAGGCAAGATACTGGCCATAGGTTGATCAATTTCTATTAAAATCAGACATGATATTTATTTCATATTTGTACAGCAGACTCCAGAATATGCCATTTTATTCAAAACTCATAATCGCAACTCCGAAAATCGGGGAAAATGACTAAGTCCTGCTAATTAATATGCGTAACGTGAATATCTGAAGTTCTACACGCAGTAGAAAGATGAGCTTTGGTATACTGTTTACCTGTGACAATACGTATATTAAAATGTAAAATTTAGTTAATTATCTCATTAAATATGCAAATGAGCTCAGTATGTATTCAAATTTCGCATATATGCAAATTAGGTCAGTTTGACTCGCATTTTTTTAACATAAGTTTATTCCTGAACATATTCTCTAGCCCTTTCCAGTATGTTGCTATTGATCGGTGCAATTCCTGTGGAGAGGTCTGCAGTAAGCTAACCATAACAAGTTTACTCTGTGTTTCTGGGTCTTTTTCTGGTGTGATGCACTCAATGGATATACAAACTAAGCATATCAGCCAAAAGTAGAGAGTTTTTACTAGCATCTGGTACCTTCTACCTTTCAAATCGGGCCTTCAAATTTTCAAATCGGGCAATTATATCAAAATTTAGAGCAAATTCCCAAGCATTATGTAACTAGCCACAACTCAGCCAAACAACCTTCAATTGATTTGTATGAAGCAGGGCCATGTACAGAGAGGTCATAGCTACCATATATAGCAAGCTCAGTGCCAAATAAGGAGTGCATCATAACAGTATGGTCAATTATTTGTAGGGGTGTTTTTCAATGCTGAGCTGCATTGCTTAGTGTGGGCTGTCAATGGGACCCAAGGCAAGGCATAAAAAGTACTTTTTTTTAAAATACTTCCAGGAGAATAATCACCAAACTTCAGATTCAGAAAGAGAAAAGATCAATCTAATTAATGGTGAAGAGTGTACATTTTTAAATTATTTAGTTTTTTCAAACCAGTCCATTAAGTTTTGCCTGAAAACAAGTAAATAATAATAATAATAAATAATAAAAACCATACTTATTGAGCGCATAACACAATTAAGTCCCTATGCGCTATCTCAAACAAAAAACAAAAACACACAGTAACATGAGTAACAAAAGACGAAACAAAAAGATATTAAACATTAACATTAAATAGGTAAGTTTTTAGCAATGATTTGAACTGTTCAAGATTTTTGGCGGATTTAACATGATATGGTAAATTGTTCCAAAGTTCAGCAGAAGCATCTTGAAAAGAACGGCGACCATATGAAGTAGAAGGTGAAGAAACACGCGCAAGAAGATATTTTGAGCCAGAACGAAGATTGCGAATGGGCTCGTATTGTTGAATAAGATCTTGCAGATACATAGGAGCTAGAGCTCGAGTACATTTAAATGTTATCAGAAGAATCTTGTAGATAATGCGAGATCTGATCGGTAACCATGTAGTCACGAAGGACGGGGGAAATGTGACAGCGAATCTTAGACAGAGTAACAAGTCGAGCAGCTGAGTTTTGAATCCGTTGAAGTTTTGAGATTTGCGTGTGCACATACTCTGTGTGGCAGACTCTATAGTGTAGCAAATGTGCTATACCTAGTACTAGTGAATGACGTTTATTATCATGATTATTAATGCGCGCCATGATATTACTTATATCGTTTTTTGTTTTCTTACATTTTATTGCAATACCATCATTTTTCAAAATCAGAGCAAGTTTAAATTTTGACCCCATATGCAAAGGTCAACGACCTTTTCACGTTTTACCCGATAACTCGTTAACCGGAGGTAGGGCAAACTATACCTTTTCGGAATCCTTGTGGTCAGCCGAACAATTTGGTATGCTTTTTAGCTTAATTGAAGCCATTTGAATTTTAACGCCCCTGTTTGGCGGCCATTTTGGATTTTGCGCTATAAAAACGATTGCCCGCACTTCTGGGAGGTATATAGGAACTAATTTTTCTTAAAATGAGTCCATCTTGACAAATCCATCAAGAAAACAGGGTATCCTAAAACTGGTCACGGATCTCATGGAAATGACTCTACTCTAAGTAGCGAAAATTAACATTTTGTGAAATCTGTAACGACAATCATTGTCGTTACAGATTTCTTTATGGCATTACAGGTCCTCTACAAACCTATAACTTATATCGGTCGCTTATGTCGGCAGACGCGAAGGGGACGGGTTTGAAATCAGTGTAAAGGCCGTGAGTGACCAAATAGTTCTACTACAAACTCTGCTAAGAACAGTCAGTAGCCAAAATGAAAGTGAAATTCAATTGCGTCAGTATTCCTACTTGCTACGCATGATTGACAATCAAATTACACAGACAACAGAAGATGGACAATACCTGTACCTTTATAATTCTGGCGCGATTTCGCGGGCGACTTACTGAATTTACAAAAGATACAAATTGTATAAGTACAGGTTGCAAACTGAATCTGGTCACTATTCGTTTTGAAGTTCGTCCTGAACCATCGAGCATAAGGAGGATCCAGGTCTAACTAGATCGTAAGTCTGCTACGAAGTAAGCCAACCTATTCAACAGTATCAACTAGACGATATCATTTGAAGTCAACGTAAGTCTTGTGATTTTACCAATTTATTTATTTAATAACAATTGATGATGGCCTATAAGCATGATTCTAGCAGAATCTATGACGAGCGAAACTTAATTAAATAAACGCGAGGATCAAGCAAATGATACCAGCCGAGTAATTGAAATGAATAAATAATATATAGACTCGGACAAACTGGCGAGAATTAAATTAACAAAGACCTTAAAAATACACAGCCTCGAACCCGGTCCCTCTCGCTATCGCGGCGATCGGTTACTCCACTAGGCTACAGGGACTGTGCTTACATGGATACCAGACGAAGGCTTTCAATAAAGACTTTGTATACATAATAGCTCGTTCGTCTGGTATCCATGTAAGCACAGTCCCTGTAGCCTAGTGGAGTAACCGATCGCCGCGATAGCGAGAGGGACCGGGTTCGAGGCTGTGTATTTTTAAGGTCTTTGTTAATTTAATTCTCGCCAGTTTGTCCGAGTCTATATATAATTTATTTATTTATTATAATAGTATAATTATTTATTTATTAGTTTATTTATTTATTTATTAGTATATTTATTTATCCAGTTTTAATTGTAACACGATAAGACACAGTAGTGTATAAGGTCACTTCATTTAAGTCTTTAATGGATTATAGACTTCTTTCTCGTGTCTAACAAGGATAACTGGAAAACTGTTCACTAGTACAAATTAGTACGCATGTGCGCCCCAATTTTTTTAGAAGCTCGTTTAAAGTCAAAGTGTACCCTTCAGAGCAGATCCCGGAAGCCATGTCACACCGTGGTACTAGAAACGGGATAAACCACCTCTTGATACCAGCCTGTATGCAACCTTGCATGGTTATTTGAAGTGGGGGGCGTAAACATCTGAACAAAATCCTGAGTAAAGAAAAATGTGACGTTTGATACCCTTAAACCGGCGTGGAATGCACTCAGATAGCACCTAAAACATTGCTCTAACCCAACGCCCTATATATTTCGTCGGTGCAATTAACTAATCAAAAGGCTGGCAGCGCCACTGACGTGTTTTAACGTTTACTGGACCATATGTGCGCTTCGCTTGAACCAGTTTCAACGTTTCATCAATTTAAGCTTGAATAAACTCAATTTATAACACAAGTTAGTTAGTTTTAAAATCTTTCTACATTCGTCGTTGTTCTGACATACCGGCACATCACTTTACTTATTTCTGTTGTGATGTGCCGGTATGTCAGAACATCGACGATATGTTTCAACATTTATAACAACATTTGGACGTCCCCCTAAATGTTTTTGCTTCCGCCGCCACTGTTTGCTACCCGCTCAGAACGGTCAAATGGTCATCCATGCATAGCTATGATCCGTGCTGTCAATATTTGATTAGTATAAACATGGTATAAACCAGGTGAGTGAATCTCTTAATCTGCGCATTGTTTAGATTTGGCTCTTGAATAAATAGCGCGCTCTATAACACTTACCCGGGTGTTTACAAAACTAAGACCTAAGACCTAAGACCTAAGTCCTACAAAACTAAGACCTGACTAGGTACAAAACTAAGACCCAAGTACAAAACTAAGACCTGACCAGGTACAAAACTAAGACCCGAGTACAAAACTAAGACCCAACCAGGTACAAAACTAAGACCCAAGTACAAAACTAAGACCTGACCAGGTACAAAACTAAGACCCGAGTACAAAACTAAGACCCAACCAGGTACAAAACTAAGACCCAAGTACAAAACTAAGACCTGACCAGGTACAAAACTAAGACCCGAGTACAAAACTAAGACCCAACCAGGTACAAAACTAAGACCCAAGTACAAAACTAAGACCCGACCAGGTACAAAACTAAGACCCGAGTACAAAACTAAGACCCAACCAGGTACAAAACTAAGACCCAAGTACAAAACTAAGACCTGACCAGGTACAAAACTAAGACCCGAGTACAAAACTAAGACCCAACCAGGTACAAAACTAAGACCCAAGTACAAAACTAAGACCTGACCAGGTACAAAACTAAGACCCGAGTACAAAACTAAGACCCAACCAGGTACAAAACTAAGACCCAAGTACAAAACTAAGACCCGACCAGGTACAAAACTAAGACCCGAGTACAAAACTAAGACCTGACCAGGTACAAAACTAAGACCCGGAAGTGATCTAGGATTAGTCCGGGGGTGGTGTGGGTGGTATGGGGGTTAACCGGAAGTGATCTAGGATTAGTCCGGGGGTCATGGGGGTGGTGTGGGGGTTAACTGGATGTAGTCCGGGGGTCGTATGGAGGATGTGGGTGATCTAGAATTGGTCCGGGGGTCGTGTGGGTGGTGTGGGGGTTAACCGCAAGTGATCTAGGATTGGTCCGGGGGTCGTATGGGTGGTGTGGGGGTTAACCGGAAGTGATCTAGGATTAGTCCGGGGGTCATGGGGTGGTGTGGGGGTTAACCGGAAGTGATCTAGGATTAGTCTGGGGGTCATGGGGGTGGTGTGGGGGTTAACTGGAAGTGATCTAGGATTGGTCCGGGGGTCGTGTGGGTGGTGTGATGGGTTAACCGGAAGTGATCTAGGATTAGTCCGGGGGTCATGGGGTGGTGTGGGGGTTAACTGGAAGTAGTCCAGTAGTATTAGTTAGTATTTTATTATTCAGGGAGTACAAGACAATCACTAGGTCTGGGGTGTGGGTTAAGGGGTGGGAGGGGTATTTTTTTACCATAGATCAAGTACTTTTTATCCATTATAAAAAAATAAAAATAAAAAAAATAAATAATTCCCACCCCCCCCCCCCCGGGCCCCCACCCATCCACCTCGGAGCTACCACCCCACCCCATCATCCCACCCATACCAAGTTCTGACCAAAACCACAGCAGACCAACAAAACTTGCAATGGAATTCATGTCGTACGAGATACATATTTCCGATACAAATTAAGTTGCCGAATTTGACTACCCGATCTACAAAACTAAGACCCTACCAGGTACAAAACTAAGACCCGGAAGTACAAAACTAAGACCTGACCAGGTACAAAACTAAGACCCGGAAGTACAAAACTAAGACCTGACCAGGTACAAAACTAAGACCCGGAAGTACAAAACTAAGACCTGACCAGGTACAAAACTAAGACCCGGAAGTGATCTAGGATTAGTTCGGGGGTTCGGGGGTGGTGTAGGGGTTGACTGGAAGTGATCTAGGATTAGTCCGGGGGTCATTTGGGTGATGTGGGGGTTAACCGCAAGTGATCTAGGATTGATCCGGGGGTCGTGTGGGTGGTGTGGTGGTTAACCAGAAGTGATCTAGGATTGGTCCGGGGGTCGTGTGGGTGGTGTGGTGATTAACCGGAAGTGATCTAGGATTAGTCCGGGGGTCATGGGGGTGGTGTGGGGGTTAACTGCAAGTAGTCCAGTAGTATTAGTCAGGGGGTCATGCGAGTGGTGTGGGGGTTAACCGGAAGTGATCTAGGATTAGTCCGGGGTGGTGTGGGGTATAACCGGAAGTGATATAGGATTAGTCCGGGGGTCATTTGGGTGGTGTGGGGGGTTAACCGGAAAGAGTCCGGGGGTCTAGTTTTGTTACAATTTTAGCACAAAATGACATTAAAAAGCAGTATTTTATTATTCAGGGAGTACAATGGGTCAAGGGTGGGAGGGGTATTTCTTACCATAGATAAAGTACTTTTTATCCATTATATAAAAATAAAAAAATGCCACCCCCCCCCCCCCCCCCCCCACCTCGGACCTACCACCCCACCCCATCATCCCACCCATACCAAGTTCTGACCAAAACCACAGCAGACCAACAAAACTTGCAATGGAATTCATGTCGTACGAGATACACAGTATTTCCGATACAAAGTTGCCGAATTTGACTACCCGATCTACAAAACTAAGACCCTACCAGGTACAAAACTAAGACCCGAGTACAAAACTAAGACCTGACCAGGTACAAAACTAAGACCCGGAAGTGATCTAGGATTAGTCCGGGGTGGTGTGTGTGGTGTGGGGTTAACTGGAAGTGATCTAGGATTAGTCCGGGGGTCATGGGGGTGGTGTGGGGGTTAACTGGATGTAGTCCGGGATTAGTCCGGGGGTCGTGTGGATGATGTGGGGGTTAACCGCAAGTGATCTAGGATTGGTCCGGGGGTCGTGTGGGTGGTGTGGGGGTTAACCGCAAGTGATCCAAGATTGGTCCGGGGGTCATGTGGGGGTTAACCGGAAGTGATCTAGGATTAGTCCGGGGGTCATGGGGGTGGTGTGGGGGTTAACTGGAAGTAGTCCAGTAGTATTAGTCAGGGGGTCATGTGAGTGGTGTGGGGGATAACCGGAAGTGATCTAGGATTGGTCCGGGGGTCGTGTGGGTGGTGTGGGGGTTAACCGCAAGTGATCTAAGATTGGTCTGGGGGTCGTGTGGGTGTTAACCGGAAGTGATCTAAGATTAGTCCGGGGGTCATGTGGGGGTTAACCGGAAGTGATCTAGGATTAGTCCGGGGGTCATGGGGGTGGTGTGGGGGTTAACTGGAAGTAGTCCAGTAGTATTAGTCAGGGGGTCATGTGAGTGGTGTGGGGGATAACCGGAAGTGATCTAGGATTGGTCCGGGGGTCGTGTGGGTGGTGTGGGGGTTAACCGCAAGTGATCTAAGATTGGTCTGGGGGTCGTGTGGGTGTTAACCGGAAGTGATCTAGGATTAGTCCGGGGGTCATGTGGGGGTTAACCGGAAGTGATCTAGGATTAGTCCGGGGGTGGTGTGGGGGTTAACCGGAAGTGACCTAGGATTAGTGCGAGTGCTGTGTTGCCAAAACACGCATAAGTCGCAGTCAAAATCGCGCGCGATTGCACACACAACACGCAATATAGCAACACAACATATCGCTTACTGATGAAAAACAGCGGTTATCAGCGATAATGAATACAGATTCCATACGTGGACAGTGTTTAGTACAAAACTAAGACCCCACCAGGTACAAAACTAAGACCCCACCAGGTACAAAACTAAGACCCCACCAGGTACAAAACTAAGACCCAACCACAGAATTAAAAAGGAGAACCCGGACTGGTTATACCCGCATGTATACAAAAATTAGAACATTTGGGGGTTTCTGGATATTTTCGTCAAAGCGTAGTAAACAGGAAATGCGACCGTCCGTACTGTGTCATGTGCGTACTTTGTCATGTGCGCTCATGAACTCACACTAAAAGCGCTGAGCTACACTAGTGACGCAAATCACTGCGCAAGGTGAACGGCACTTCCTCAGACGTGTGTATAATGCAGCTCCATGCATTATACAAAATGGCGGCCAGTATGGGTTCTCCTTTTTAATTCTGTGGACCCAACACTCACACAGGGTACATAAATCGCCAATGACAAGTAAAAATACATTTTAAGGAATAGTTTTATCTCTTGTTTAAAAACCACACATTTTCAGTAGGAATGTTTTTTTCTTCTTGTTGAGACTAAGTCCAATGAATGTACAGAGTGTGACATCATGGATTGAGTATGATACCCCAAGATATGGTCGAGCTCTGAGTTTTGCAAAATGTTGTGCGAGACGTAGTCGAGCACAATATTTTTCAAACTCAGAGCGAGACCAATATCTTGGGGTATCATGCGAAAAAATCCATCCAATTTTATCATTTTATGTTTCGAAAATCTGACTGAAATGATTGAAACTCAAAACCTAATATTAAAAAATAACTCCGAAATTGAAACTCAAATAATGAACTCGAAAATTTTGAAACTCCAATCTCAAAACTCGAAAAAAATAAAATAAAATAAGGGACACAAGTTGACATCAATGATGTGACACGCCATCATGATTTTGTGCATAATGACAGTATTGTCATACTGCTGTCCGATATCGGTTGACCAATATTTTTGGATATCGGTCAGCAATTATCACTTTGACTAACAGATGTACAGTAATATTGGTTGTTTTAGATTGTACACAAAGAATAGGAAGTACGATTCTCATAACATAATAATGTCAAAAATTGTACCATTTATAATAAGCCGATTCATTATTACTCGCCAGTTCAGATTATGATGGATTATGGCTATAGTATTGTAGTATTTCAACGGAGATCTGAACTTCGCCCTTTCCATAAAAGTATATGTTTCAGACCTACTATATATGGGTCTCATAAAAGAACAGTAAAGATCAAAATATTTAGAAAATTAAAGAATATTACATTTTTGTGAAAACGGCCAAGTTCACTCCATTGACATACTATTAGTAGCCTCGTCGTGTTTACCTTCCGCCGACCGTCGTCATCGTGCACATGCGCAGTAGTAATAATGAATCGGCTTATTAAAAAATAATTACAAATGTTTAATGATTTGTTAAACATTAAAGCCGACTGTTTCTTAATCCACTCTTTTGGATTCCTAGATCCAGAAATATAAAACCTGTCGAAAAATATAAGTCCCCCACCCCCAAATGAATTTGGGCATAACTCAAAATCTGTCGGACCCCTTAAAGCGGGGGTGGTGGGGGGGGGGGGGGGGGGGGGGGGGGTCCAATTTTTTGCAATGATGTAAAGTAGCCTATACATTCAAGCTTGTCACTAAATGCCTAAATCCGAAGTTTGAGTTCAATCGGCCAACCAGGCTAGTGTTGATGCAGGAAGCAAATGTGTATGCACAGTGGCCCATACAAGAGTACGTAGCTAATTAGGTGGTATACCAGCATGCGGTACGTTTTCCAAACGAAACATTTCTCTGGCCTAAAATGTCACTGTGATATTATGAGAAACATATGGGCTTTCATCCGATAACAACATATCCACGGAAGTGAGGAGATAAGGCTATCAATCGGGTCACCCTCCTTTAACTTGATATAAAGTTGTTCAATTCCATCACTTTTGAGTAATCAAATAATGATTCTCACTTGGTGTGGAGTGAATATCTCTTGGACCATCTAACTCTGTAAACAAGTAACTGACATCAGAACATTGCGATGTTTACAGAGAATACTTTTAAGGTCAGATGCGAAGACCAGTACAGGCATGAGAATATTCAGATTTAAATCTGAATTCAGATTTTTTAAAGTCAAAATTTCAGCAAATTTATATAATTTCAGCCTGTTTATGGTACTTTTTGCCCAATTACTTGCACATTATCAGATTTTTCTAGGAAAGTGCATTCTCATGCCTGCCAGTAATGTTCATCTTAAATGAAATATGACATCATAATTATTACATCTGAAAACCAAGAATCGTAACCATTGAAAGCATAGTCGCACCATAAAAGCCATGTAAAATTCAAGCAGACGACATAAAACACTGAAAACAGGAAGTGACATCTACCAGTGTTCAATTGGGAGAATTACACCCAGGATGATCCTTACACAATAGCCAGGATTATTGATTATTTTTCACACCTATTGAAGTGGTTATCTTGGCTTATTCTGCAAGGTGTTTTGCATGAATTTTACATATATATTTGGCTTTTATGGTGCGACTATGCTTTCCAATGGTTACGATTCTTGGTTTTGGTCTGAACTTGGTATGGGTGGGGTGGTGGGGTGGGGTGGTAGGTCCGAGGTGGGGGGGGGGGGGGGGGTGGCATTTATTTTATTTTATATAATGGATAAAAACTACTTTATCTATGGTAAGAAATACCCCTCCCACCCTTGACCCATTGTACTCCTTGAATAATAAAATACTGCTTTTTAATGTCATTTTGTGCTAAAATTGTAACAAAACTAGACCCCCGGACTCTTTCCGGTTAACCCCCACTACCCAAATGACCCCCGGACTAATCCTATATCACTTCCGGTTATACCCCACACCACCCCGGACTAATCCTAGATCACTTCCGGTTAACCCCCACACCACTCGCATGACCCCCTGACTAATACTACTGGACTACTTCCAGTTAACCCCCACACCACCCCCATGACCCCCGGACTAATCCTAGATCACTTCCGGTTAATTACCACACCACCCACACGACCCCCGGACCAATCCTAGATCACTTCCGGTTAACCACCACACCACCCACACGACCCCCGGATCAATCCTAGATCACTTGCGGTTAACCCCCACATCACCCAAATGACCCCCGGACTAGTCCTAGATCACTTCCAGTCAACCCCTACACCACCCCCCGAACTAATCCTAGATCACTTCCGGGTCTTAGTTTTGTACCTGGTCAGGTCTTAGTTTTGTACTTCCGGGTCTTAGTTTTGTACCTGGTCAGGTCTTAGTTTTGTACTTCCGGGTCTTAGTTTTGTACCTGGTAGGGTCTTAGTTTTGTAGATCGGGTAGTCAAATTCGGTAACTTTGTATCGGAAATACTGTGTATCTCGTACGACATGAATTCCATTGCAAGTTTTGTTGGTCTGCTGTGGTTTTGGTCAGAACTTGGTATGGGTGGGATGATGGGGTGGGGTGGTAGGTCCGAGGTGGGGGGGGGGGGGGGGGGGGGGGGGTGGCATTTTTTTATTTTATATAATGGATAAAAAGTACTTTATCTATGGTAAGAAATACCCCTCCCACCCTTGACCCATTGTACTCCCTGAATAATAAAATACTGCTTTTTAATGTCATTTTGTGCTAAAATTGTAACAAAACTAGACCCCCGGACTCTTTCCGGTTAACCCCCACACCACCCAAATGACCCTCGGACTAATCCTATATCACTTCCGGTTATACCCCACACCACCCCGGACTAATCCTAGATCACTTCCGGTTAACCCCCACACCACTCGCATGACCCCCTGACTAATACTACTGGACTACTTCCAGTTAACCCCCACATGACCCCCGGACTAATCCTAGATCACTTCCGGTTAATCACCACACCACCCACACGACCCCCGGACCAATCCTAGATCACTTCCGGTTAACCACCACACCACCCAAATGACCCCCGGACTAATCCTAGATCACTTCCAGTCAACCCCTACACCACCCACACCACCCCCGAACTAATCCTAGATCACTTCCGGGGTCTTAGTTTTGTACCTGGTCAGGTCTTAGTTTTGTACTTCCGGGTCTTAGTTTTGTACCTGGTCAGGTCTTAGTTTTGTACTTCCGGGTCAGGTCTTAGTTTTGTACTTCCGGGTCTTAGTTTTGTACCTGGTAGGGTCTTAGTTTTGTAGATCGGGTAGTCAAATTCGGCAACTTTGTATCGGAAATACTGTGTATCTCGTACGACATGAGTTCCATTGCAAGTTTTGTTGGTCTGCTGTGGTTTTGGTCAGAACTTGGTATGGGTGGGATGATGGAGTGGGGTGGTAGGTCCGAGGTGGATGGGTGGGGCCCGGGGGGGGGGGGGGGGAATTATTATTTTTATTTTTTTTATTTTTTTTATAATGGATAAAAAGTACTTGATCTATGGTAAAAAAATACCCCTCCCACCCCTTGACCCACAACCCAGACCTAGTGATTGTCTTGTACTCCCTGAATAATAAAATACTAACTAATACTACTGGACTACTTCCAGTTAACCCCCACACCACCCCATGACCCCCGGACTAATCCTAGATCACTTCCGGTTAACCCATCACACCACCCACACGACCCCCGGACCAATCCTAGATCACTTCCGGTTAACCCCCACACGACCCCCGGACCAATCTTAGATCACTTGCGGTTAACCCCCACACCACCCACACGACCCCGGACCAATTCTAGATCACTTGCGGTTAACCCCCACATCCTCCATACGACCCCCGGACTACATCCAGTTAACCCCCACACCACCCCCATGACCCCCGGACTAATCCTAGATCACTTCCGGTTAACCCCCATACCACCCACACCACCCCCGGACTAATCCTAGTCACTTCCGGGTCTTAGTTTTGTACCTGGTCAGGTCTTAGTTTTGTACTCGGGTCTTAGTTTTGTATCTGGTCGGGTCTTAGTTTTGTACTTGGGTCTTAGTTTTGTACCTGGTTGGGTCTTAGTTTTGTACTCGGGTCTTAGTTTTGTACCTGGTCAGGTCTTAGTTTTGTACTCGGGTCTTAGTTTTGTACCTGGTCGGGTCTTAGTTTTGTACTCGGGTCTTAGTTTTGTACCTGGATGGGTCTTAGTTTTGTACTCGGGTCTTAGTTTTGTACCTGGTTGGGTCTTAGTTTTGTACTCGGGTCTTAGTTTTGTACCTGGTTGGGTCTTAGTTTTGTACTCGGGTCTTAGTTTTGTACCTAGTCAGGTCTTAGTTTTGTAGGTCTTAGGTCTTAGGTCTTAGGTCTTAGGTCTTAGGTCTTAGTTTTGTAGACACCCGGTTATGACACGCGATTATTAAGCAATCAATGAAGCAAGAACTATATGAATATTAAGGATATTCATCAAGTCGCGTCCAGTATTTGTATAATAGTTGTGTACATTTAAAATCGTCAAATGTCATTCAGCGCCGCGGCTTAATGGGTTGGCGCACTCATTTTAAAGCGTTCTCATTGGCGAAGGTTAGAATCCCATGTCTTGCTGAATTTTCGAGATGATTATACATATAATATTTTATACATTTTGTTCATCAATGTTTTCCGTATCGCTGTGATATTTCCATCAAATTTGGGCACGACATGTACACCTGTTATACAGGGTGTCTCAAAAAAATTAGGACTCTGTTTCATGACGGTGTAATTCTTATTTTAATCATTGGAACATGACCAAATTAGCCTCAATGTATAGCCCAATTAATTATTATGATATCCTGAAAATATGAGATCAATCCGATGAAAAATAAGAAAACTAGCGTACTTTGTGTAAACCATGTCATGTACTGGTTTGTACAATGGGAATTCACACAGTAACAGTCGAGTAACATTAAAGTGCTCGACTTGTAACTCAATGAACCATCCACAGTGGGTTCGAGAACTGTTTAACAAAACTGTTTTAATTTGCACAGAATATGCATGCATCTGTTTTGCGGATATTTTTAACAAGTATTGATTTGTGCCAGAATTAAATGGATTACCAAACTAAACTTTGCTATTGACTGATAGATTATTTACTATGTTGAAAAATATTATAACGTATTGAAACGTAAGCCATGTTATTTACTGGTCTTTACATGTAGATCCCATTGTACAAACCAGTAAATGACATGGTTTACGCAAAGTACGCTAGTTTTCTTATTATGCATCGGAATGATCTTATATTTACAGGATATCATAACAATTAATTGGGCTTTACATTGAGACTAAAACGGTCATGGTCCAATGATTATAATAAGAATTACACCGTCATGAAACAGAGTCCTAATTTTTTTTGAGACACCCTGTATATATTCTGTAAATCAATTTTATTCAATACCGTCATTCTCATCTGGAAAATAAGTAGCGTATACGTGTATGAACATTATGCAAAATAATAAACCAAACATGGTATTTCAACGTATTTCAATATTCATGCCAAACACTGCATGGTTCCGCCGCATCTCTGTTGCCCTTAGACGGTGGTGGCACCAGGATTGTTTTATTATGGCATCTGATATAAAGACTCGCGGATACGAGCCTAATTGTTCAAAGGTATTTAGAATCATAAGAAAACAGTTTACAAAATATATTATAACACTACTACCGAGTTGCTAACCGTGTTAGAGGTATTTATCTATTTATCTATTCAATCCGATGAAAAAGCAGCAGTGACTTCTCCGCTGAGGTGACTGAACCGCATTTCAAATCCAAAGCTTTAATTTATCTACTGCTTTTTTGCCTAGAAAGGGTAAATCGATCATCGTGATCACGTTAGAAACCACTAAATTTAGGCAAACATGTCTAACATTCTCTGATTACTTTGGCAATGCTAGAGTGCCACCTAGACCAGTTGCGACAAATGTTCAACATTTTGAGCAGGTGACAACGTAGTGATCAATTATAATACGCTATTTATACGTTCGTTGAGCATTCACTGTGTGAACGTTTCGCACTTTGGGTGTAGGTTGCTTATTCGTCAGCTGTTCGGCCATACGGCGCTTAAGTAGGTTGCTTATTCGTCAGCTGTTCGGCCATACGGCGCTTAAGTAGGTTGCTTATTCGTCAGCTGTTCGGCCATACGGCGCTTAAGTAGGTTGCTTATTCGTCAGCTGTTCGGCCATACGGCGCTTAAGTAGGTTGCTTATTCGTCAGCTGTTCGGCCATACGGCGCTTAAGTAGGTTGCTTATTCGTCAGCTGTTCGGCCATACGGCGCTTAAGTAGGTTGCTTATTCGTCAGCTGTTCGGCCATACGGCGCTTAAGTAGGTTGCTTATTCGTCAGCTGTTCGGCCATACGGCGCTTAAGTAGGTTGCTTATTCGTCAGCTGTTCGGCCATACGGCGCTTAAGTAGGTTGCTTATTCGTAAGCTGTTCGGCCATACGGCGCTTAATAAGTAGGTTGCTTATTCGTCAGCTGTTCGGCCATACGGCGCTTAAGTAGGTTGCTTATTCGTCAGCTGTTCGGCCATACGGCGCTTAAGTAGGTTGCTTATTCGTCAGCTGTTCGACCATACGGCGCTTAAGAATTGACTAGTCTGAAAGGAAAACTCATAAAGTGACTATCATGTTAAAGATTTAACATACAAGGCATCACTGTGGCTTGACTTGTAGAACATTTGACTGATTAGAGCAGTATTCCAGTATGCCAAAGGCAACGATACATCCAAGTCGATATCAGTGTTGTAGTCGAGTCCACCCTACCCGAGTCCGAGTCCGGGTCCTTACCTCTCGAGTCCAAGTCCGAGACCGAGTCCTTACTGTCCGAGTCCGAGACCGAGTCCGAGTCCTTCATGTCCGAGTCCTTCATGTCCGAGTCCGAGTCACGAGTCCTTATGTTTATTTAAGTTCTGATTACATGTCTTTCATTTTGCTATTTATAATAGGCCAACATATCAGTGATGTCAACATAATGATGCATTTTAACCTTCGCATCCCCATATATGGGAAAATGTTGATACCATTTTTGAATTATAGGCATACGAATTGATTCAGATATTCAAAAAGTGTCCAGAAGTTCATAGATTGAGAAATTACAAACTTGATTAAAAGGTGTGGTATTCTAGAGAGCAACCCTTCCCCTGCCGTTTCACCTATTTCTTTTCCCTGAAAATGTCATCCCTAATTCCATCAATTTTTTAAGAGCGCTGCTCTAGGAAGCTGAAAATTGCCAATGAAATATCCTCTTTGTAGGAAATGTTATCATTTATTTAAACATTATAAAATACACTGACACAAAAACACCTAAAGACCATTTACATCATACAAACAGCCTTCGATTTCACATGATGATTATTATCACTTTAATTATGTATAGGTTCCCTCGAATTGTGTTTTAATGCTTGTAATGGTTATCAATAGGTATTTTCAACAGCATATTTTAACTATTCAGATGTATATATGGTGATTTCTGACATTATTTCTAAATTGTTAAAGATTGGATGACTAAATAAGTATTTAATTACTGCAAACAAAATAAGCTCGGACTGGGACAGGACTCCGGGCACAATTCCCGAGTCCCTAGTGCCCGAGTCCGAGTCCGAGACCGAGTCCTTCACCTCTGAGTCCGAGTCCTTCAAAATAGGGCCTCAAGACCGGTCTCGAGTCCGAGTCCGGACTCGAGTACTACATCACTGGTTGATATTGCACTATTTTAGTATTTGCATGCTTACAAGAGTTAATATTTATTGCTTATACTCATTTATACATATGATAATTCTCTAATTTATTCAGATATCATTCACTGTTTTCCATTTGCAGTATTTAAATCGTGCTCTTTTATCTAACCATAAGCGGAAAACCGTTTTATTTATTTATTAGTTTATTTATTTATTAGTTTATTTATTTATTAGTTTATTTATTAGTATATTTATTTATTTATTTATTTATGTTACTACAGATTTACACGGCCATTGCAACTTAACACTATAATGGCTACTACTTTCACTAAAGTAAACTTCATGCTCACAGTGGTATTTACAACAATCCTCTGCGTTCAAGGCGGTTCAAGATACGCAAGATCTAAGAGTAAGAGTGGTAATACATGTCATGATGCTTGTAAGTAACTAGATTTGTTATTTTAGCCAAATCTTTCAATACAGTGCCATAGCCAGTATTATGGATGAAAGCGGGGATGAAAAGTGGGAGCTAAAGCAGAAAGGGATCACTCTTACACGCTGAAACAGTTGCTGGATCCCACCCATGCTCCGAGTGAAAATCTCATTTTCGGTAGTACTAGTACGCAAATATATAATTGGCGTCAATATTAACATTACATTACACTCGCATGGGCAACGTGATCTAACTCTTTTTTCATTTCTCAATAAGTCTAACTCTAACACTATAAGAAGAGAGCAAGAGAGCGGTACGTTTTTATATTACCATAATGTAATAATAATAGAGAAATCTTTATTGTTGTAATGTTTACAGTGTGGGGAGGAGGACCGTGTCAATCGCCTGGAACAAGCAGCAAAGGTAGCAAAGGTAGCGGTAGCGGCGGTAATAGTAAAGCACTGCGCCCTGTGTGTGACTATTGCGTTGAGGAGAGTAAGTTGTCATTATTTCCTAATATTTTCGGGCAATATAGGATGGTTTTTTTAATGAAATTTAGAAAGTTACAAATGCCTTTTCATTGCTCCATTTCACACTGAGCTAATGTCTATGAAAACGCCAAGCCAGTCCGTTGAAAGTTGAATTGAATTATTGCTTAAAGTTGTTCATAATAGAGAATAGTCACCCAATACGATTTTAATATTTTGGTTATTACTTGTAATATTCCCAGCCCCCATTGTTAATATAGGTAAATTTGATACCGATTTGATATTAAATTTAATCACAACACTAACTGTAATCACTGCTTCAATTTTCGTTTCACTTTTTTAAACGGATATGGCTCACGTCATTCACATGATTAAACTTACCTTTCCATCTTTGTCCTACACAGCATTTTATTCATATTAGGGATGCCTTCTGGAATATATTCGGGGTAGGCCTTAAGGATGTACATTAATCTTCAATGAGATATATAGATACATTTTAGTATATTGCAAATAAGACTGCATATTATTATCATAATTGATCCATTTGTCAACAGGATTGTTATGCAAACCTTTATGTGATGAGAGCGGATTAACTGGTAAGTTTCATATGATCATTATGTATCTCTCCCCATGAAGCATGCTGTATGTAATAAATATATAATAATCTGTTCGTAGTGTTAATTATATCAAATTTTTATATCGGGTACCCGCGCTACGCACGGGTCCTCGCTAGCCTGAAACAATTCATCTTCCAATTTCTAGGAAAAAGTTGGAATTTTGACATAACTCACATATTGCTGCCAAAGTACTTCGGTTTCTATAGGTATACCGAATTGCATCTAGACGAATGTTTAAAAACCCAATTTCACAAAAGCAGTAAAATTATATTTTGGTCAAAATGTGCCTACTTCTAATATAGGCCTACTTGATGATATTCTTACACTTCTTGCTTCGCGTTTTACCGTAATGAATTTGATTCCGGAAAACCGGGACCAAAATAGGATAAGAATTGATCGATATAACTATAATCTCATTTAATGATTTAATGATGAATCTGAAGTGCTTATAAAACGGGCTATTCTAGTTGAAAACCATACACCCTATGAAAGACACGTCCTTAATGTTCCACAAGTATGATTATGGTAAATACCTTGCCACTGTCTAAAGCTGGGACTAATTGGTATGTTTGTCTCAATTCTCAAGTAATACAATTGACCCCCCCCCCCCCATACACATGATTTCCAGATTCTTTGTGTAAAAAGAGTACACATATTTACCCAAGTTGATGAAGTACGACGTGTCTTTTTACACATGGGATTGGTTCTGTTGAGTATTTATATTTTAGTATAAACAATACATTAAAATAATCGAAATGCTATTTGTATTTTATTTGACCTTTTTATGACAATTTGTATTTTATTATTTTATTCCTATTTCTAGTCCAGTGTCCAGATGGTTGTTGTCGTGATGCACAGAATTGCTGGGGTATGTATAGGCTAGTTTACAAATTAGGTGTAGCAATTATGATGAATAGCTGTGACCACACTAAAATAATTGTTAATTTTAGAACAGTCTACAGATAAAACTCTAAAGTCTAAACCGCAAGAAGATCAGATAGCTGTTTTAAATGCTTGTATTTTGATTACCATAAGCTATGTAAAGCCATCTTGGAGATATGAGGAGAATGGAACAATTGGATGGAACACTAAAATTATACTACTAGCTTTGGCGTACATTCGGGTTACATATTGCCCCAAATGTCCGTTTATGCATGGTATTCATATCTTTTCACTTTGTTTTTGCGATTTAGATCATATGTTGGATGTCGTAAATATATTATTAACCGTGTAATTTATTTCTGTAACTAATCTTTACCATTCGAATTGATTTTTATCAAGATGTGAATGAATGTTATGGAGTGCATGGATGCCCAGCTTTTTCCAAGTGTATTAACATCGCCGGTGGTTATGAATGTGAATGTAACGATGGCTATAAGATGAATGTCGGAAAGACAGCGTGTGTAGGTGAGTAAATGCAACGACCATAAACGAATTATCCCCCTCCAGTTTGTACCCTCTCAGTCACAATGAATTCCTCCATTTTACCACATCCGCCTGAGTTATTTTTGTAACACGTCCCCGAAAGGGGTGTTGCAACTTGCTCCCTGGATTTTTATCATTAAACATTCCAAGCTTGTGTTTGGTACCCATGGATGAGTCTCTTCTTTCAAATGTCACTGAATGTTCAACACATACAAATTGTATTACAATTGATATAAAATACAAACGTTCCTTGTTTTATAAAAGTGTATATGTATATCCAACCAAAATCAGTTCGAATTGAAGAAATGGTCGATTTCCTCCACGTAGGCAACTAATTGTGGGCTTTTCAGATATTGGGGTGCAAACCCTACCATCTGAGGACGAGGGTTATTATGATAATAATTCATGAGAACATTAATAGTAAACTCCTAACCATGCTAACGACGGCGTAAGTAATAGTTAATAAGTGTTGATAATATTACGTTATCGTTTCAGATATTGATGAGTGTACTGATGACCCTTCTATTTGTGGATCGTATGCAATATGTTCCAACTCGCCACCGGGTAGATTTACATGTGTATGTAATGACGGCTACGAGCTAGATGTTAATGGAGTGTGCATTGGTAAGTACATGTATATAGTTGAGTGATTATAGGCCGACATATAGAACATTCATGTTCTTTCACGGAGAATGATTTAAGAATTGAATACTTAACAATTGGACGGTATCGGATATGGACGGTAATATTTTGATGCATAATTTCCATAATTCCGTTCGGTGGCGTTTTCCTGTCTGACCAATTTTTAGCAATAGAGGGCGCTGCAATATCTAATGTAATAAATACATGCTTAGTATAGATACAAAATCCTGTCCAAAATGGTGCATTGTTCAATATTTTAGTATGCATTATTAAAATGAATATTTTTGTATTTTCATCAAGATGTGAATGAATGCAATGGAGCAAATGGATGTAACGCAGCCCTGTCACGGTGTATTAACATCGCCGGTAGTTATGAATGTGATTGTAACGATGGCTATGAGCTGAATGTCTGGGAGACAGCGTGTGTAGGTGAGTAACTCAGATGCAACGACCATACACGAATTATCCCCTCCAGTTTGTACAATTTATATAAAATACAAACATTCCTTGTTTGATAAAAGTGTATGTGTATATCCAACCAAAATATGTTCGAATTGAAGAAATGGTCGATTTCCTCCACGTAGACAATTAATTGTGGGCTTTTCAGAGAAAAATGAAAGTAAATGACTTTCCCAGCATATGCTGGAACTTTTATGCTCATCAATAAGAGATTTTTCACAGGATTTGAAAAACATACCTGAGAAACCCGTTGAGTCTCACCAAAACCCCTCCTCCCACAGTTCGACGAATTACTCTTCCCCCCTCCCCCGCGTGAAATAGTAGGACTTTGTTCTCATAAGATGAGCGCAATATTTATTATCACTCCCCGAAGTGATTACTTAGAACCGTTAGACGAGGGTTTTTATAGTTTTGGCACCAGTGTAAATATTGGGGGTGCAAACCCTACCATCTGAGGATGAGGGTCATTATGATAATAATTCATGAGAACATTTAGTAACTCCTAACGACGGCGTTAGTAGTAGTTAATAAGTGTTGATAATATTACGTTATCGTTTCAGATATTGATGAGTGTAATGACCCTTCTATTTGTGGATCGTATGCAATATGTTCCAACTCTCCACCGGGTAGATTTACATGCGTATGTAATGACGGCTACGAGCTAGATTCCAATGGAGTGTGCATTGGTAAGAAGTAGTTGAGAGATTAAATAGCCGTTATTGTTGATCAGAAATGTAAATCTACTAGAAAATCTGCTTCCAATTTGTTGCAAGTATTTTTTTCTTCACAAGTTGCGTATACGGAGGCATGGTCGAAATTAAGTCGAGAATCATCGTAGGCTACACCACCCAAAATATGCTCCTTTAAATGATCAGAGCAGTTGCTGTCATTTGATTGGTTATTTATTTGCAACGCTCGTTTTGCAGACACATTTTGGTCAGCAACATGTAGAACATTCAAATCTTTCACGGAGAATGATTTAAGATTGAATAATTGACAATTGGACGGTGATATTCTACTTGGCGGACGAGGGTTAATACTATTCATAAAAGTAGTAACTCCTAACGAACACGGCGTTTTAGATCATTTATATTTAAGTGTTTATACTATTACGTTATTGTTTCAGATATTAATGAGTGTAGTGATTTCCCATTTATTTGTGGACTTTATGCAAGATGTTCCAACTCTCCACCGGGTGGATTTACTTGTGAATGCAATGAAGGCTACGGGCAAGATTCCAATGGAGTTTGCATTGGTAAGTAGTTGAATTATTATAGGCCGTAATTGTTTTGCAAGTATTTAGTGTCTTCATAAGTTGCATATGGTCGAAATTCAGTCGAGAATCGTCGTAGGCTACGCCGCTCAAGTCATGATCCTTAAAAGTGAATAGAGCAGTTGCCCGGCAGTTGTTGTTATTAATTGGTTATTTATCTGCTACGCCTTCGTATTGCAGACACATTTTTGTCAGCAACATGTAGAACATTCATGTTCTTTCACGGAGAATGATTTAAGAATTGAATACTTAACAATTGGACGGTATCGGATATGGACGGTAATATTTTGATGCATAATTTCCATAATTCCGTTCGGTGGCGTTTTCCTGTCTGACCAATTTTTAGCAATAGAGGGCGCTGCAATATCAAATGTAATAAATACATGCTTAGTATACAGAATCCTGTCCAAAATGGTGTATAGTTCAATATTTTAGTATGCATTATTAAAATTCATATTTTTGTAACTCAAGTTTTTTCTAATTGATTTTCATCAAGATGTGAATGAATGCAATGGAGCACATGGATGTAACGCAGCCCTGTCAGAGTGTATTAACATCCACGGTAGTTATGAATGTGATTGTAACGATGGCTATGAGATGAATGTCTGGGAGACAGCGTGTGTAGGTGAGTAGATGCAACGACCATATACGACTTATCCCCCTAAAGTTTGTAACCTCAGTCACAATGAATTCCTCCATTTTACCACATCCGCCTGAGTTCATTTTGTAACACGTCCCCGAAAGGGGTGGTTGCAGCATGCTCCCTATATTTTCATCAACATTCAAGCTTGTGTTTGGTACCCATGGATAGCTATGAGTCCCGTCTTTCAAATGTTCAATACATACAATTGATATAACATACAAACATTTTTTTGATTGATGAAAGTGTAATTGCATATCCAACCAAAATAAGTTCGAAAATTGTCGATTCTCACCGTGTAGGCAACTAATTGTTGGTACTTTCGAGGAAAATGAAAGCAAATGACTTTCCAAGCATATGCTGGAGGTTTTATGCTCATATCAATAAGGGATTTTCCACAGGATTTGAAAAAAACATAGTGAAAAACCCTTTGAGTCTCACCGACACGGTAACACCCCTCCTTTCACTGACAGTTCGACGAATTACTCTCCCCCGTGGGCCCGCTTGTAATAGAGGACTTTGTTCTCGTAAGATGAGCGCAACATGTATCACTCCCATTACTTAGAGCCGTTAGACATGTTAAGGCCCTGTCACACATACGGCGATCAGACCAGCGACTGAACTGCGCTCAAAAATATGTATAATACGCAGTGAGAGCGCGGAAAACTGTTTGAAATTGTCCATTTTTAAGTCAAGGTCGCTAAAACCCTTTCACGTTCTGCTGCGATCAGGCCGGCGCTTAGATTACGCTTAAAAATTATAAAAACTCCAAGCTAAACGCATCAAGATCTCTACGAACCCCTTGGTGACGCAGTGGGAACTGACTGGGACGTAAGAGGGTCGTGAGAGCGTCCCCGTGGTCGCCCTTAATCGCCAGTGTACTACGCTTGTTTTGTGCATGCTCAAAACAAGCGTAGTACACTGGCGCTTTCAGGGCGCTGTCCTGTCCTGTCATCCTGTAGTTGTTCACTCGTCAAACTCCAAGCACATACTGACATGACTGAGAATTCTTTGGACAAAGACATGCATGGATGGAGTCCATTCACTTGGATTATTAGTTTAACAGGTGTTTGGTATTGTACTTGGGGCAATGATTTGAATAATATTAACCTGTTTTGTCAATCAAAATTTCATTAACAATACGAGGGTCATTCAATGAGTTATACCTCCTCATTCATAACATCGTTAATATGAATGGCAGCTGCCTCATGACTGTTGTCATGAGTATAATCATAGCTACACATTTATAGTAAATGATAATTAGTATCTCTCTCACTTTTATAATGATGCGATCAAAACCAGAGAGAGATTTTGGACAACGGACACGGACAATTATCCTAAAGATAAATATGTTTCTTTTTTCTTTTTTCTGAATATAATACTGTATTATCAATCATGTATAAATCAAATGATAGGCAATATTAACCGGTGTAGGCTTGCAAATAGTATAATATCAACTCGAATGTATTGCTACGCCTTTAGCAAACTGGAGTACCGCTATTAAGTCAATTTTTCTTGGTACAAGTCAAGTCAAGCCATAGTAAAGAGCAAATGACTTTTGCAGCGGTTCCCCATGGTAGGGTTAAACTAATGGCTGTCCTGGTCTGGTTCTGGCTAATTAGAGGGCATCCCCCATACTATTATATATACATAGCGTACATCAATTAATTTTATTGTTTATAGTCTGTTCAAGAGTTATCTGTAATTTAGAACGGTTATAATCTACCGATTAGAATTGGCCAAAAGTAGCTCTTATGAAACATTTGGCTGTTTTGTAACCGTTTCCGGCGCACTACTTGGACCTTTGGTTTGTACTGCATCTCCAGAAAAGTACAACCAGTACTCAGACCAATCTACTATGAATTTGTAGCTGAGATTCAAAACTACAATTGAGGAATATTTCATACGACTGGCTTATATAATAGCAAAGTTATGAGGTATGAGGTAGAACTTATTGAACGACCCTCGTATTTAAATATTCCGCTTTTTCCTTGACAAAACACACAATGTATTCAGATTCGACAATTATGTTATTTCAATGGCTTTACAAGTAGCATTATCGCATTACGTTAAGCTAGGATAATGCTCTCTAAATAGGATTTAAGGCCGTGTGTTTTGAACTCGCCACCCTTACCGTTGCACGTCCAGATTTTTACATTTTACACCATCTGAGATTCGAATTAGCATATCGCAATAACTATTTGTTCTACCCCATATAAAGTATATATTTTCTGAACGGTAATCTCACAAGAAATCCAAATATGCTATTGGAATTTAGATAAGACCTAATGGTAACATGTTGTGATTAAGAATGTTCAAAAAATATCGATTTTTTTCATATTTTGATTTAAGCTCAATAATAATTTGATACCTATCCCAATCATAATTTTACTGTGCATATTTAAATTCCTCATGCAATTACCCATCAGAACATAATAGTTGTTAATGGTAAACGTGTTGAAATATACTATATCGAGAAGTAAATGAGCACAAACGTTTAAATTTCATAATTATTAGAGTTTACAAGTATATATTTTTTGGTATGCACCCTATCCTGATTTAAACGGCATTTTTGAATTCCCCTTTTTGAGAGCTTTCCAAAAATGTATAATTTTGCTATCATCGGTTGAATATTTCTTTTGTTATAGTAATGTATGTAAAACCGATGAATTAGGGCAAGTTCACTGTGTAGCGAATAGGGAAAAAGCCAAGGACAACGCAATCGATTCATGATTACAATTGTTGCATAATAGTTGTCACATTTGTTGAAACAGAATCTTATAGAATATAAAATAATCTATAAAATGAGAGCAAAATCATGTTTGTACCATACAGGAATGAGGAATTATAGTAAATTGAACGTAGAATTGGGAACATTTTCTATATTCCCCATAGAGATTGCACACAGCGCCGCCGCCACCGCCGCCGCCGCCACCGCCACCACCCCTGACTTTCACAACATAATCAATCATATCTCAGCCAAACATTTATAGAAATACCTGATTTATTCACACAATGTAGCTAGATAAATAGGCTTTCACATGACACCTCAACCATAGCTCTACCACATTTAGTTGTTGAGTTAATAGAGAGAGATGGATGATTCGTCACCAAAAATGCAACGCCACCACCCTTTTTGGGTGGTGAGTTCATAACACATGGCCTTAACTAACAATCAATGTATCGGCAATGAGCCTTAAACGTGGGCCATTGTTATTCCTTCTGTATCTACTACAAGGAGTATAATGTACACTCCTCAAAATAAGTAACTGACCAGGTAATAGTGTTGAGTTGAGTGCATATTATATGCACTCAACTCAACACTATCGGCCGAGTGCACCAATGGCGAGTAGCTGAAGAATAGAGCTACCTCGCTAGTAACTGAGGCGTAACCAACACATTTGTGAGCACCAAACCGGGGTAAGCTGCTAGGCTAGTAACTTTCGAGTCGCGATATTGGAGGCTGGTTTTGATGAGATCATGAACAGTGAGGCAAAATCTTAAAGAAGGAAGACAATAACGGGTGTATAAAGCCAATTTGAACTCATTGCGAACCAGTGATTGCTCAATATTGTACAATTTATTGTTTGTCCCTCAGTCATGTCATACACATCTTTTTCTTTACCATTGAATGTTATCAGCGAACCAAGGAAACGTTGGGTCCTGATCAACAGTTTTTACAATTATGTTTTCCCCAATATTAAAGTCAATTACAGTTGGTTTCCCGCTGCATAGGGAGAGCGAGCGGCATTTGCTTGGCTTTAGGGTGAAACCCATAGGCCTACTGGATGCTTAGTTTCATCTTTTAGGGGACGATGCTGATTAATGGATATTTACCTCGCTAGTTACTGGTGTTACTCGCCAGTTTTGCTTTCAGAATTACATCGTTAGTGAGTTACGCTACAGTTAGGGCTGCTAGGAAGTAGCTTACCTCCCTATAAAGTGGTGCACTCGGCCGATATGTGTTATATGTATGTGTTGTATATGTATAACCTAGGTAGTAACTTATTTTGAGGACTGTATATAATTCGAAAACGTGTTGAGAAGGTACTAGTAACGCAGACAGCGACTTATAAGCGCAATTTGATCGCAGCAGAGCATAAACAAGCGCGGCGCTTTGTATGGCCCTCAAGGGCGATCATGGGGACCCTACCCCGCTCTAGATGGTGTACACTGCGTCCCCATTCGGTTCTTAGAGACCTTACTGTGTTTTGCATGGCTTTTTTCAGCGCAACGAGAGCGCAAGGCCTGATCGCCGTATGTGTGACAGGGGTATTAGACAGGGTTTTTATAGTACAGCACCACCAGTGTAAATATTGGGAGCAAACCCTTACATCTGAGGATGGGGTTATATGATAATAATTCATGAGAATATTAATAGTTAATAAGTGTTGATAATATTACGTTATCGTTTCAGATATTGATGAGTGTAATGACCCTTCTATTTGTGGACTTAATGCACTATGTTACGACTCTCCACCGGGGAGATTTACATGCGTATGCAATGACGGCTACGAGCTAGATATCAACGGAGTGTGCATTGGTAATGTGATAAATTTGATAATCCTAAATCTAGTACGTAATGTTGATTGTTGAGTCCTGCACGGAGCGCCGTGAGGCAATACATCGGCGCACATGTGTTGTGTTTCTACTTTATGATAATTATCCTGAATTCAATTGGGCTTTACTTAACTTGTTCATAATCCTGATACAAATCCATTTATTACTGTAATTTTCCCAGAGCCAACTTAATTACCCACAATTTAAGGTATAACATTGATGATACAATTATTTTCCTGTACTTATTACATAATGTTTAGGATGTTTCACTTTATAGAATCGATGTAATTGTTTACAACTGTCAGATGAAACTGACGAATTCTACTCTCGAGTCAACGAATAAATACAAGTCTGAGTACAGTTATGATTCAAACAAGATCGTTAATTTCCCTTTAAATAATCTATGGTGGAGTTTCCATCACTCCGCCGGACCCAGCATTGAAAGACTATACGGCGAATTATCACATTGGTGGCAGCAGGTGGTATGGTAAAAGGGGAATTGAACATGAAAAACGATGGTAGAAAATCGCAAGAATTATTATAATCAAGTGGATCGTTGCACACATAACTCACATGCATACCTATTACAAAGTCATGAAAATAAAGACCTTACTAAGGTCTGAGAGTATCCCAACTGGACTTGAAATGGGAAAGGATGAAGTTATGATAATAATAACATACTTACACTGAATACACTATCATATAAATAAGCTTACAGCTTAAATTGAACTAGACTAAAAAGGGTTGCTTGCACTGCCATAGCAACAGGCAAAAACAAATTTAAAGTAGTCATGAATATTAAGCCAATTTCTACAAATTACAGTGTTATTGTTGATTTTGATATTACTGTTGAGGATGATAAGCGTTCCTGCAATTAGAAATGCGTAAGTCATCTTATTGCGCGTGGTGTAACCTCTGGCAAAATATAGAGGTGCAGATTGCAATAACGTTTAAGATGTAGCATGATCTGATTACAAGTACGTTTCCATACAACTAGAGTATGTAATTGCTTTAGACCAGTGCTGGTTAGACTTGCAATATGTGTGATCACTATGTGTAAGGCTTTATATGGTTAGTGTACTTGAGTTATTCAGAGAGACACACTGTAAATGCCTTATTTGGTATCGTCCGGGTGATCAAACTGTTGTAAGCAGTGTACGATCTGAAGTAGTTGGATCCATGGTTGATTTAACGTCATCCACCTTATCGTATAAACTTTGTTTCATTGATCGATATACATTTCGGTGTTTATAGCCTGAAATTTGTAGCGGATAATGACTTGGAGTTATTTGTTTTACTCCACAGAGGTAATGTTAAATTTAAGGTAAATAATCTAAATAAGGAGATAAATAAGAAAATACCTAAAATAGGGCAGTATGAATTAAATAACTAATAAATAGAGATTCCCTATGGTTTAGAATTGACTTCCAAGACTAAATAAAACTAATTAAAAAGGCTAAGCATCATAAATAGTTTGAACCTAAAATAAATACTTAAACTAACTATAAATAAGCGAAATTGCCGTCCGTTGGTCATTTTCTCCCCGCAACTGTAGTTGCAATTCAGTGAGGCAGCAAATGTGTGGGTAGCATTGTGACAATTTAAATTTTGTTGGTCAGTTTTGCTTGGGTAAATTCTTTTTTGGGGGATACATTTTTTTTTTGGTAGCTAAATATTATTAAATTCAAATTTGAAATATGGCAGAGAGAGACGCGACTAGATACATATTATTGGACGAGACTTATGGTCAAGAATATGAGGACAGATTGTTGGACCGATCACGTCCAGACTGGGACGAGCACCTGGATTCTCAACACCAACATGACAACCGTGGGTCGCCGTCGCCTATTCGCGATGAATCCGCATCACCAAAAGGTCGCTCTTCATCCAGAGATGAGTTCCGTGCACCACGAACGAGGGTGCTGCGCATGCCTGATAGGTATGATGGGAAGACCTCGTGGACGGATTACTACGCACATTTTAAAGCCATTAGGGAGATAAACAGATGGGACGAGGATGAAGCTGCAAAAATCCTTGCAAGCTGCATGCAGGGACCCGCATGCCGGGTTCTGTACCCAACTCCAAAAGGTCGCCCTTTGTCCCTAGGCGAACTGCTTACTCGGCTCAACCGTAGATACGGACCAGGGGGGATGGCTGAAACATACCTCAGCATATTAAAGAGCAGGCAGCAAAGGAAGGAAGAGACTCTTCCGTCACTGGCGGATGAGATACAGCAGCTTTCTCTTCAAGCATACCCAGAGGCCCCACATGCGTTCTTGGAACGCCTTACCATCAACCATTTCAAGGATGCAGTGGGAGACCCAGAGATAAGGGCAGCGATACACCGCAAAGAACCGGCAACCCTAGAAGAGGCAGTGGGGGCTGCACTGGATGCCCAGAATTGGAAAGAGATTGAGGCAGGAAGAACGAGACATCACGTACAAGTAAGACAAGTAGTACAGACATCTAAGACAGAGTCGTGCACACCGTCCTCCTTTGTGACTAAGGATGAGTTGGCTACACTTCTAGCAGCGCAGCAAAAGTCCATGGAGGGAATGATGGAAAAATTGATGTTGAAAGCTGAAGTCAAACAAGGTGGAAGAGGAGGAAGGAAGAAGCCCCTCGTTTGCTGGACCTGCAATAAACCAGGACATAGGGCACTGGAGTGTCCTCAGGGGATGTCAGCACCGCCACCCAACCAGGGAAACGATTGGTGGTCCCACCAGCAAGTCAACAACAACTGGAGTCAACCACCGATGGGACCAAGCCAAAACAACTGGACTCCACAGCATCATCCTCCACCACAACAATACCAACCACAGCATCCACCACCAGCTTCACAACCACCATTCCATTAAGACAATCACACAATGGCTTTTACACAACAATAACAACTGGGGGGTTAAGTCTCAATACTCTTGTTGATAGCGGGTGTAGCACCGACACAGTAATGGCCGCCTGGATGTTTGAAAGAATACCAGAAGAGCAGCGCCCTCAATTGACGCCCATCTTTCAAACACTTAAGCAGGCCAATGGTTCCAACTTAGCGCACAGTGGCAGTGTGTGGCTACCAATCACTTTCGCAAATGGTTTCACTAGGAAGGAACGGGTGTATATAGCCGATATAGAGGAAGAGTGTCTTCTTGGATGGAGCTTTTTGAAAAAGTATGGAGCCAGATTAGATTTCAACAGTAACTCATTAATCATAGATATAAACAACAACAAAGACATACCAGCCGATTATGAGCCGGTGCCTCGTGTAAATCGAGTGGCTACACTACCGGAACACATGACTGATTTGTATGAGCGCACTAAAAGCTGCATTCCAGCAGAACATCATGACAATCTTGGAGCTTTGTTAAGCGAATATGCTGATGTTTTCTCCCGTGGAGAATATGACCTTGGTAGCACCAATGTTATACAGCATAAGATAACAACAACTGCTAACAGCATGCCCATCAAACAAGCACCGTACAGAGTACCAATTGAGAAGAGAGATGAGATAGACCGACAGGTAGCCAATTTATTAGAACACGGTCTAATAGAGCCATCCAATGCAGCTTGGGCGAGTCCAGTGGTATTAGTAAAGAAGAAAGATGGTACTCAAAGATTGTGTATAGATTATCGTAAGCTGAACAATTCGACGTTAAAGGACGGTTTTCCAATACCGCGCATCGATGACACGCTTGACTGTCTTAGCGGAGCAAGTTGTTTTGCTGTTCTCGACATGGCCGCTGGGTATTGGCAAGTACCATTGGATGAGGATGCAAAGGATAAATCTACGTTCTGTGTCCGTGGAGGCCTATTTAGATGGAAGGTTATGCCATTTGGCATGAGTAACGCACCCGCGACATTTTCCAGACTCATGGAAAGAGTTCTCCATGGACTCCAACATAAGATCCTCCTTACGTACATTGATGATGTGATCTGTTTCGGTAATGACATCAACTCACTAATAGACCGGTTGAGACTTGTGTTTGAGCGATTGAGAAAAGCTGGCCTTAAGCTGAAAGCCAAGAAATGTGAGCTCTTCCAAACTTCTGTCCAGTATCTAGGTCACAAAGTATCGAGTGAAGGAGTGGAGACAGACCCCACCAAAATAGAGAAAGTGAAAAACTTTCCTGTCCCACAAAACATCCATCAAGTCAGAAGTTTTGTGGGACTGGCGTCTTACTATCGGAAGTTTATTAAGGGCTTTGCATCAATTGCTCAACCCCTGCATGCATTAATGAGCAAAAATGCCCGCTTTCGTTGGACTGAGGACTGCAGTCAAGCATTTGCACAATTGAAAAATTGTCTCACAACAGCGCCGATTTTAGCCTACCCCCAGCCAGCCGGCAGATACATTTTAGATACTGACGCCAGCGCGTTCGGCATCGGTGCCGTTCTGCAACAGGAACAAGACGGTCAAGAGAAGGTAATCGCATATGCAAGCAGGTCCCTGAGTCACGAGGAACAACAGTACTGCACCACCAGGCGTGAACTACTTGCTATTGTAGTGTTTTTGAAACACTTCCGCCACTACCTCTATGGCAGCACCATAACGGTTCGCACGGATCACGGGTCCCTGCGATGGCTAATGAACTTCAAATCTCCAACAGGCCAACTCGCCCGATGGCTTGAGCAGGTTTCAGAATATGATCTGGAGATTGTGTATCGCCCTGGACGCCGACATGGCAATGCAGACACCTTATCAAGGATTCCCTGCAAGCAGTGTGGACAAGAGGACACATGTGGAACGATCAGAGTCAACACCACATCAATTGAGCGAGCATGGACGGTAGAAGAGCTGAGTGGATCGCAAAGCAAAGACCCAGCTCTCCAATTATTATACGCCTGTATCGCTAATGGTGAGGAACGACCCCCTTGGGAGGCTGTAAGAGCATTGTCGCGAGCCACAAAGTATTATTGGGGAATGTGGACACAGCTAGTGATGCATGGCGGCGTTCTATGTCGAAGATGGGAGTCTGACGATGGATCCTATATAAAATACCATCCCATCATCCCAGAGAAATATGTAGACACAGTTTTACGCGAACTACACAGCTCTGCAACAGGAGGACATCAAGGTGTCAACAAGACGCTTGCCAGGATCAAACAGCGTTTCACGTGGTATGGTATGACTGCAGATATACGTTCTTGGATACGTCAATGTGATCTGTGCAGTAAGAGGAAACAACCAATACCGAAGCCTAGAGCAAAGTTAACTCAGTTCAAACCTGGTGAGCCCATGCAAATTGTCGCCATGGATATTTTAGGTCCACTACCTGAATCGCACAGCGGCAACCGTTACATTCTCGTGATTGGGGAGTATTTTACGAAGTGGGTAGAAGCCTTCCCTATACCTGATCAAGAGACAACAACCATTGCGCGATGCTTGGTAGAGCAATTTATCTGCAGATTTTCGGTCCCTCACCAATTACATAGCGACCAAGGCAGAAATTTTGAGGCCGCAATTATTAAGGATATTTGCAAAATCATGGGAATTGAGAAAACCAGAACAACCCCATATCACCCCTCCAGCGATGGCTTCGTGGAACGTTTCAATAGAACCATGATGGAAATGGTTTCTAAATTAATTGAACCAGACAAGCGCCAAAGAGATTGGGATGAAAAGTTGCAAATTGCCCTCTTTGCATATCGCAGCACTCCACAGACATCAACGGCAGAGTCCCCAAACATGCTGATGTTGGGAAGAGAAGCAAACATGCCTATTGACTTACAAATGGAGCAACCACTTCCTGATGAACATGATACCATCAAAACAGACTACGCTCGAGATCTTCGATACAACTTGTCGATGGCTTACGAGAGAGCTCGTAAAAACTTGAAACAGAGTGCAGTAAGACAGAAGAGGCATTATGATAAGCGCGTAGCAGGAAAGGAAATTGCTAAGGGGCAATTTGTGTGGTTAGCTAAAAAGGCGACAAAGAAGGGCATGTCTCCAAAACTTGACATGAAATGGCTTGGGCCATATTTGGTGATAGATCAACTGTCGGATGTAGTTTTCAGGATACAGCAAAACGGTCCAAGAGGAGCGAAGAAAGTAGTACACTACGATCTGTTGAAACCTTATTGTGGAAAACCTCTTGAACCATGGCTGCACAAACTGCAAGAAGTTGAGAAGGTTGATGAGCAACCAACACTCACTCTAGAGGATCTGAATAGTGGAACTCAGGATTCAGAAGAATTGGAGTCAAGGTCAGATCATCGTGAAAAGGTCGCAGCACCAGCAGAAACTTCTTCAACTATGGATAGAAATAAGACAAAAGCAGTTGAACACACTAAGGATAATCAAAGAGGTAACAAGGTTACAACACCAGCTGTTGATAAACACCCTCATCAAGGGAAGAATTCCTCAAGTGAAGGAAGGATAAGCAAACAACCGACAGCAGATGTTGAAAATCAGCAGGAAACCCGCTATCCATCACGTCGAGATAAGCGAAGACCTCAGAGATACCTTGATAACAAGTAGTTGCACTAGTGACTAGTTACATGCTAAATGATGGCATGTTGTTTACATGACAGGCAAACAAGAAGATATAGGAAGGAATAAATATGATAAAGTTCACCTTCAGGAACTACCATATGGAGAAGGAGGAGGAAAGGAGCATAGATCCTGTTAACCAACAAGATGAAGATTTGAACCAGTTTAAACAGTAGGAACTGGAAGTAAAAGATGTATCCACAACTGAATAAAGGCTGAATGAAGAGACTAAAACCAGTCTAAAAGTAGGAGCTGGTATATTGACGATTGATCTGGAAAGGAAGGAAAGAAATCCAGTTAATGCCAAGAATTGGTAAAAGAAGATCGTTGTGAGATGTGGATGAAATAAGTTGAGTCATACAAGGACGTTTCATTGGATAAATCGAGATCCAGTTGGAAACAGCAAGCGGCAGCTATAGTGAGCTACCTGCAGAATATTTTTATGCTAATTGTAGAGTTCTGGAAGAAAATTTTCTGGAAGAAAATTTTATGGGCCCATAGGTGAAACATGCATCATGTAGTAAACGTAGACTACTCAGGATGAAGCGAGAACTCTAATGTAAATAGCCTAGTAGATAGACTATTGATGGAGGAGAATTAGCAAGTTTAAGGAAAACTAGAGTTGACTCATATTACTAGCGACCACACTCATTGAACAGTAGTAAGCGCCAAGACCTGTCACAGTAATACAGCATTACCGTCCATTTTGATAGCCGGTTGAAAGATGTCGTCTATCTCTGTCATACACCAAGATTGTCATTTAGTTTGTTTTAAATCTATTTTTGGTTTTGCTATAAGTCTAGCAAGGGTTTTTATATTTAGAGTTTTTCCCCAGATATATTTTTTTGTTTTGTGGTATTTTTCTTTTTGTTTAAAAGATTTTATATTTACATATTTTGGTACCGTACTCCAAAATGTATTTCATTAATGTTATACTACATTCCACTCGTCAAATTTAGCATTCAGAGAAAATTATATAATTTCTCTAGGTCAACACAATGTTGCTCTCATAGTTGGTGCCTTATCTGAATTGTAATCAACAGTCACTACTAAATCAAGTTAAAAATTATCTAATTTAAGGGCTATGTAAACTTATCAATAATAATTGCCCTCCTTCCATTGCTGTCTAAACATAATTATGGGTGGTATGTTTTTTTTTGTATTTTGGTATTAACATTCATTCATTCAAAAGTTAAACACAAAGTGTAATCTAAACGTAGCTTAATTAATGCAACACCACATTGACATTGCAACATAATAATCACACGATCCACTATGATTATGTACATGTACTGAGGAAAATTGAAAGTATAATGCATACTGAGGAGAAAATTGGAGCTCCCTACATGTTTCTTCTACCTTCAAGGATTGTGACCAGGACACATAGATGAACAATGATGAAACCACATGTTTTGTATCAGTCTGTTATTGACAGACTACTTGTTCGATATCTTGCACTGAACCGCAAGACTGATCACAGATGATTTTGGATCATTTATGCAACACTATATTATTGTTTATAGCTTTACGGAAGAACAGCAGACAAGCTGTATCATTATTGCCGGGGAGTAGACGTATACAGTCTATTATGTGCACTGTGTGCACCAGCGTGGAATTAATCTACACTGTGATAGATCAGTGGGAACATGATAGAAATCACTGATCTTCAATTGAGTGCAGGAGAAATCTGTTTTCTACATTTATTGTGGTTATCACTATCACTGCATCAGCTGAACCATTAGGGTTGTTATCAGACAAATCAACTTCTTTCTGCTCAGTATGGACCTACCTGTTGCTTAGCAACAGAATTATTTTTCTGATGGACCATTTAGTCATGCATCAAAAGGCTATGGCAAACAGAATTAGGATATTTTACTAGCAGCATGGATATCGCAAGTCACACTTCAGAGGACAGTAAACTGCATATGGAGTGTAATGAGCCAGTGACTGATATTTTTCCCGATGGACACGGTCATACAGAGACCAATACTACTAACCCTATCGCGGTTGATTATTATTATGCCAGGATTATGGAAAGACAAATCTGGTTCGATAAGCTGATATTCCAGTACATGTACCAAGTGAAGTCAAACTGGAGAAAGTTTATAGAATTCACACTGTGTGTTACGCTGGAGGAATTTGTAGAAATTCACACTGTGTGTTAAGCTGGACAAAGTTTATAGAAATTCACACTGCGTTAAATTGTGCCTGGAACGGACACAGACTGTAAAAACAGACGCAAATAAATTGTGAACACTTAAAGTGATTAAACAGTTTATTATACATAATGCACAATGCTTCCATGGTACATCTAGTGTATAGAAAGTACACTTGTACCTACAACATTATATTGGTTGTTATGATACATGCCCTCCACACCACATAAGTATATTAATGTAGTTAAATAGTGTTTTTTGTTGTTGTAGTTATAGTAGTTTGTGTAGCTTTCTCATTAACCCAGTACTCCTAATGACGTTTTGCACAGACACTGGGACAGTGTTATTCAGAGAGGGGGGTTATGTGATAAATTTGATAATCCTAAATCTAGTACGTAATGTTGATTGTTGAGTCCTGCACGGAGCGCCGTGAGGCAATACATCGGCGCACATGTGTTGTGTTTCTACTTTATGATAATTATCCTGAATTCAATTGGGCTTTACTTAACTTGTTCATAATCCTGATACAAATCCATTTATTACTGTAATTTTCCCAGAGCCAACTTAATTACCCACAATTTAAGGTATAACATTGATGATACAATTATTTTCCTGTACTTATTACATAATGTTTAGGATGTTTCACTTTATAGAATCGATGTAATTGTTTACAACTGTCAGATGAAACTGACGAATTCTACTCTCGAGTCAACGAATAAATACAAGTCTGAGTACAGTTATGATTCAAACAAGATCGTTAATTTCCCTTTAAATAATCTATGGTGGAGTTTCCATCACTCCGCCGGACCCAGCATTGAAAGACTATACGGCGAATTATCACAGTAAGAAGTAGTTGAATGATTATAGCCGTAATTGTTGCAAGTAGTGCTCTTCACAAGTTACGTATACGGGGGATGGTCGAAATTCTAGGCTCAAGAATTGTCATACACGACTCGTATTGTGCTCCTTAAAAATGAACAGAGCAGTTGCTTAGATTGGTTATTTATCTGGTGGCTTTTTATATAAATTATGACATTTTTAAATAAAGTGTTCCAAAATATTGCTTAGATTGAATGATGCCTCGCAGAAATACAATTTACTTTGTAGAACAATTAGTCAGCAATTTAGTTAGTTTGAAGAATGCGAATCCTGTGCTACCTTTGGTCAGCATTATGTAGAACAACAGTCATCTTTCAAGTAGAGTTAAAAATTAAAAATATAAATACATAGAAGTATATTGTCGGGAAATTTCAATTTACGGAAATGACGGTATTCATCGGGCATTATCAATAGTCGTCATTTAGTAGGCTAATTAAATGAACCAGTTTTATAATATACACATAGAAAAAAGTATCGCACCACTTTTTTGTTGTTGAAAAGTGCAGATGTGGCCTCGAATTTTGCCACCATGGTGTGATATTAAGGATCATTTGTTTGCGTAAGCTGTCCAACAAAATGCTATGCAATAAAAGGGCCACATTTCAGTTTGTGACGTGATCGATGTAATGTTGTTCAAGGCCAAGGGTTTTTGTCCAAAAACATGCATGAAACAAGTTTGGGTATAACTCGATATTGAATAGACTTTAAAAACTTTAAAAAAATTCATTATATTAGTTCTGTATTTGGCGCAAGAAATGTTCCATTTAGACGTTATAGGCTACAATGCAGTGAATGAGTCCAAACATGCCATTTTTTGTTGCTCATAAATTCAGCATATACGAATAGGTCGCCGTTGATTTTTGTATTATTATTTGACCTAGGTCAACACTTCCGCAATATTGTTTTTGTCATTTGAACTTATTTAAAATTTGACTTATTTCGACCTTTGACCCCATAACCGTTGGGCGTACGAAAAAGGGAGTTTTTTCATGTTTGAGGACAATCGGGCAACTTTTGAAATTTGACCCCAGATGACCTTTGACCTTGGAAGACTTGAATGTGTTACCAAGGATTACAACTATAGAGATTAATCATTGGGCCTCTCAATATCGCGTTATACCCAAACTTGTTTTATGCATTTTCCCCTTGGCCTTGAAAAACATTACATCGATTACGTCACAAACTCAAATGTGGCCCTTTTATTGCATAACATTTTGCTGGACAGTTTTCGCAAACAAATGATCCTTAATATCACACCATGGTGGCAAAATTCGAGGCCACATTTGCACTTTGCAACAAGTGGTGCGATACTTTTTTCCATGTGTATATTAAACAATTAAGTCAAGAACACATCAAATTACCCGAGATCTTCTAACTGGAACTGGACCCCTATTATGAAAAAGAACCGTGCGATGATAACGGGTTGGTGATGGCCGCTGTTTGCACTCGAAAATATTCACGAAGAAAATTGCAACGTGTACCGTACCCTATAGTTACCATTCACGTTGACTTTGTTTTCAGGTATCAATGAATGTAGCAGATATCCGGGACTTTGTGCATTTGGAACATGTAGTGATACTACACCAGGTTACTCATGTACGTGCTTGCCGGGATATGAGATGGATTCAGGAGTATGCACTCGTAAGTACAACTTTGCATTGATATACCTCGTTTTTAGACAAGTTAAGTATCGTTGAGATATGTGACACAAGTTTTCGATCGGGTGTTTTTAGGGAGTGTTCAGAAATACTTTGGTGGGGGTTTGCCAAAACGGGGGGGGGGGGGGGGGGGGGGGGGGGGTGGGGGGCGGGGGTCTAAAAAGTTTGATGTCTCAAAAAGGGGGGACTAAAACGGTTTAACCTACTAAGAGGGGGGGGGCGTCAAAAAAGTTAGGCCAAATAGGTAGGCCTAGTCGTTAACGGGAAAAAGACCAACATTTTCTGCGCTACGCGCAAGAAAATACTGCAGTATTAACATGTCTATAACAAATTATACAGATTACCGCACGCTCCGCGCAAATCTTTGTCAAAACATTGTGCCGACAGCAGAATTTGTTATACAAAATTTGACTAACCAGTGTCCACAATTTTTACTTGAGAACTGTTGATAGGGTGATCGTCAACAGGGTTAAATACACATTTCCGTGCGCTACACGTGATTTTGAACGCAGTTGACCGAATATCTGGGCGCTCCGCGCGTGTCCTTTGTGAAAACAACGTGCAGACAGCTCAGCAGGATTTGTTATACAAAATGTGACTAACCAGTGTCCACAATTTTTACTTCAGAACTGTTGGTAAGGGTGATCAACAACAGGATACAAATTTGTGCACGCTACGCGTGGTTTTGAACTCATTTTGTACATTTTGTACTAGCAAGTTGACCAAATTGTTCGTTCTCCACGCAAATATTTGTGAAAGTATTGTGTAGATAGAAGGACTTGTATACAAAGAGTAACTTTCTGCAATTGGAAAAAATAAACCGTTTTTAAAAAGGCTATAACATGATAAATACAAATCACCGAAAAATACAATTCGGAGGCTTGAAAGATATGTTTCAAGTGAATTTGAAATGTTGTAAATTGATTGCCAGCTATACACAGTTCTGACTGTAAGCGTCATAGCACCTGAGTCAAATGTCTATCTACATCTGACAGTAGAAGGGGGAGGTCAAAAAGGTTTTTCACACCGTTAAAGGGGGGTCAGAAAAGTTGGTCAATTTGTAAAGGAGGGGGGGGGGGGGGGGGGTCAAAAAAGTTTAGACACCGACAAAGTATTTCTGAACACTCCCTTACTTAGGTATTATTTCATCGGGTCGGAATGGATTTGAATGGGGCGGAATGTAATAGTCTGTTTGAGTCGGAATGTGTCGAAATATCTCGGAATATAGTGGCGGCACCACGGGGCAGGGAAAATGTCACCACCTGAGTCACCCTTGCCTCATAGATCACCCTCCCCCCCCCCCCACATTTTGCCTCAAACAATCGAAAATGTTGACTTTTATTATCGCAATCATATAAAATGTGCTTAAAATTAAAGGTATATTATGTGATCTTTCCAGGGAACGCCCTCAACATCGAAAAAAAATTGAAAGAAGATTTTCTTGCAGATTTACATTTCTGATCATAAATCGTACATACATTCCAAGTTACAGAGCGATACGATTCTTAATTACTTCAAAATCATGGTTTTAGAGTGAAAATAAACTGTCGGATAACACCGACAGTTTATAAGTTCACTCTAAATTCACTCTAAAACCATGATATTGAGGTAATTAGGAATCGTATCGCTCTGTAACTTGGAATGTATGTTCGATTTATGATCAGAAATGTAAATCTGCAAGAAAATCTACTTTCTAAAAAAAAGGATGATTAGAGGGCGCTCTCTGGAAAAGATCACATAATATGCCTTTAACCTGAAATGTCTAATTTCAGACCAATATATAGCTAATTTTAGACAACTCTGACATTAAAGCCAAATATGACGTGCGCTAGCACATTGGATCAAGACTATTCTTCTCATGTCCGAAGGCTGACAGCAAAATTGTTAACTTTATTTGTTGGATAGTGGCTCTTTCTACTTCATTCTTTTCTTCCATCTTTTCTAACTTTCATTTCATTCAGCCAGCATGCTTATATAGGCTTTTTAAGCATGGCCCGAGCATTTTGCTTGAGCTTGGTCCTCAGGACCCAAGCGTGTGTCCGTACGGACCGACCGTGTAAACAAACAAACATCTTGCCTCCTTCACTTCCCCCCACATTTGTTCTTGCCCCCCATCCCGTGACCCCTCTAAAAATTAAAAAAAAAAAAATGTTGGTGCCGCCACTGGGAATAGATCGATTGATACAACAGGATCTGCACAAATGAAATAATCCGGTTCTGAGTTTGTGTGAAAATTACATACAAAATGTAAACAACACAGTGATACGCTGTGCGATGAATGTGAGAGTCGATAACAGTAATATCAATAATTTTATTTATTAAATAAAATACCCACGTACTAACAATTTTCAAAATGTAACACTAACTGTTTAACAACAGCAATAGTAATAAATATAACAAACAAAAGCATTAATTTTATCTTCATTTGATTTTTTCTTCTAAAAGCATATAATGTAGTGTGATAGCGACAAACTTTACCGAGCTCGTTCGCGTGTTTGCTTCTTCCTATGCTCACTCACGTAATCTAAATGAATGAATGACTTATGATTTAAAATCAATCCTATAATGATTTATTAAATAAATCAAATAATTATTCATTTATTCACTTACTATTTTAATATTTTACTTACCTATTCACATTCTACGAGATCAATATCAATCAAAATCATCAGCAAACCTATCATTACCAATGATTACGCTACAAGGCCCGCTTAGCAGCGCTATAAACTGCTGCCTAAAAACCGGGAACAAATTTAAATGTCATGTTTCAGGAAGTTAGTCTCAATTTTCCATTGTTCAGCACACTCATATAATCTGTAGGCGTACACGTCTTGTTATCTATTTATTATTTACAGGAATAATACAATTAGTCAAATAGACTTTGTATTTATTTACTTCACACAAGCTGAAAAACAACAGATATATTTCGTTTAAAAATGCATACTCATTTCTATCAAATTTCGTTCCATTTCGAAGTTCCGACTTACTGCGAACAATTCCGACCGACCTGACTCATATCACTCCGATCCATTCCGAACCATTACATGAAATAGTAATACCTATTCGGTAGTGCTTTGTGTATGAAGATAATTGCCTGAAATGTTGGGTCATTGTGGGTAAGGGTTGCGAAAATGTGGGGTAATGTGTTCGAAAAAGTAGTTAAAATTGAAGTAATAGATAATATAAAATGTGGCGTACATATCGGGCAGACTGAGTGAACAATAATTGCCCGGCAGTATTACATTCATGTTTGTCGGTTTTAAAAACATGCGTTTTCTTATTCTTATTCTTATTCTTTTTTAAATCTTCTTCTTCTTCTTCTTATTCTTACTCTTACTCTTACTCCTACTCCTACTCTTACTCTTACTCTTACTCTTACTCTTACTCTTACTCTTACTCTTTCTCCCCTTATTCTTATTCTTACTCTAATTTTAACTCTAACGCTAATTCTAACTCTTACTCTTACTCTTACTCTTACTCTTACTCTTACTCTTACTCTCCCGATTCTTATTCTTATTTCATCTTTGATAATATAACTTATATATTCTTATTCTTACTCTTACTCAGCAATATGTAATCCAGAATGTTTGAACGGTGGGACATGCATTGCACCTGGTAACTGCGTATGCACTTCATGCTTCACTGGTGACCAGTGTGAATTATGTAAGTATTTAACACTAGAGTGGCTAATGTAATAACCCATCCAAGTAAGAGACAAGAGTAATTTAGACCTTATTTTGGTATTTACGCATCCAAAGCGTTTAACATTTTATGAAAACCTGCTGATTACGAATCTGAAGAATTCTAGCTGGGATACCATGAGCATTTTCTAGAAATGTAAGAAATTGTGTGGGAAAATAGTAAAAGAAGGCCTACCTCTTTTGTAATATGACCATTAACAGATTAAAATCAATATCTTGTATTTTGGGCTGCCATAGTCATGGAAATACCAACAAACGACGTTTGTTACATGAAACTTACTATTACATCCAACGTTTTAGGCTGTAGGCCTACTTATTAGTTTAACCATGTAAACCAAGAGAAATAAGTTGAGATATACTTTTAATACTCAAAAATGCCTTCCCAAATACAGAGGAACCATTTTACCTGGGTTTGGTAAAAAACCTACCACAATTTGTGTAAAATATTACAGATATTGTGTAAATTATACACAACGTAGATACGTATAGATTATAGAACCTCATAATAATTTAGTAACATTTACTTGTATTAAATGGGTTAGGTAAGGATACATATTTTATTATTAAGAAGCAATTTACAAAACAATTATGTAAAACAATTACCTAACAATTCAGTGACAAATAAAATGTAGTAAATATATAATTTTTACCGAGTAAATTAGTTAACTTAATAAATAGGATTTTTTACAACACGGTGCGGTCAAATTTTACACAATTGTTTGGAGTTCCACATTGTACAACATTTTGCACAATTTTATGCACTTTTCCCTGTGTGTAGAGTCATTGGTTTTTTAAAGGGCTATAGACAATATAAGTTCAGAAATGAGTGTAAAACTATTAATTAAAAGTAGACAAATTCAAAAAAACATCTATGACACGATATTTGATGTTGTATGTTCCGATCTCATTATAGCGATGATGTCAAAACTATTGGCTTGATAGTGGCAACATTTAAAATTAAGCGGACCATTATTTAGACATTTTCAAATGCGCACAATTCATTGCACCAACTCCTAAAAGAAAGGAAATTGATATACTTCCGTTTTGGAAGACTCTACACATGGTAATAAAATGGTCATTACAAATATCGATGCGCCAACGTTTGACTACTTCGTGATCATTTTAACTATTTTTCATGAAATGCACTAACACAAATCTTATCATTACAGCTGCAGAACGCCGCCCGTTTGGTATCGGATATGATGAAAGCGGTGGATACACCATATCAGACAGCCAAATGACAGCGTCGAGCAATAACCCTGACCGTTTCCTTATTATGCCAGACTTAACAGGCCCATTAACATTAATTGGTTCCTGTTCAGCATGATATTTACCAGTTTGTCCAGGTGGATTTTCTGACTCCATCAGTCATGACGGGGATACAAACGCAAGGGGGGTTTTATGATTGGGTCACGTTCTTTCAAGTAGAGACTGGCGATTCTACATCTTCACTGACGTTTATCACGGAAACGGTGTGCGAAAGGTATTTACTAAAAACGGATATAGCCTAACGATCACGACCACGATCGTGATCATGATCAAGATCATGATCGTGATCATCCTCACGATATGATCGTTTCTAACTTTAAACATGGGTATGGGGTAGTCTAACTCGCGTTTAACTAAACTTCTGCATCAAGCATGTCAAGTGTGTGTCGTGATTTTCTACCATGGTTTTAAAAGGAATACAGATTTTCAAATGATGCCCTTAATAATTTAAAGACAAATAATTAGTTACTACATTAATTAGTTAATCAACACCTTCATTGGTAAATTCTTTGACCCAATAACATTCGTTGGGTTTGTACATATCAAAAAGGTGTAGGCGCAGGCATTAGCATGGTTAGTATGATTGTGTTTTTGAATGCGTAAATGAATGCATTATACAGAAAATAGATAGGTAAAGACATATTTGGACACTTTTTGCCACCTGCTTCCTGGACATAACGGGAGGCCTATTTGTTTTAGACTAGAACAACTAGCGTATTGTCTTTAATAAAATTCACTATTTAAATTTGTATAGGCTTATCCTGTCTTAGCGTTGCTCGGCCCGCATTTGTCGCGTTTCACTTTCCTTATACAAGCCCGCGTTCTCATTCGCTTTTGCCGCGTTTTCGTTTTTTCTCACATACTCGCCCAAAATCGGACGCACGTCACATGAGCCGACATCACCCTGACCTCACCCCAAGAAACGGCGCAACGGACTTCCGTGGTGCGCAATACGTCAGCTCAACTTCACGGCTCTGATTGGTTCAAGCGGCATTTTGTGAGTTTCCAAGCATTCGCGCGCAGCTGATCGAAGTACGCCCGCGTATGTAGCAGGCCGGTGCCATTGCCGAGATTGAAGCCTTTCTAAGAGGTACTTTGCGCGCCCCCATTATGCAAGAGGTACACACGCGTATCAATATCCCTTATAAGGACTTTCGTGCTGTCAATCATAGCGTTGTCAAGATAACGCTTCTTTCAAGAGATCGTGTGTACTCACGCCCACATG
>CM069452.1:15545308-15618557 GCA_035610835.1 Ophiura sarsii | reverse complement strand
AATTGGCGAGAAATATTCGGTTTTTATCAAATTGACTATCATAAAGCTAAAAAGGTCCAGAAAAACGTGCCTGAACCTATCTTGTTAAGATTGAATGAAAACATTGAAACTTATTCACGCGAAGCTCGCAGAAATTTTAACACTAAAAAGGCCCAGAAAACCTTCCTAAAACATTGTTGTTAAGCTTGAATAATTCAACATTGAAACTAATTCGCGCGAAGCGCGCACGAATTTTACTATTTTCGCACTAAAATGATTTAAAAAAACCCGTTCCTGAATCCATCTTGTTTTTAAGTTTGACTAATTTTACATGGAGGCTAATTCGCGTAAAAACTGTCCGTTTTCTAAACTAAAATGTAAAATGGTGCAGAAAAACGTACGCCACAGTGACGTAGCTAGGTATTTCATATGGGGGGGGGGGGGGGGCGCGAAAAATGAAAGTTAACCGACAATCATGACACTATGCAGTGAAATTTTCGTAAAAGGTTGCCCCACATTTTTTCCCAGTCACCTCGTGAATTTCCCGTAAGTGGGGGTGGGGGGGGGGGGGGGGGGGGGGCAGCAACTAATGACCAATCATCCGGGTTTTCATCAGTTTTATCTATAAAACTTTCCTTTATTTAGCCCACTGCTGCATAAATTTGGAGACTATTATGTACAAATGTTACGACTATTTTACTATTTTTTCTGTCAGGTGGGGCAACTGCCCTACAGTACCAATCTCGACCGACAGTGCCAAGTCTTAACCGACACGTCTCAACCGACCGCCCCCACTCCCTGGCTACGCAACTGCTACGCTATCGTGTTATGACTTGAATCATTATTGAAACTTTCGCGCAAAGCGCGCATTCTTTTTCTTTTCTTTTTAGGTGGTGGTGGCCGTTGTCTCCATGGGGCGGACCCCCTCCCCGGCCGCTTGTACCGTCTATGCTCCTTTCCCTTCCTTCTTGATTTTCTTCCGTTTTATTTTTTACTGTTTTTCAAGGGGAGAGCTGCCAGGGGTCGGGAATTTCGAGGGCCGAGCTGTTGGGTTTTAGCTTGTCTGTGAATAACCTAAAACTCTCCTTGCTATCAATATTTACATTTTGTTATAACACACTGACACTGTTCAGAAACGGTAGACAGTAATAAAAGCTCCCTCCCTTCAAAGCCGCCCCCCCCCCCCCCCCCCCCCATCCTGGACGCGATTTTTTTTTTACTAGTAAACATTTGTAAAATTTATTTATTTCGTTTTAATACGGATTAAAGCAAAACTCACTGAATAAAATGATTTTTTATTTTTTTTTAATAATAAGTCAACTGATTTTACCTGTGAGACCATACAAATGTTGAATAGAAAGAAAAAAAAGCGCATCCCGGACACGCGCCTGATTGTTGTACGTTGTAGTGGTCGGTTAAGAACCTGCCATGCGTGTAAGGTGAATCGGTGTAAATGACATAATATTCAATCTATTAGTATTTAGTCATTGTACTGACTATTGGTAGTTATCAGTCCATCCATCAAACAAAATGACAAAACCAATTCCATTTGCCTAATTGAAAGAGCCATTTTATTGAAAATAGTAGCATAACACCTCACCACAATCTCTATTCTGACAAAATCAAAATTCCTGTGGAGGACATGGTACTAAGCATTCATCTTATTCTTACCTTATTTATACGCGCGAATATGCTAAAAGGGAAAGAAAGAAAATAATGAAGAAAGATAGATGGGTACAGCCAGTACGCAACAGTCGCTTTTAAAGCGTGACCTTGCCGATTTCTAACCCGCAGAATGATCGATTTCAGGATGTCTCCCTTTAGCTAAATACCCTATGTCAGCCTTACGACAAGATAGTTTTACCAGCATACACTGCGATAAGATCAGTTTGCAGTCAAATAGCTAGATAGGTATAATCACCGTAATTTTCTTAATAATATGGGACCAAATTGACCATTTTTGGTCCACAAACAGTGATTTTATCGCTTATTTTAGAATCTAACAACTTTTGTGACTTTGCTTCTTGTATCTATTCACTTGACTGGACTAAGAATCGTACGATATTTTAAGAGCAATTTTCATACTAACGGAAGTTCAAGCTATAATTTCATATCAAAATCATTGATGCCCGAGCTCTTTTTTGATGAGAAAATCGAGTCTTAATTTTCAGCGATTTTCGGTCAGAAAACGAAACTTACGATCCCCCGTTAGGCCTCGCCAACTTGATTTTTAGTCCTATAACCCGCCCGCGCTTCATTTTCATGCCCGCGTTTGAATTCATTAGAAATTTTGGGAAAAAATACCGTTTTTGCAATGAAAACGTCCGAATTTATGTATTTTGTGTGATGAAATTGTGAAAAATGATTTTGACGAGAAAAAAAATCATACGAAATTGTGCAGAGCAGAAGGATCGATTTCGAACCCCGGACCTCTTGCTCTTCAGTCTAGCGCTCTACCATCTGAGCTATCAAGCGAAACTAATTCTATTCGTGAGATTTAAACACTTCATCAACAACCCAACGACGGTACGAAATGAATATAGCTCGAACCAGATTCGGACACCCATTTTATTATCCATTCACTTGACTGGACTAAGTAATGTCATACTATTTTAAGCATGTTTCTAGTTACAAAAGACTATGAATATTATGATACCATCAATACAATTGATGCCTAATTCTTCAAAAAGGGACTATTTACCGTGAATTTGGCTTTAGTTTCGTCAAGTTTTTCTCGAATTCGGATGTGTGTGATGACAATAATTTGCACCGAAAATGCAACATGTCATGAAGTCACAGCTAATATTAGATAATATTATTCGCATAATATGCCTTTTTATTTTACAATTTCATGGCAAATGTGTTTGAAATGTGTGATTATAATCATGAAAAGAGCTCATTTACATCGTGCTATTACGAGGTCAACTATGACTGCAAAGCCGTATCGCTACGGATGAATACTTCCGGGTCGCTTTGCTGGGTTAGAAAAGGAACGACTTTTCGTGTGCTTGCATACTGGCTGGGTATACACACCACCATCAGCTCCCGCGCGCAATGCGAGCATTCATATCCTACTAATAAAATAGTCTACCAATACTATTTACACTATCAACCACAAGTATTAGGACACTTGGTTATGGTGTCCCATATATTAAATTTGGAGTGTAATATTTCACTACGAGTTGAACAAATGTGTTGCTGAATCTCTGCTTATTAATACATTCATGTTTCCTACAACATTTGCTAATTAAATTCCATGGAATTGTAGATGCGTCTTCTACAAATCTCCATACAAATTTCCCACTTGGCTCATGAATAATTAATCAACCTCATTATAGCCATGTATTCCTATGGTGGGTAGTCTGACAATTTTGACTTCCTTGCAAATAAACCCTTCTTAATTGTTTGTCAATGGATTCACATTCACTCAAGCAAAACCAATCCCACATTGTCACTATAGTCTTTAATCTCTCACAGATATTGACATCTTAAAAATAAGCCTATTTGGGATGGAAATTCAATTTAATTTTGACACCTTTACTTTTACATTTATAATGGAAACCATCCAAATTCTTATCTGTACTTTCTCATAGCACCCACCACTATTCATTTTATAATAACTAAAATAAGCTTATTTGACTTTAAATTAACTAAATATATCAATGCAAAAACTTAAATCACTGAAATATTGTTATAAATGTTTTCTTTTTAAATAATAATATCTCAAGAATATCCCAAATTCATTTAATTTAAACCCATTTTTAAGAACTTACCATTAATTTTATAACCATAGAATACCAAAAAGCTAACGCAGTAGTTTAATGAATTCCCAGTGTTTTCTCTCAATCAGCTTGCAAGGCATGCAAGGTGTCCTAATACTTTTGGTTGCTAGTGCATAGACAGGATCGCGGAAATTGCCTCAAAGCGCTTATACATTATCCATAAGATATTTTTTTCATTATTATTCAAAGGTGTGTGTTCCGATCACTTTAGCTTTTTTTTTGTCGCATCAAAAATATTTTGATAGCAGAAGAAAACCCATACCTTTCTCATTATTTCTGTAAAATTTTAGGCGCAAGATATGTTCCATTTATACGTTATAGGCTAAAATGCAGTGAATTACTGCCAAATGGGCATAGAGAGATCGCCGGGAAAAAAATTGGAAAAAAAAGGAATTGTTTCAATAGATAAGGTACGTAGGAACCCTAAAGTGTAATGATTTATGGGAAAACGGTTGAATAATGGCGCTAGATTCAAATTTTGGTTGAAGCTACAATTCCGGAAATAACTGTTGAACCACTTTGAGGACTTCGTTGAAATCAACCCCCAGTCCCCCCATTCAATGTTGTTCGGAACCGTTTCATCACCACGGTCGTTGGGACCCTCAACATTGATTGGTGGGGGCGGGGGAGGGATATCACTTAGTAGATAGCTCAAGCTCCCCACACAAGTTTGTTGCAAAATCAGCGCTTGAAAATAGTCCCTTAAAGTGGGATATTAGCAAAGAAATGGCCTGTGTGGTCCAACACCAATTTTCCTGAATTGTCTGAATGAAGTCCAAAAAAAATCATCTGATTTTACATTTTTAGCCACAACTTTTTTATTTGTAAGTCTTTTTGGATCAAATTTTCAGTAAATAGAGATGCTATGAATCTCCTGATATACCATCATCAAGAGGTGTCTACAGCACTGAATTAGGGACGGGTCATATTAAATACCTAAACCTGCATATTTGCTCCTATTATTCAAGGAAGCCTGACTTATTTATTTTAAAAAAGCATCTGATACCCCGATAAACACGAGAACATTATAAAATATGATTTAAATACAACTTTGACGGTTCGTGCGTGGCGCTCGACCCAATCCCATGCGTATCCCTTGGTTATAGCTTGCGCTACGCGTTTGCATAAACTTCGAGCATAGCACTCGACTTTGGTACCAAGAAATAACATGAACAATGAGATGGTAACTAACATTGCCATGATTGCGGTTCATTACATATCAATACAGGCAAGATATGAATAGGTTCAGTCATTACATTCATTGTTCGTGTACAGATCATGATTAACAATCTATATGTCTCGCGCGCAGCGCTTCGTGCACATCGATTGGCACGCCTCGCGCATATCGCTCCAAGCGGCTCGGACATAGCGCACGACATTGCTCGCGTAGCATACCGCGGCATTCATTTATTACAGAATTATTACATTTATAACACTATAATAACAAGGCCAAAGCTAAATAAAGAGAATTATATTAAATAGCATCGTCCACAGTGGTATGAACATTACATTGTAGGTAATTCGCCGAATCCTGTCTTTGGAATTCTAATGACGCGGTGATGGACAACCATTACACGGTTGACCGTATTGAATTGCACGCGTGTACACGATTGTCCGTCTAAATTAAATAGATAATAGGAGTTAGTTCTATTATTTATCGGGGACAATCGACCGATGTGCATGCTTTTCAATGGATGGACAAACGCAACGGTTGACCATACTCTAATAGTACGAGGGCATGGTTCTGAATAAAAAGACGCTATAAGGCGTTACTATGAAAGGTGTATTGTGAATCAGTGCTAATTTCTAAAGCCGAAGATAATATGACACTTGATTTGGCTTGGTATTGCATAGATGGGCGATTAGCTCAATTGGTTAGCGCGTTGGCCTATTCCTATGCAGAGACACGGGTTCAAATCCTCATGGCGGGAGCCATTGGTGTTTTTAATAATGTATTAATATAACATTTTCGTTATTCGCGTGGCTCATTAACTGGTTTATTTTATTCATCTGTTTGTCACATATTGTTTTTGTTTTTCCTCTCTTTTGGTTTTTTGTTCTTCTTTATTTTTGAACTTTTTTCGGTGGTTGTTGTTTGTCCTTCTTTCTCTCTGTCTACCACATGTAAAATGACCAGTCCGTCACAATGCATTTCGTACTTTTAATGCATTTATTAAACACGGAAGATAAATTATAACCTTCAAGTTAAGTAAATGCAAAGAAAATACATTCATTCCATGACTTCAATGGCAAATACAACGCTACAATAATTGACACAATAGTTATTACTTCATAGCGTCTATAATGCGGTTGTGACCGGTCCCTTATCAAAAAAGAAACGCATTGCGATAACGAAAAGGATTTTAATTGATTGTTGCATAATAAACTACTGTCATATAATTAGTTTAAATAATGAATTTCACCCGTTGCACCCTATGTAAGACTACATGTAACACTCGCGCATTCCATATACATGGGCCATAATCACGCATTAAATGACCAGTCCCTAACAATGTACATGTCGTATTTACTTTATATTTACCATATACAATAAGTATATACATATCTTGCCACTCTCCAAATTAGAAGATTATGCAATGTATAGAAGACGAGTGATTCCCTATAGACAGTTGTCATATTGAGTGATCTACCATACAAACGGGCCATAATCACGCATAAAATGACCAGTCCCTAACAATGTAAATGTCGTATTTACTTTATCTTTACCGTATATAACAATTATATACATATCTTGCCACTCTCCAAATTAGAAGATTATGCAATGTATAGAAGACGAGTTATTCCCTATAGACAGTTGTCATATTGAGTGATTTACCATACAAACGGGCCATAATCATGCATACAATGACCAGTCCCTAACAATGTAAATGTCGTATTTACTTTATCTTTACCGTATATAACAATTATATACATATCTTGTCACTCTCCAAATTAGAAGATAATGCAATGTATAGAACACGAGTTATTTCCTATAGACAGTTGTCATATTGAGCATTTACCAATAGCCTCAGACATGTCTGAATGAAGTCCAAAAAAAATCATCTGATTTTACATTTTTAGCCACAACTTTTTTATTTGTAAGTCTTTTTGGATCAAATTTTCAGTAAATAGAGATGCTATGAATCTCCTGATATACCATCATCAAGAGGTGTCTACAGCACTGAATTAGGGACGGGTCATATTAAATACCTAAACCTGCATATTTGCTCCTATTATTCAAGGAAGCCTGACTTATTTATTTAAAAAAAGCATCTGATACCCCGATAAACACGAGAACATTATAAAATATGATTTAAATACAACTTTGACGGTTCGTGCGTGGCGCTCGACCCAATCCCATGCGTATCCCTTGGTTATAGCTTGCGCTACGCGTTTGCATAAACTTCGAGCATAGCACTCGACTTTGGTACCAAGAAATAACATGAACAATGAGATGGTAACTAACATTGCCATGATTGCGGTTCATTACATATCAATACAGGCAAGATATGAATAGGTTCAGTCATTACATTCATTGTTCGTGTACAGATCATGATTAACAATCTATACGTCTCGCGCGCAGCGCTTCGTGCACATCGATTGGCACGCCTCGCGCATATCGCTCCAAGCGGCTCGGACATAGCGCACGACATTGCTCGCGTAGCATACCGCGGCATTCATTTATTACAGAATTATTACATTTATAACACTATAATAACAAGGCCAAAGCTAAATAAAGAGAATTATATTAAATAGCATCGTCCACAGTGGTATGAACATTACATTGTAGGTAATTCGCCGAATCCTGTCTTTGGAATTCTAATGACGCGGTGATGGACAACCATTACACGGTTGACCGTATTGAATTGCACGCGTGTACACGATTGTCCGTCTAAATTAAATAGATAATAGGAGTTAGTTCTATTATTTATCGGGGACAATCGACCGATGTGCATGCTTTTCAATGGATGGACAAACGCAACGGTTGACCATACTCTAATAGTACGAGGGCATGGTTCTGAATAAAAAGACGCTATAAGGCGTTACTATGAAAGGTGTATTGTGAATCAGTGCTAATTTCTAAAGCCGAAGATAATATGACACTTGATTTGGCTTGGTATTGCATAGATGGGCGATTAGCTCAATTGGTTAGCGCGTTGGCCTATTCCTATGCAGAGACACGGGTTCAAATCCTCATGGCGGGAGCCATTGGTGTTTTTAATAATGTATTAATATAACATTTTCGTTATTCGCGTGGCTCATTAACTGGTTTATTTTATTCATCTGTTTGTCACATATTGTTTTTGTTTTTCCTCTCTTTTGGTTTTTTGTTCTTCTTTATTTTTGAACTTTTTTCGGTGGTTGTTGTTTGTCCTTCTTTCTCTCTGTCTACCACATGTAAAATGACCAGTCCGTCACAATGCATTTCGTACTTTTAATGCATTTATTAAACACGGAAGATAAATTATAACCTTCAAGTTAAGTAAATGCAAAGAAAATACATTCATTCCATGACTTCAATGGCAAATACAACGCTACAATAATTGACACAATAGTTATTACTTCATAGCGTCTATAACGCGGTTGTGACCGGTCCCTTATCAAAAAAGAAACGCATTGCGATAACGAAAAGGATTTTAATTGATTGTTGCATAATAAACTACTGTCATATAATTAGTTTAAATAATGAATTTCACCCGTTGCACCCTATGTAAGACTACATGTAACACTCGCGCATTCCATATACATGGGCCATAATCACGCATTAAATGACCAGTCCCTAACAATGTACATGTCGTATTTACTTTATATTTACCATATACAATAAGTATATACATATCTTGCCACTCTCCAAATTAGAAGAGTATGCAATGTATAGAAGACGAGTGATTCCCTATAGACAGTTGTCATATTGAGTGATTTACCATACAAACGGGCCATAATCACGCATAAAATGACCAGTCCCTAACAATGTAAATGTCGTATTTACTTTATCTTTACCGTATATAACAATTATATACATATCTTGCCACTCTCCAAATTAGAAGATTATGCAATGTATAGAAGACGAGTTATTCCCTATAGACAGTTGTCATATTGAGTGATTTACCATACAAACGGGCCATAATCATGCATACAATGACCAGTCCCTAACAATGTAAATGTCGTATTTACTTTATCTTTACCGTATATAACAATTATATACATATCTTGTCACTCTCCAAATTAGAAGATAATGCAATGTATAGAACACGAGTTATTTCCTATAGACAGTTGTCATATTGAGCATTTACCAATAGCCTCAGACAATTCCGGAAATAACTGTTGAACCACTTTGAGGACTTCGTTGAAATCAACCCCCAGTCCCCCCATTCAATGTTGTTCGGAACCGTTTCATCACCACGGTCGTTGGGACCCTCAACATTGATTGGTGGGGGCGGGGGAGGGATATCACTTAGTAGATAGCTCAAGCTCCCCACACAAGTTTGTTGCAAAATCAGCGCTTGAAAATAGTCCCTTAAAGTGGGATATTAGCAAAGAAATGGCCTGTGTGGTCCAACACCAATTTTCCTGAATTGTCTGAATGAAGTCCAAAAAAAATCATCTGATTTTACATTTTTAGCCACAACTTTTTTATTTGTAAGTCTTTTTGGATCAAATTTTCAGTAAATAGAGATGCTATGAATCTCCTGATATACCATCATCAAGAGGTGTCTACAGCACTGAATTAGGGACGGGTCATATTAAATACCTAAACCTGCATATTTGCTCCTATTATTCAAGGAAGCCTGACTTATTTATTTTAAAAAAGCATCTGATACCCCGATAAACACGAGAACATTATAAAATATGATTTAAATACAACTTTGACGGTTCGTGCGTGGCGCTCGACCCAATCCCATGCGTATCCCTTGGTTATAGCTTGCGCTACGCGTTTGCATAAACTTCGAGCATAGCACTCGACTTTGGTACCAAGAAATAACATGAACAATGAGATGGTAACTAACATTGCCATGATTGCGGTTCATTACATATCAATACAGGCAAGATATGAATAGGTTCAGTCATTACATTCATTGTTCGTGTACAGATCATGATTAACAATCTATATGTCTCGCGCGCAGCGCTTCGTGCACATCGATTGGCACGCCTCGCGCATATCGCTCCAAGCGGCTCGGACATAGCGCACGACATTGCTCGCGTAGCATACCGCGGCATTCATTTATTACAGAATTATTACATTTATAACACTATAATAACAAGGCCAAAGCTAAATAAAGAGAATTATATTAAATAGCATCGTCCACAGTGGTATGAACATTACATTGTAGGTAATTCGCCGAATCCTGTCTTTGGAATTCTAATGACGCGGTGATGGACAACCATTACACGGTTGACCGTATTGAATTGCACGCGTGTACACGATTGTCCGTCTAAATTAAATAGATAATAGGAGTTAGTTCTATTATTTATCGGGGACAATCGACCGATGTGCATGCTTTTCAATGGATGGACAAACGCAACGGTTGACCATACTCTAATAGTACGAGGGCATGGTTCTGAATAAAAAGACGCTATAAGGCGTTACTATGAAAGGTGTATTGTGAATCAGTGCTAATTTCTAAAGCCGAAGATAATATGACACTTGATTTGGCTTGGTATTGCATAGATGGGCGATTAGCTCAATTGGTTAGCGCGTTGGCCTATTCCTATGCAGAGACACGGGTTCAAATCCTCATGGCGGGAGCCATTGGTGTTTTTAATAATGTATTAATATAACATTTTCGTTATTCGCGTGGCTCATTAACTGGTTTATTTTATTCATCTGTTTGTCACATATTGTTTTTGTTTTTCCTCTCTTTTGGTTTTTTGTTCTTCTTTATTTTTGAACTTTTTTCGGTGGTTGTTGTTTGTCCTTCTTTCTCTCTGTCTACCACATGTAAAATGACCAGTCCGTCACAATGCATTTCGTACTTTTAATGCATTTATTAAACACGGAAGATAAATTATAACCTTCAAGTTAAGTAAATGCAAAGAAAATACATTCATTCCATGACTTCAATGGCAAATACAACGCTACAATAATTGACACAATAGTTATTACTTCATAGCGTCTATAACGCGGTTGTGACCGGTCCCTTATCAAAAAAGAAACGCATTGCGATAACGAAAAGGATTTTAATTGATTGTTGCATAATAAACTACTGTCATATAATTAGTTTAAATAATGAATTTCACCCGTTGCACCCTATGTAAGACTACATGTAACACTCGCGCATTCCATATACATGGGCCATAATCACGCATTAAATGACCAGTCCCTAACAATGTACATGTCGTATTTACTTTATATTTACCATATACAATAAGTATATACATATCTTGCCACTCTCCAAATTAGAAGAGTATGCAATGTATAGAAGACGAGTGATTCCCTATAGACAGTTGTCATATTGAGTGATTTACCATACAAACGGGCCATAATCACGCATAAAATGACCAGTCCCTAACAATGTAAATGTCGTATTTACTTTATCTTTACCGTATATAACAATTATATACATATCTTGCCACTCTCCAAATTAGAAGATTATGCAATGTATAGAAGACGAGTTATTCCCTATAGACAGTTGTCATATTGAGTGATTTACCATACAAACGGGCCATAATCATGCATACAATGACCAGTCCCTAACAATGTAAATGTCGTATTTACTTTATCTTTACCGTATATAACAATTATATACATATCTTGTCACTCTCCAAATTAGAAGATAATGCAATGTATAGAACACGAGTTATTTCCTATAGACAGTTGTCATATTGAGCATTTACCAATAGCCTCAGACAATTCCGGAAATAACTGTTGAACCACTTTGAGGACTTCGTTGAAATCAACCCCCAGTCCCCCCATTCAATGTTGTTCGGAACCGTTTCATCACCACGGTCGTTGGGACCCTCAACATTGATTGGTGGGGGCGGGGGAGGGATATCACTTAGTAGATAGCTCAAGCTCCCCACACAAGTTTGTTGCAAAATCAGCGCTTGAAAATAGTCCCTTAAAGTGGGATATTAGCAAAGAAATGGCCTGTGTGGTCCAACACCAATTTTCCTGAATTGTCTGAATGAAGTCCAAAAAAAATCATCTGATTTTACATTTTTAGCCACAACTTTTTTATTTGTAAGTCTTTTTGGATCAAATTTTCAGTAAATAGAGATGCTATGAATCTCCTGATATACCATCATCAAGAGGTGTCTACAGCACTGAATTAGGGACGGGTCATATTAAATACCTAAACCTGCATATTTGCTCCTATTATTCAAGGAAGCCTGACTTATTTATTTTAAAAAAGCATCTGATACCCCGATAAACACGAGAACATTATAAAATATGATTTAAATACAACTTTGACGGTTCGTGCGTGGCGCTCGACCCAATCCCATGCGTATCCCTTGGTTATAGCTTGCGCTACGCGTTTGCATAAACTTCGAGCATAGCACTCGACTTTGGTACCAAGAAATAACATGAACAATGAGATGGTAACTAACATTGCCATGATTGCGGTTCATTACATATCAATACAGGCAAGATATGAATAGGTTCAGTCATTACATTCATTGTTCGTGTACAGATCATGATTAACAATCTATATGTCTCGCGCGCAGCGCTTCGTGCACATCGATTGGCACGCCTCGCGCATATCGCTCCAAGCGGCTCGGACATAGCGCACGACATTGCTCGCGTAGCATACCGCGGCATTCATTTATTACAGAATTATTACATTTATAACACTATAATAACAAGGCCAAAGCTAAATAAAGAGAATTATATTAAATAGCATCGTCCACAGTGGTATGAACATTACATTGTAGGTAATTCGCCGAATCCTGTCTTTGGAATTCTAATGACGCGGTGATGGACAACCATTACACGGTTGACCGTATTGAATTGCACGCGTGTACACGATTGTCCGTCTAAATTAAATAGATAATAGGAGTTAGTTCTATTATTTATCGGGGACAATCGACCGATGTGCATGCTTTTCAATGGATGGACAAACGCAACGGTTGACCATACTCTAATAGTACGAGGGCATGGTTCTGAATAAAAAGACGCTATAAGGCGTTACTATGAAAGGTGTATTGTGAATCAGTGCTAATTTCTAAAGCCGAAGATAATATGACACTTGATTTGGCTTGGTATTGCATAGATGGGCGATTAGCTCAATTGGTTAGCGCGTTGGCCTATTCCTATGCAGAGACACGGGTTCAAATCCTCATGGCGGGAGCCATTGGTGTTTTTAATAATGTATTAATATAACATTTTCGTTATTCGCGTGGCTCATTAACTGGTTTATTTTATTCATCTGTTTGTCACATATTGTTTTTGTTTTTCCTCTCTTTTGGTTTTTTGTTCTTCTTTATTTTTGAACTTTTTTCGGTGGTTGTTGTTTGTCCTTCTTTCTCTCTGTCTACCACATGTAAAATGACCAGTCCGTCACAATGCATTTCGTACTTTTAATGCATTTATTAAACACGGAAGATAAATTATAACCTTCAAGTTAAGTAAATGCAAAGAAAATACATTCATTCCATGACTTCAATGGCAAATACAACGCTACAATAATTGACACAATAGTTATTACTTCATAGCGTCTATAACGCGGTTGTGACCGGTCCCTTATCAAAAAAGAAACGCATTGCGATAACGAAAAGGATTTTAATTGATTGTTGCATAATAAACTACTGTCATATAATTAGTTTAAATAATGAATTTCACCCGTTGCACCCTATGTAAGACTACATGTAACACTCGCGCATTCCATATACATGGGCCATAATCACGCATTAAATGACCAGTCCCTAACAATGTACATGTCGTATTTACTTTATATTTACCATATACAATAAGTATATACATATCTTGCCACTCTCCAAATTAGAAGAGTATGCAATGTATAGAAGACGAGTGATTCCCTATAGACAGTTGTCATATTGAGTGATTTACCATACAAACGGGCCATAATCACGCATAAAATGACCAGTCCCTAACAATGTAAATGTCGTATTTACTTTATCTTTACCGTATATAACAATTATATACATATCTTGCCACTCTCCAAATTAGAAGATTATGCAATGTATAGAAGACGAGTTATTCCCTATAGACAGTTGTCATATTGAGTGATTTACCATACAAACGGGCCATAATCATGCATACAATGACCAGTCCCTAACAATGTAAATGTCGTATTTACTTTATCTTTACCGTATATAACAATTATATACATATCTTGTCACTCTCCAAATTAGAAGATAATGCAATGTATAGAACACGAGTTATTTCCTATAGACAGTTGTCATATTGAGCATTTACCAATAGCCTCAGACAATTCCGGAAATAACTGTTGAACCACTTTGAGGACTTCGTTGAAATCAACCCCCAGTCCCCCCATTCAATGTTGTTCGGAACCGTTTCATCACCACGGTCGTTGGGACCCTCAACATTGATTGGTGGGGGCGGGGGAGGGATATCACTTAGTAGATAGCTCAAGCTCCCCACACAAGTTTGTTGCAAAATCAGCGCTTGAAAATAGTCCCTTAAAGTGGGATATTAGCAAAGAAATGGCCTGTGTGGTCCAACACCAATTTTCCTGAATTGTCTGAATGAAGTCCAAAAAAAATCATCTGATTTTACATTTTTAGCCACAACTTTTTTATTTGTAAGTCTTTTTGGATCAAATTTTCAGTAAATAGAGATGCTATGAATCTCCTGATATACCATCATCAAGAGGTGTCTACAGCACTGAATTAGGGACGGGTCATATTAAATACCTAAACCTGCATATTTGCTCCTATTATTCAAGGAAGCCTGACTTATTTATTTTAAAAAAGCATCTGATACCCCGATAAACACGAGAACATTATAAAATATGATTTAAATACAACTTTGACGGTTCGTGCGTGGCGCTCGACCCAATCCCATGCGTATCCCTTGGTTATAGCTTGCGCTACGCGTTTGCATAAACTTCGAGCATAGCACTCGACTTTGGTACCAAGAAATAACATGAACAATGAGATGGTAACTAACATTGCCATGATTGCGGTTCATTACATATCAATACAGGCAAGATATGAATAGGTTCAGTCATTACATTCATTGTTCGTGTACAGATCATGATTAACAATCTATACGTCTCGCGCGCAGCGCTTCGTGCACATCGATTGGCACGCCTCGCGCATATCGCTCCAAGCGGCTCGGACATAGCGCACGACATTGCTCGCGTAGCATACCGCGGCAATCATTTATTACAGAATTATTACATTTATAACACAATAATAACAAGGCCAAAGCTAAATAAAGAGAATTATATTAAATAGCATCGTCCACAGTGGTATGAACATTACATTGTAGGTAATTCGCCGAATCCTGTCTTTGGAATTCTAATGACGCGGTGATGGACAACCATTACACGGTTGACCGTATTGAATTGCACGCGTGTACACGATTGTCCGTCTAAATTAAATAGATAATAGGAGTTAGTTCTATTATTTATCGGGGACAATCGACCGATGTGCATGCTTTTCAATGGATGGACAAACGCAACGATTGACCATACTCTAATAGTACGAGGGCATGGTTCTGAATAAAAAGACACTATAAGGCGTTACTATGAAAGGTGTATTGTGAATCAGTGCTAATTTCTAAAGCCGAAGATAATATGACACTTGATTTGGCTTGGTATTGCATAGATGGGCGATTAGCTCAATTGGTTAGCGCGTTGGCCTATTCCTATGCAGAGACACGGGTTCAAATCCTCATGGCGGGAGCCATTGGTGTTTTTAATAATGTATTAATATAACATTTTCGTTATTCGCGTGGCTCATTAACTGGTTTATTTTATTCATCTGTTTGTCACATATTGTTTTTGTTTTTCCTCTCTTTTGGTTTTTTGTTCTTCTTTATTTTTGAACTTTTTTCGGTGGTTGTTGTTTGTCCTTCTTTCTCTCTGTCTACCACATGTAAAATGACCAGTCCGTCACAATGCATTTCGTACTTTTAATGCATTTATTAAACACGGAAGATAAATTATAACCTTCAAGTTAAGTAAATGCAAAGAAAATACATTCATTCCATGACTTCAATGGCAAATACAACGCTACAATAATTGACACAATAGTTATTACTTCATAGCGTCTATAACGCGGTTGTGACCGGTCCCTTATCAAAAAAGAAACGCATTGCGATAACGAAAAGGATTTTAATTGATTGTTGCATAATAAACTACTGTCATATAATTAGTTTAAATAATGAATTTCACCCGTTGCACCCTATGTAAGACTACATGTAACACTCGCGCATTCCATATACATGGGCCATAATCACGCATTAAATGACCAGTCCCTAACAATGTACATGTCGTATTTACTTTATATTTACCATATACAATAAGTATATACATATCTTGCCACTCTCCAAATTAGAAGATTATGCAATGTATAGAAGACGAGTGATTCCCTATAGACAGTTGTCATATTGAGTGATTTACCATACAAACGGGCCATAATCACGCATAAAATGACCAGTCCCTAACAATGTAAATGTCGTATTTACTTTATCTTTACCGTATATAACAATTATATACATATCTTGCCACTCTCCAAATTAGAAGATTATGCAATGTATAGAAGACGAGTTATTCCCTATAGACAGTTGTCATATTGAGTGATTTACCATACAAACGGGCCATAATCATGCATACAATGACCAGTCCCTAACAATGTAAATGTCGTATTTACTTTATCTTTACCGTATATAACAATTATATACATATCTTGTCACTCTCCAAATTAGAAGATAATGCAATGTATAGAACACGAGTTATTTCCTATAGACAGTTGTCATATTGAGCATTTACCAATAGCCTCAGACAATTCCGGAAATAACTGTTGAACCACTTTGAGGACTTCGTTGAAATCAACCCCCAGTCCCCCCATTCAATGTTGTTCGGAACCGTTTCATCACCACGGTCGTTGGGACCCTCAACATTGATTGGTGGGGGCGGGGGAGGGATATCACTTAGTAGATAGCTCAAGCTCCCCACACAAGTTTGTTGCAAAATCAGCGCTTGAAAATAGTCCCTTAAAGTGGGATATTAGCAAAGAAATGGCCTGTGTGGTCCAACACCAATTTTCCTGAATTGTCTGAATGAAGTCCAAAAAAAATCATCTGATTTTACATTTTTAGCCACAACTTTTTTATTTGTAAGTCTTTTTGGATCAAATTTTCAGTAAATAGAGATGCTATGAATCTCCTGATATACCATCATCAAGAGGTGTCTACAGCACTGAATTAGGGACGGGTCATATTAAATACCTAAACCTGCATATTTGCTCCTATTATTCAAGGAAGCCTGACTTATTTATTTTAAAAAAGCATCTGATACCCCGATAAACACGAGAACATTATAAAATATGATTTAAATACAACTTTGACGGTTCGTGCGTGGCGCTCGACCCAATCCCATGCGTATCCCTTGGTTATAGCTTGCGCTACGCGTTTGCATAAACTTCGAGCATAGCACTCGACTTTGGTACCAAGAAATAACATGAACAATGAGATGGTAACTAACATTGCCATGATTGCGGTTCATTACATATCAATACAGGCAAGATATGAATAGGTTCAGTCATTACATTCATTGTTCGTGTACAGATCATGATTAACAATCTATACGTCTCGCGCGCAGCGCTTCGTGCACATCGATTGGCACGCCTCGCGCATATCGCTCCAAGCGGCTCGGACATAGCGCACGACATTGCTCGCGTAGCATACCGCGGCAATCATTTATTACAGAATTATTACATTTATAACACAATAATAACAAGGCCAAAGCTAAATAAAGAGAATTATATTAAATAGCATCGTCCACAGTGGTATGAACATTACATTGTAGGTAATTCGCCGAATCCTGTCTTTGGAATTCTAATGACGCGGTGATGGACAACCATTACACGGTTGACCGTATTGAATTGCACGCGTGTACACGATTGTCCGTCTAAATTAAATAGATAATAGGAGTTAGTTCTATTATTTATCGGGGACAATCGACCGATGTGCATGCTTTTCAATGGATGGACAAACGCAACGGTTGACCATACTCTAATAGTACGAGGGCATGGTTCTGAATAAAAAGACACTATAAGGCGTTACTATGAAAGGTGTATTGTGAATCAGTGCTAATTTCTAAAGCCGAAGATAATATGACACTTGATTTGGCTTGGTATTGCATAGATGGGCGATTAGCTCAATTGGTTAGCGCGTTGGCCTATTCCTATGCAGAGACACGGGTTCAAATCCTCATGGCGGGAGCCATTGGTGTTTTTAATAATGTATTAATATAACATTTTCGTTATTCGCGTGGCTCATTAACTGGTTTATTTTATTCATCTGTTTGTCACATATTGTTTTTGTTTTTCCTCTCTTTTGGTTTTTTGTTCTTCTTTATTTTTGAACTTTTTTCGGTGGTTGTTGTTTGTCCTTCTTTCTCTCTGTCTACCACATGTAAAATGACCAGTCCGTCACAATGCATTTCGTACTTTTAATGCATTTATTAAACACGGAAGATAAATTATAACCTTCAAGTTAAGTAAATGCAAAGAAAATACATTCATTCCATGACTTCAATGGCAAATACAACGCTACAATAATTGACACAATAGTTATTACTTCATAGCGTCTATAACGCGGTTGTGACCGGTCCCTTATCAAAAAAGAAACGCATTGCGATAACGAAAAGGATTTTAATTGATTGTTGCATAATAAACTACTGTCATATAATTAGTTTAAATAATGAATTTCACCCGTTGCACCCTATGTAAGACTACATGTAACACTCGCGCATTCCATATACATGGGCCATAATCACGCATTAAATGACCAGTCCCTAACAATGTACATGTCGTATTTACTTTATATTTACCATATACAATAAGTATATACATATCTTGCCACTCTCCAAATTAGAAGATTATGCAATGTATAGAAGACGAGTGATTCCCTATAGACAGTTGTCATATTGAGTGATTTACCATACAAACGGGCCATAATCACGCATAAAATGACCAGTCCCTAACAATGTAAATGTCGTATTTACTTTATCTTTACCGTATATAACAATTATATACATATCTTGCCACTCTCCAAATTAGAAGATTATGCAATGTATAGAAGACGAGTTATTCCCTATAGACAGTTGTCATATTGAGTGATTTACCATACAAACGGGCCATAATCATGCATACAATGACCAGTCCCTAACAATGTAAATGTCGTATTTACTTTATCTTTACCGTATATAACAATTATATACATATCTTGTCACTCTCCAAATTAGAAGATAATGCAATGTATAGAACACGAGTTATTTCCTATAGACAGTTGTCATATTGAGCATTTACCAATAGCCTCAGACAATTCCGGAAATAACTGTTGAACCACTTTGAGGACTTCGTTGAAATCAACCCCCAGTCCCCCCATTCAATGTTGTTCGGAACCGTTTCATCACCACGGTCGTTGGGACCCTCAACATTGATTGGTGGGGGCGGGGGAGGGATATCACTTAGTAGATAGCTCAAGCTCCCCACACAAGTTTGTTGCAAAATCAGCGCTTGAAAATAGTCCCTTAAAGTGGGATATTAGCAAAGAAATGGCCTGTGTGGTCCAACACCAATTTTCCTGAATTGTCTGAATGAAGTCCAAAAAAAATCATCTGATTTTACATTTTTAGCCACAACTTTTTTATTTGTAAGTCTTTTTGGATCAAATTTTCAGTAAATAGAGATGCTATGAATCTCCTGATATACCATCATCAAGAGGTGTCTACAGCACTGAATTAGGGACGGGTCATATTAAATACCTAAACCTGCATATTTGCTCCTATTATTCAAGGAAGCCTGACTTATTTATTTTAAAAAAGCATCTGATACCCCGATAAACACGAGAACATTATAAAATATGATTTAAATACAACTTTGACGGTTCGTGCGTGGCGCTCGACCCAATCCCATGCGTATCCCTTGGTTATAGCTTGCGCTACGCGTTTGCATAAACTTCGAGCATAGCACTCGACTTTGGTACCAAGAAATAACATGAACAATGAGATGGTAACTAACATTGCCATGATTGCGGTTCATTACATATCAATACAGGCAAGATATGAATAGGTTCAGTCATTACATTCATTGTTCGTGTACAGATCATGATTAACAATCTATACGTCTCGCGCGCAGCGCTTCGTGCACATCGATTGGCACGCCTCGCGCATATCGCTCCAAGCGGCTCGGACATAGCGCACGACATTGCTCGCGTAGCATACCGCGGCAATCATTTATTACAGAATTATTACATTTATAACACAATAATAACAAGGCCAAAGCTAAATAAAGAGAATTATATTAAATAGCATCGTCCACAGTGGTATGAACATTACATTGTAGGTAATTCGCCGAATCCTGTCTTTGGAATTCTAATGACGCGGTGATGGACAACCATTACACGGTTGACCGTATTGAATTGCACGCGTGTACACGATTGTCCGTCTAAATTAAATAGATAATAGGAGTTAGTTCTATTATTTATCGGGGACAATCGACCGATGTGCATGCTTTTCAATGGATGGACAAACGCAACGGTTGACCATACTCTAATAGTACGAGGGCATGGTTCTGAATAAAAAGACACTATAAGGCGTTACTATGAAAGGTGTATTGTGAATCAGTGCTAATTTCTAAAGCCGAAGATAATATGACACTTGATTTGGCTTGGTATTGCATAGATGGGCGATTAGCTCAATTGGTTAGCGCGTTGGCCTATTCCTATGCAGAGACACGGGTTCAAATCCTCATGGCGGGAGCCATTGGTGTTTTTAATAATGTATTAATATAACATTTTCGTTATTCGCGTGGCTCATTAACTGGTTTATTTTATTCATCTGTTTGTCACATATTGTTTTTGTTTTTCCTCTCTTTTGGTTTTTTGTTCTTCTTTATTTTTGAACTTTTTTCGGTGGTTGTTGTTTGTCCTTCTTTCTCTCTGTCTACCACATGTAAAATGACCAGTCCGTCACAATGCATTTCGTACTTTTAATGCATTTATTAAACACGGAAGATAAATTATAACCTTCAAGTTAAGTAAATGCAAAGAAAATACATTCATTCCATGACTTCAATGGCAAATACAACGCTACAATAATTGACACAATAGTTATTACTTCATAGCGTCTATAACGCGGTTGTGACCGGTCCCTTATCAAAAAAGAAACGCATTGCGATAACGAAAAGGATTTTAATTGATTGTTGCATAATAAACTACTGTCATATAATTAGTTTAAATAATGAATTTCACCCGTTGCACCCTATGTAAGACTACATGTAACACTCGCGCATTCCATATACATGGGCCATAATCACGCATTAAATGACCAGTCCCTAACAATGTACATGTCGTATTTACTTTATATTTACCATATACAATAAGTATATACATATCTTGCCACTCTCCAAATTAGAAGATTATGCAATGTATAGAAGACGAGTGATTCCCTATAGACAGTTGTCATATTGAGTGATTTACCATACAAACGGGCCATAATCACGCATAAAATGACCAGTCCCTAACAATGTAAATGTCGTATTTACTTTATCTTTACCGTATATAACAATTATATACATATCTTGCCACTCTCCAAATTAGAAGATTATGCAATGTATAGAAGACGAGTTATTCCCTATAGACAGTTGTCATATTGAGTGATTTACCATACAAACGGGCCATAATCATGCATACAATGACCAGTCCCTAACAATGTAAATGTCGTATTTACTTTATCTTTACCGTATATAACAATTATATACATATCTTGTCACTCTCCAAATTAGAAGATAATGCAATGTATAGAACACGAGTTATTTCCTATAGACAGTTGTCATATTGAGCATTTACCAATAGCCTCAGACATGTCTGAATGAAGTCCAAAAAAAATCATCTGATTTTACATTTTTAGCCACAACTTTTTTATTTGTAAGTCTTTTTGGATCAAATTTTCAGTAAATAGAGATGCTATGAATCTCCTGATATACCATCATCAAGAGGTGTCTACAGCACTGAATTAGGGACGGGTCATATTAAATACCTAAACCTGCATATTTGCTCCTATTATTCAAGGAAGCCTGACTTATTTATTTTAAAAAAGCATCTGATACCCCGATAAACACGAGAACATTATAAAATATGATTTAAATACAACTTTGACGGTTCGTGCGTGGCGCTCGACCCAATCCCATGCGTATCCCTTGGTTATAGCTTGCGCTACGCGTTTGCATAAACTTCGAGCATAGCACTCGACTTTGGTACCAAGAAATAACATGAACAATGAGATGGTAACTAACATTGCCATGATTGCGGTTCATTACATATCAATACAGGCAAGATATGAATAGGTTCAGTCATTACATTCATTGTTCGTGTACAGATCATGATTAACAATCTATACGTCTCGCGCGCAGCGCTTCGTGCACATCGATTGGCACGCCTCGCGCATATCGCTCCAAGCGGCTCGGACATAGCGCACGACATTGCTCGCGTAGCATACCGCGGCAATCATTTATTACAGAATTATTACATTTATAACACTATAATAACAAGGCCAAAGCTAAATAAAGAGAATTATATTAAATAGCATCGTCCACAGTGGTATGAACATTACATTGTAGGTAATTCGCCGAATCCTGTCTTTGGAATTCTAATGACGCGGTGATGGACAACCATTACACGGTTGACCGTATTGAATTGCACGCGTGTACACGATTGTCCGTCTAAATTAAATAGATAATAGGAGTTAGTTCTATTATTTATCGGGGACAATCGACCGATGTGCATGCTTTTCAATGGATGGACAAACGCAACGGTTGACCATACTCTAATAGTACGAGGGCATGGTTCTGAATAAAAAGACACTATAAGGCGTTACTATGAAAGGTGTATTGTGAATCAGTGCTAATTTCTAAAGCCGAAGATAATATGACACTTGATTTGGCTTGGTATTGCATAGATGGGCGATTAGCTCAATTGGTTAGCGCGTTGGCCTATTCCTATGCAGAGACACGGGTTCAAATCCTCATGGCGGGAGCCATTGGTGTTTTTAATAATGTATTAATATAACATTTTCGTTATTCGCGTGGCTCATTAACTGGTTTATTTTATTCATCTGTTTGTCACATATTGTTTTTGTTTTTCCTCTCTTTTGGTTTTTTGTTCTTCTTTATTTTTGAACTTTTTTCGGTGGTTGTTGTTTGTCCTTCTTTCTCTCTGTCTACCACATGTAAAATGACCAGTCCGTCACAATGCATTTCGTACTTTTAATGCATTTATTAAACACGGAAGATAAATTATAACCTTCAAGTTAAGTAAATGCAAAGAAAATACATTCATTCCATGACTTCAATGGCAAATACAACGCTACAATAATTGACACAATAGTTATTACTTCATAGCGTCTATAACGCGGTTGTGACCGGTCCCTTATCAAAAAAGAAACGCATTGCGATAACGAAAAGGATTTTAATTGATTGTTGCATAATAAACTACTGTCATATAATTAGTTTAAATAATGAATTTCACCCGTTGCACCCTATGTAAGACTACATGTAACACTCGCGCATTCCATATACATGGGCCATAATCACGCATTAAATGACCAGTCCCTAACAATGTACATGTCGTATTTACTTTATATTTACCATATACAATAAGTATATACATATCTTGCCACTCTCCAAATTAGAAGATTATGCAATGTATAGAAGACGAGTGATTCCCTATAGACAGTTGTCATATTGAGTGATTTACCATACAAACGGGCCATAATCACGCATAAAATGACCAGTCCCTAACAATGTAAATGTCGTATTTACTTTATCTTTACCGTATATAACAATTATATACATATCTTGCCACTCTCCAAATTAGAAGATTATGCAATGTATAGAAGACGAGTTATTCCCTATAGACAGTTGTCATATTGAGTGATTTACCATACAAACGGGCCATAATCATGCATACAATGACCAGTCCCTAACAATGTAAATGTCGTATTTACTTTATCTTTACCGTATATAACAATTATATACATATCTTGTCACTCTCCAAATTAGAAGATAATGCAATGTATAGAACACGAGTTATTTCCTATAGACAGTTGTCATATTGAGCATTTACCAATAGCCTCAGACAATTCCGGAAATAACTGTTGAACCACTTTGAGGACTTCGTTGAAATCAACCCCCAGTCCCCCCATTCAATGTTGTTCGGAACCGTTTCATCACCACGGTCGTTGGGACCCTCAACATTGATTGGTGGGGGCGGGGGAGGGATATCACTTAGTAGATAGCTCAAGCTCCCCACACAAGTTTGTTGCAAAATCAGCGCTTGAAAATAGTCCCTTAAAGTGGGATATTAGCAAAGAAATGGCCTGTGTGGTCCAACACCAATTTTCCTGAATTGTCTGAATGAAGTCCAAAAAAAATCATCTGATTTTACATTTTTAGCCACAACTTTTTTATTTGTAAGTCTTTTTGGATCAAATTTTCAGTAAATAGAGATGCTATAAATCTCCTGATATACCATCATCAAGAGGTGTCTACAGCACTGAATTAGGGACGGGTCATATTAAATACCTAAACCTGCATATTTGCTCCTATTATTCAAGGAAGCCTGACTTATTTATTTTAAAAAAGCATCTGATACCCCGATAAACACGAGAACATTATAAAATATGATTTAAATACAACTTTGACGGTTCGTGCGTGGCGCTCGACCCAATCCCATGCGTATCCCTTGGTTATAGCTTGCGCTACGCGTTTGCATAAACTTCGAGCATAGCACTCGACTTTGGTACCAAGAAATAACATGAACAATGAGATGGTAACTAACATTGCCATGATTGCGGTTCATTACATATCAATACAGGCAAGATATGAATAGGTTCAGTCATTACATTCATTGTTCGTGTACAGATCATGATTAACAATCTATACGTCTCGCGCGCAGCGCTTCGTGCACATCGATTGGCACGCCTCGCGCATATCGCTCCAAGCGGCTCGGACATAGCGCACGACATTGCTCGCGTAGCATACCGCGGCAATCATTTATTACAGAATTATTACATTTATAACACTATAATAACAAGGCCAAAGCTAAATAAAGAGAATTATATTAAATAGCATCGTCCACAGTGGTATGAACATTACATTGTAGGTAATTCGCCGAATCCTGTCTTTGGAATTCTAATGACGCGGTGATGGACAACCATTACACGGTTGACCGTATTGAATTGCACGCGTGTACACGATTGTCCGTCTAAATTAAATAGATAATAGGAGTTAGTTCTATTATTTATCGGGGACAATCGACCGATGTGCATGCTTTTCAATGGATGGACAAACGCAACGGTTGACCATACTCTAATAGTACGAGGGCATGGTTCTGAATAAAAAGACACTATAAGGCGTTACTATGAAAGGTGTATTGTGAATCAGTGCTAATTTCTAAAGCCGAAGATAATATGACACTTGATTTGGCTTGGTATTGCATAGATGGGCGATTAGCTCAATTGGTTAGCGCGTTGGCCTATTCCTATGCAGAGACACGGGTTCAAATCCTCATGGCGGGAGCCATTGGTGTTTTTAATAATGTATTAATATAACATTTTCGTTATTCGCGTGGCTCATTAACTGGTTTATTTTATTCATCTGTTTGTCACATATTGTTTTTGTTTTTCCTCTCTTTTGGTTTTTTGTTCTTCTTTATTTTTGAACTTTTTTCGGTGGTTGTTGTTTGTCCTTCTTTCTCTCTGTCTACCACATGTAAAATGACCAGTCCGTCACAATGCATTTCGTACTTTTAATGCATTTATTAAACACGGAAGATAAATTATAACCTTCAAGTTAAGTAAATGCAAAGAAAATACATTCATTCCATGACTTCAATGGCAAATACAACGCTACAATAATTGACACAATAGTTATTACTTCATAGCGTCTATAACGCGGTTGTGACCGGTCCCTTATCAAAAAAGAAACGCATTGCGATAACGAAAAGGATTTTAATTGATTGTTGCATAATAAACTACTGTCATATAATTAGTTTAAATAATGAATTTCACCCGTTGCACCCTATGTAAGACTACATGTAACACTCGCGCATTCCATATACATGGGCCATAATCACGCATTAAATGACCAGTCCCTAACAATGTACATGTCGTATTTACTTTATATTTACCATATACAATAAGTATATACATATCTTGCCACTCTCCAAATTAGAAGATTATGCAATGTATAGAAGACGAGTGATTCCCTATAGACAGTTGTCATATTGAGTGATTTACCATACAAACGGGCCATAATCACGCATAAAATGACCAGTCCCTAACAATGTAAATGTCGTATTTACTTTATCTTTACCGTATATAACAATTATATACATATCTTGCCACTCTCCAAATTAGAAGATTATGCAATGTATAGAAGACGAGTTATTCCCTATAGACAGTTGTCATATTGAGTGATTTACCATACAAACGGGCCATAATCATGCATACAATGACCAGTCCCTAACAATGTAAATGTCGTATTTACTTTATCTTTACCGTATATAACAATTATATACATATCTTGTCACTCTCCAAATTAGAAGATAATGCAATGTATAGAACACGAGTTATTTCCTATAGACAGTTGTCATATTGAGCATTTACCAATAGCCTCAGACATGTCTGAATGAAGTCCAAAAAAAATCATCTGATTTTACATTTTTAGCCACAACTTTTTTATTTGTAAGTCTTTTTGGATCAAATTTTCAGTAAATAGAGATGCTATGAATCTCCTGATATACCATCATCAAGAGGTGTCTACAGTACTGAATTAGGGACGGGTCATATTAAATACCTAAACCTGCATATTTGCTCCTATTATTCAAGGAAGCCTGACTTATTTATTTAAAAAAAGCATCTGATACCCCGATAAACACGAGAACATTATAAAATATGATTTAAATACAACTTTGACGGTTCGTGCGTGGCGCTCGACCCAATCCCATGCGTATCCCTTGGTTATAGCTTGCGCTACGCGTTTGCATAAACTTCGAGCATAGCACTCGACTTTGGTACCAAGAAATAACATGAACAATGAGATGGTAACTAACATTGCCATGATTGCGGTTCATTACATATCAATACAGGCAAGATATGAATAGGTTCAGTCATTACATTCATTGTTCGTGTACAGATCATGATTAACAATCTATACGTCTCGCGCGCAGCGCTTCGTGCACATCGATTGGCACGCCTCGCGCATATCGCTCCAAGCGGCTCGGACATAGCGCACGACATTGCTCGCGTAGCATACCGCGGCAATCATTTATTACAGAATTATTACATTTATAACACTATAATAACAAGGCCAAAGCTAAATAAAGAGAATTATATTAAATAGCATCGTCCACAGTGGTATGAACATTACATTGTAGGTAATTCGCCGAATCCTGTCTTTGGAATTCTAATGACGCGGTGATGGACAACCATTACACGGTTGACCGTATTGAATTGCACGCGTGTACACGATTGTCCGTCTAAATTAAATAGATAATAGGAGTTAGTTCTATTATTTATCGGGGACAATCGACCGATGTGCATGCTTTTCAATGGATGGACAAACGCAACGGTTGACCATACTCTAATAGTACGAGGGCATGGTTCTGAATAAAAAGACACTATAAGGCGTTACTATGAAAGGTGTATTGTGAATCAGTGCTAATTTCTAAAGCCGAAGATAATATGACACTTGATTTGGCTTGGTATTGCATAGATGGGCGATTAGCTCAATTGGTTAGCGCGTTGGCCTATTCCTATGCAGAGACACGGGTTCAAATCCTCATGGCGGGAGCCATTGGTGTTTTTAATAATGTATTAATATAACATTTTCGTTATTCGCGTGGCTCATTAACTGGTTTATTTTATTCATCTGTTTGTCACATATTGTTTTTGTTTTTCCTCTCTTTTGGTTTTTTGTTCTTCTTTATTTTTGAACTTTTTTCGGTGGTTGTTGTTTGTCCTTCTTTCTCTCTGTCTACCACATGTAAAATGACCAGTCCGTCACAATGCATTTCGTACTTTTAATGCATTTATTAAACACGGAAGATAAATTATAACCTTCAAGTTAAGTAAATGCAAAGAAAATACATTCATTCCATGACTTCAATGGCAAATACAACGCTACAATAATTGACACAATAGTTATTACTTCATAGCGTCTATAACGCGGTTGTGACCGGTCCCTTATCAAAAAAGAAACGCATTGCGATAACGAAAAGGATTTTAATTGATTGTTGCATAATAAACTACTGTCATATAATTAGTTTAAATAATGAATTTCACCCGTTGCACCCTATGTAAGACTACATGTAACACTCGCGCATTCCATATACATGGGCCATAATCACGCATTAAATGACCAGTCCCTAACAATGTACATGTCGTATTTACTTTATATTTACCATATACAATAAGTATATACATATCTTGCCACTCTCCAAATTAGAAGATTATGCAATGTATAGAAGACGAGTGATTCCCTATAGACAGTTGTCATATTGAGTGATTTACCATACAAACGGGCCATAATCACGCATAAAATGACCAGTCCCTAACAATGTAAATGTCGTATTTACTTTATCTTTACCGTATATAACAATTATATACATATCTTGCCACTCTCCAAATTAGAAGATTATGCAATGTATAGAAGACGAGTTATTCCCTATAGACAGTTGTCATATTGAGTGATTTACCATACAAACGGGCCATAATCATGCATACAATGACCAGTCCCTAACAATGTAAATGTCGTATTTACTTTATCTTTACCGTATATAACAATTATATACATATCTTGTCACTCTCCAAATTAGAAGATAATGCAATGTATAGAACACGAGTTATTTCCTATAGACAGTTGTCATATTGAGCATTTACCAATAGCCTCAGACATGTCTGAATGAAGTCCAAAAAAAATCATCTGATTTTACATTTTTAGCCACAACTTTTTTATTTGTAAGTCTTTTTGGATCAAATTTTCAGTAAATAGAGATGCTATGAATCTCCTGATATACCATCATCAAGAGGTGTCTACAGTACTGAATTAGGGACGGGTCATATTAAATACCTAAACCTGCATATTTGCTCCTATTATTCAAGGAAGCCTGACTTATTTATTTAAAAAAAGCATCTGATACCCCGATAAACACGAGAACATTATAAAATATGATTTAAATACAACTTTGACGGTTCGTGCGTGGCGCTCGACCCAATCCCATGCGTATCCCTTGGTTATAGCTTGCGCTACGCGTTTGCATAAACTTCGAGCATAGCACTCGACTTTGGTACCAAGAAATAACATGAACAATGAGATGGTAACTAACATTGCCATGATTGCGGTTCATTACATATCAATACAGGCAAGATATGAATAGGTTCAGTCATTACATTCATTGTTCGTGTACAGATCATGATTAACAATCTATACGTCTCGCGCGCAGCGCTTCGTGCACATCGATTGGCACGCCTCGCGCATATCGCTCCAAGCGGCTCGGACATAGCGCACGACATTGCTCGCGTAGCATACCGCGGCATTCATTTATTACAGAATTATTACATTTATAACACTATAATAACAAGGCCAAAGCTAAATAAAGAGAATTATATTAAATAGCATCGTCCACAGTGGTATGAACATTACATTGTAGGTAATTCGCCGAATCCTGTCTTTGGAATTCTAATGACGCGGTGATGGACAACCATTACACGGTTGACCGTATTGAATTGCACGCGTGTACACGATTGTCCGTCTAAATTAAATAGATAATAGGAGTTAGTTCTATTATTTATCGGGGACAATCGACCGATGTGCATGCTTTTCAATGGATGGACAAACGCAACGGTTGACCATACTCTAATAGTACGAGGGCATGGTTCTGAATAAAAAGACGCTATAAGGCGTTACTATGAAAGGTGTATTGTGAATCAGTGCTAATTTCTAAAGCCGAAGATAATATGACACTTGATTTGGCTTGGTATTGCATAGATGGGCGATTAGCTCAATTGGTTAGCGCGTTGGCCTATTCCTATGCAGAGACACGGGTTCAAATCCTCATGGCGGGAGCCATTGGTGTTTTTAATAATGTATTAATATAACATTTTCGTTATTCGCGTGGCTCATTAACTGGTTTATTTTATTCATCTGTTTGTCACATATTGTTTTGTTTTTCCTCTCTTTTGGTTTTTTGTTCTTCTTTATTTTTGAACTTTTTTCGGTGGTTGTTGTTTGTCCTTCTTTCTCTCTGTCTACCACATGTAAAATGACCAGTCCGTCACAATGCATTTCGTACTTTTAATGCATTTATTAAACACGGAAGATAAATTATAACCTTCAAGTTAAGTAAATGCAAAGAAAATACATTCATTCCATGACTTCAATGGCAAATACAACGCTACAATAATTGACACAATAGTTATTACTTCATAGCGTCTATAATGCGGTTGTGACCGGTCCCTTATCAAAAAAGAAACGCATTGCGATAACGAAAAGGATTTTAATTGATTGTTGCATAATAAACTACTGTCATATAATTAGTTTAAATAATGAATTTCACCCGTTGCACCCTATGTAAGACTACATGTAACACTCGCGCATTCCATATACATGGGCCATAATCACGCATTAAATGACCAGTCCCTAACAATGTACATGTCGTATTTACTTTATATTTACCATATACAATAAGTATATACATATCTTGCCACTCTCCAAATTAGAAGATTATGCAATGTATAGAAGACGAGTGATTCCCTATAGACAGTTGTCATATTGAGTGATTTACCATACAAACGGGCCATAATCACGCATAAAATGACCAGTCCCTAACAATGTAAATGTCGTATTTACTTTATCTTTACCGTATATAACAATTATATACATATCTTGCCACTCTCCAAATTAGAAGATTATGCAATGTATAGAAGACGAGTTATTCCCTATAGACAGTTGTCATATTGAGTGATTTACCATACAAACGGGCCATAATCATGCATACAATGACCAGTCCCTAACAATTTAAATGTCGTATTTACTTTATCTTTACCGTATATAACAATTATATACATATCTTGTCACTCTCCAAATTAGAAGATAATGCAATGTATAGAACACGAGTTATTTCCTATAGACAGTTGTCATATTGAGCATTTACCAATAGCCTCAGACAATTCCGGAAATAACTGTTGAACCACTTTGAGGACTTCGTTGAAATCAACCCCCAGTCCCCCCATTCAATGTTGTTCGGAACCGTTTCATCACCACGGTCGTTGGGACCCTCAACATTGATTGGTGGGGGCGGGGGAGGGATATCACTTAGTAGATAGCTCAAGCTCCCCACACAAGTTTGTTGCAAAATCAGCGCTTGAAAATAGTCCCTTAAAGTGGGATATTAGCAAAGAAATGGCCTGTGTGGTCCAACACCAATTTTCCTGAATTGTCTGAATGAAGTCCAAAAAAAATCATCTGATTTTACATTTTTAGCCACAACTTTTTTATTTGTAAGTCTTTTTGGATCAAATTTTCAGTAAATAGAGATGCTATGAATCTCCTGATATACCATCATCAAGAGGTGTCTACAGCACTGAATTAGGGACGGGTCATATTAAATACCTAAACCTGCATATTTGCTCCTATTATTCAAGGAAGCCTGACTTATTTATTTTAAAAAAGCATCTGATACCCCGATAAACACGAGAACATTATAAAATATGATTTAAATACAACTTTGACGGTTCGTGCGTGGCGCTCGACCCAATCCCATGCGTATCCCTTGGTTATAGCTTGCGCTACGCGTTTGCATAAACTTCGAGCATAGCACTCGACTTTGGTACCAAGAAATAACATGAACAATGAGATGGTAACTAACATTGCCATGATTGCGGTTCATTACATATCAATACAGGCAAGATATGAATAGGTTCAGTCATTACATTCATTGTTCGTGTACAGATCATGATTAACAATCTATACGTCTCGCGCGCAGCGCTTCGTGCACATCGATTGGCACGCCTCGCGCATATCGCTCCAAGCGGCTCGGACATAGCGCACGACATTGCTCGCGTAGCATACCGCGGCAATCATTTATTACAGAATTATTACATTTATAACACTATAATAACAAGGCCAAAGCTAAATAAAGAGAATTATATTAAATAGCATCGTCCACAGTGGTATGAACATTACATTGTAGGTAATTCGCCGAATCCTGTCTTTGGAATTCTAATGACGCGGTGATGGACAACCATTACACGGTTGACCGTATTGAATTGCACGCGTGTACACGATTGTCCGTCTAAATTAAATAGATAATAGGAGTTAGTTCTATTATTTATCGGGGACAATCGACCGATGTGCATGCTTTTCAATGGATGGACAAACGCAACGGTTGACCATACTCTAATAGTACGAGGGCATGGTTCTGAATAAAAAGACACTATAAGGCGTTACTATGAAAGGTGTATTGTGAATCAGTGCTAATTTCTAAAGCCGAAGATAATATGACACTTGATTTGGCTTGGTATTGCATAGATGGGCGATTAGCTCAATTGGTTAGCGCGTTGGCCTATTCCTATGCAGAGACACGGGTTCAAATCCTCATGGCGGGAGCCATTGGTGTTTTTAATAATGTATTAATATAACATTTTCGTTATTCGCGTGGCTCATTAACTGGTTTATTTTATTCATCTGTTTGTCACATATTGTTTTTGTTTTTCCTCTCTTTTGGTTTTTTGTTCTTCTTTATTTTTGAACTTTTTTCGGTGGTTGTTGTTTGTCCTTCTTTCTCTCTGTCTACCACATGTAAAATGACCAGTCCGTCACAATGCATTTCGTACTTTTAATGCATTTATTAAACACGGAAGATAAATTATAACCTTCAAGTTAAGTAAATGCAAAGAAAATACATTCATTCCATGACTTCAATGGCAAATACAACGCTACAATAATTGACACAATAGTTATTACTTCATAGCGTCTATAACGCGGTTGTGACCGGTCCCTTATCAAAAAAGAAACGCATTGCGATAACGAAAAGGATTTTAATTGATTGTTGCATAATAAACTACTGTCATATAATTAGTTTAAATAATGAATTTCACCCGTTGCACCCTATGTAAGACTACATGTAACACTCGCGCATTCCATATACATGGGCCATAATCACGCATTAAATGACCAGTCCCTAACAATGTACATGTCGTATTTACTTTATATTTACCATATACAATAAGTATATACATATCTTGCCACTCTCCAAATTAGAAGATTATGCAATGTATAGAAGACGAGTGATTCCCTATAGACAGTTGTCATATTGAGTGATTTACCATACAAACGGGCCATAATCACGCATAAAATGACCAGTCCCTAACAATGTAAATGTCGTATTTACTTTATCTTTACCGTATATAACAATTATATACATATCTTGCCACTCTCCAAATTAGAAGATTATGCAATGTATAGAAGACGAGTTATTCCCTATAGACAGTTGTCATATTGAGTGATTTACCATACAAACGGGCCATAATCATGCATACAATGACCAGTCCCTAACAATGTAAATGTCGTATTTACTTTATCTTTACCGTATATAACAATTATATACATATCTTGTCACTCTCCAAATTAGAAGATAATGCAATGTATAGAACACGAGTTATTTCCTATAGACAGTTGTCATATTGAGCATTTACCAATAGCCTCAGACATGTCTGAATGAAGTCCAAAAAAAATCATCTGATTTTACATTTTTAGCCACAACTTTTTTATTTGTAAGTCTTTTTGGATCAAATTTTCAGTAAATAGAGATGCTATGAATCTCCTGATATACCATCATCAAGAGGTGTCTACAGTACTGAATTAGGGACGGGTCATATTAAATACCTAAACCTGCATATTTGCTCCTATTATTCAAGGAAGCCTGACTTATTTATTTAAAAAAAGCATCTGATACCCCGATAAACACGAGAACATTATAAAATATGATTTAAATACAACTTTGACGGTTCGTGCGTGGCGCTCGACCCAATCCCATGCGTATCCCTTGGTTATAGCTTGCGCTACGCGTTTGCATAAACTTCGAGCATAGCACTCGACTTTGGTACCAAGAAATAACATGAACAATGAGATGGTAACTAACATTGCCATGATTGCGGTTCATTACATATCAATACAGGCAAGATATGAATAGGTTCAGTCATTACATTCATTGTTCGTGTACAGATCATGATTAACAATCTATACGTCTCGCGCGCAGCGCTTCGTGCACATCGATTGGCACGCCTCGCGCATATCGCTCCAAGCGGCTCGGACATAGCGCACGACATTGCTCGCGTAGCATACCGCGGCATTCATTTATTACAGAATTATTACATTTATAACACTATAATAACAAGGCCAAAGCTAAATAAAGAGAATTATATTAAATAGCATCGTCCACAGTGGTATGAACATTACATTGTAGGTAATTCGCCGAATCCTGTCTTTGGAATTCTAATGACGCGGTGATGGACAACCATTACACGGTTGACCGTATTGAATTGCACGCGTGTACACGATTGTCCGTCTAAATTAAATAGATAATAGGAGTTAGTTCTATTATTTATCGGGGACAATCGACCGATGTGCATGCTTTTCAATGGATGGACAAACGCAACGGTTGACCATACTCTAATAGTACGAGGGCATGGTTCTGAATAAAAAGACGCTATAAGGCGTTACTATGAAAGGTGTATTGTGAATCAGTGCTAATTTCTAAAGCCGAAGATAATATGACACTTGATTTGGCTTGGTATTGCATAGATGGGCGATTAGCTCAATTGGTTAGCGCGTTGGCCTATTCCTATGCAGAGACACGGGTTCAAATCCTCATGGCGGGAGCCATTGGTGTTTTTAATAATGTATTAATATAACATTTTCGTTATTCGCGTGGCTCATTAACTGGTTTATTTTATTCATCTGTTTGTCACATATTGTTTTGTTTTTCCTCTCTTTTGGTTTTTTGTTCTTCTTTATTTTTGAACTTTTTTCGGTGGTTGTTGTTTGTCCTTCTTTCTCTCTGTCTACCACATGTAAAATGACCAGTCCGTCACAATGCATTTCGTACTTTTAATGCATTTATTAAACACGGAAGATAAATTATAACCTTCAAGTTAAGTAAATGCAAAGAAAATACATTCATTCCATGACTTCAATGGCAAATACAACGCTACAATAATTGACACAATAGTTATTACTTCATAGCGTCTATAATGCGGTTGTGACCGGTCCCTTATCAAAAAAGAAACGCATTGCGATAACGAAAAGGATTTTAATTGATTGTTGCATAATAAACTACTGTCATATAATTAGTTTAAATAATGAATTTCACCCGTTGCACCCTATGTAAGACTACATGTAACACTCGCGCATTCCATATACATGGGCCATAATCACGCATTAAATGACCAGTCCCTAACAATGTACATGTCGTATTTACTTTATATTTACCATATACAATAAGTATATACATATCTTGCCACTCTCCAAATTAGAAGATTATGCAATGTATAGAAGACGAGTGATTCCCTATAGACAGTTGTCATATTGAGTGATTTACCATACAAACGGGCCATAATCACGCATAAAATGACCAGTCCCTAACAATGTAAATGTCGTATTTACTTTATCTTTACCGTATATAACAATTATATACATATCTTGCCACTCTCCAAATTAGAAGATTATGCAATGTATAGAAGACGAGTTATTCCCTATAGACAGTTGTCATATTGAGTGATTTACCATACAAACGGGCCATAATCATGCATACAATGACCAGTCCCTAACAATGTAAATGTCGTATTTACTTTATCTTTACCGTATATAACAATTATATACATATCTTGTCACTCTCCAAATTAGAAGATAATGCAATGTATAGAACACGAGTTATTTCCTATAGACAGTTGTCATATTGAGCATTTACCAATAGCCTCAGACAATTCCGGAAATAACTGTTGAACCACTTTGAGGACTTCGTTGAAATCAACCCCCAGTCCCCCCATTCAATGTTGTTCGGAACCGTTTCATCACCACGGTCGTTGGGACCCTCAACATTGATTGGTGGGGGCGGGGGAGGGATATCACTTAGTAGATAGCTCAAGCTCCCCACACAAGTTTGTTGCAAAATCAGCGCTTGAAAATAGTCCCTTAAAGTGGGATATTAGCAAAGAAATGGCCTGTGTGGTCCAACACCAATTTTCCTGAATTGTAGTTATGTGGGGTGGTACTGATAATTTCGATGTGATTTACATCGAAATTACCAAATTGTGAAATTTTACATGATAGACGGCGAATTAAGGTAAGCGGTTTCAGATGGTAGTTATATAGTATTTCTGTTTATAGATCAATTAATGCGTATGTCTTGTTACGAGAGAAATTAGAAAAATCAATGCACGCCGCGCTGGGTGTTGATGCGAATGTCACGACCCCGAAGGGGGAGTTGTATTGTGACCATATCAACATCCAGCGCAAGTCACTTGCACTGCAAGTGCATTGATTTCTGAATTCTCGAGAAACAAGATATACGCATGTATACGTATTGACCTAATTCATACACGACGATACTAATCACATTTTTATAGTTTTAACTTCCTTTGAGTAATTTCAAACGAATAGAAAGTATATAAACAACTTTACACCCGCAGCAAAAATCGGCGAACCCATGCTTCCTGCAAGAACGAATCAAAACAATGCACTCCGCGTATTTTGATTTCCTGCTTTCTGATTGGTTCGTACACCAGTTAGAGTGTATGAATTGGTATCAATATAGCTATTGGTCTCCTACCAAAGTACCAGCATTCCTCACATAACATCAATATAACTTCATATAGACATGTATAAGGCCTATAGTCTATTAATTCTTAATTGATATAGTGAATGGAAGAGAAGGTACGTTGATACTGAACAAAGTACCAACATTCCACACATAACGTCATATAACGTCATATTAGATCAGTCAGATTAGACCTTTATATACATGCTACGCATGATAGATAATCAAATTGAAATCGACCATTTACAACAAAAAAAGGTATTTATCTCCCAGAATACACTGCAACAAGGTTGTTTAAAATACGTTGCTAAAAGTACTTTTATCATCCGTTGGTTGACGTGTTGATTAAATTCATTCAATATATAGAAAGTTAAGCGTTATATTTTAAAATTAAAATGAAGACATTTACATCTAAGAATTTGATCGACAAGCAATTTTGCGTGCAATGTGATGTTATCGGATGTTTGTCTTGTGAACTAAAGCAGTATGCTGATTGCTCATTTCATCCATGTAGCATTCATGTCATTTTACGATAAAACCAATAGAAATGTCTAAATATTTTGGCTTAAAAATATGTTTTAAGGAATAAATCCTATATATACAGGGTGTCCCAAAAGTCTATGCACGACTTTGAAGCTATGTATTTCACAAAATATAAGTCGTATTGAAAATATGAATACATATTTAGAAAGAGGAGATGTGGGAAATAATTTTGATACCAAACATTGGAGTAACATCTGTTTGTAATGCCACCCTAGAAGAAAAATATGTATTACTGCAAAAATGTAATTTTATACTTCGGAGGAATAAAGTTCATATTAAATCCATACCTATTGAGATTAACAAAACGACGGGTAGAGTTGGTTACACGGAAAGTGATCCATCAAATGTAATATTTAAAATTTTACCTTACAGTGATCCCATTCATAATAACAAACTATATCACACATAATTTTCGTTTCTATAGTGAAATATAGTTTAAATGTTTTGTTTGATCTGAATCTTGTATGGAAACTTCTTCAAGTCCTTACGCAAAATTCTGTGAACAGTTGATCTTTTAATCTTGTTTTCTGCGGAAAATCGGCGGATATATCTCTTTGGTCTTAATAACATCAATGTGACTTGTTGATCAACCAGTCTTTTTTCTACCACATCGAGACACATCATGCACAGTTCCTGTGTTCAAAAATGTATCCTCCACCAACTTCAGAATGGATATTCTTCCTGGTGCGCGTTTCACTTTGAAATGTTTTCTGAACTTTTGTTTCAGCGTAGAACCATACAATTTGTATTCGATTATCTATGCTGTAAACCATCTTGAATGAAGACTTTTGCTGTGAAATGTTGTCTACTGCGCCTATTTATGTTGTGAGTGACAGAGTTTGGTAATAACATTAATGTTTCAAGGTAAGCAGTGAACTGTGACTAATGCGCAACGTTGCTTTCATACCGTTAATTTATGCGCACCTGGTTTTAGCAACAATGTGTAGTACTTGGTATGGGTAGGTCTCACACGGCCAAAAACTTTCAACCAGTTTTATATTGTTAGTGTTTCACCAATAGGGTTGTGTTTGGTATCAAAATAATTTCCCAAATCTCGTCTATCAAAATATGGTTAAATTTATACCATATGTTTTATATTTTATGAGATATGAGTCTTCAAAAACGTGCATAGACTTTTGGGACACCCTGTATAACAATGATTTTGTGTGTGTGTGTTTTGAGATTGATATTGCACTACATATAGGCCTATATACAAATAGACTGAAAAAATAGGTTTCAATCACCTTATCGCTGTATAACTATTTGAAATAGTTATACAGCGATAAGGTGATTGAAACCTATTTTTTCATATGCTTTAAGAATAATTAATGTTTAACTGATTATTTATAAAAATAAAAATAAATCTATGTATTCTTCCAAGATGTAGCAAACTTAACCAAAACAAAATTCGTTGATATTTTCTGTAATCGTTATTACAAATTAACGTCTGTAATAAAACTCGGGCGTAAAAATGTTGTTTATAATGAAAAACACCATCAAGAGGGAAATATTGACGGTTACAATATTTCCACCATTTAGCTATCGAGAAGCTATCGACAAGTCGCATCATATTCAAATAATGAAAATCATGATTTTTTAATTTTAGACCAAAAATGCTCAGCAAAAAGGATTTGCGTCTTGAGAAAATCTTATTCCTTATATCTATGTTGACCTATAGAAGCGAAAATTAACATTTTGTGAAATCTGTAACAACAATGGCATTACCAATTACAGGTCCTCTACAAACCTATAACTTATATCGGTCGCTTATGTCGGCAGACGCGAAGGGGACGGGTTTGAAATCAGTGTAAATGCCGTGAGTGACCAAATAGTTCTACTACAAACTCTGCTAAGAACAGTCAGTAGCCAAAAAAATGAAAGTGAAATTCAATTGCGTCAGTATTCCTACTTGCTACGCATGATTGACAATCAAATTACACAGACAACAGTAGATGGACAATACCTGTACCTATTTATAATTCTGGCGCGATTTCGCGGGCGATTTACTGAATTTACAAAAGATACAAATTGTATAAGTAGAGGTTGCAAACTGAATCTGGTCACTATTCGTTTTGAAGTTCGTCCTGAACCATCGAGCATAAGAAGGATCCAGGTCCAACTACAATTCAGGAAAATTGGTGTTGGACCACACAGCCCATTTCTTTGCTAATATGCCACTTTAAGGGACTATTTTCAAGCGCTGATTTTGCAACAAACTTGTGTGGAGAGCTTGAGCTATCTACTAACTGATATCCCTCCCCCGCCCCCACCAATCAATGTTGAGGGTCCCAACGACCGTGGTGACGAAACGGTTCCGAACAACATTGAATGGGGGGACTGGGGGGTGGATTTTAACGAAGTCCCCAAAGTGGTTCAACAGTTATTTCCGGAATTGTCTGAGGCTATTGGTAGATACTCAAAATGACAACTGTCTATAGGAAATAACTCGTGTTCTATACATTGCATAATCTTCTAATTTGGAGAGTGACAAGATATGTATATACTTGTTATATATAGTAAATATAAAGTAAATACGACATGTACATTGTTAGGGACTGGTCATTTTATGCGTGTTTAGGGCCCGTTTATATGGTACCTACTCAATATGACAACTGTCTATAGGGAATAACTCGTGTTCTATACATTGCATAATCGTTTAATTTGGAGAGTAGCAAGATATGTATAAACTTATTATATATGGTAAGATAAAGTCAATACGACATGTACATTGTTAGGGACTGGTCGTTTTATGCGTGATTATGGTCCGTTTAGATGGAATGCGCGAGTGTGAGTCTTACATAGGGTGCAACGGGTGAAATGCATTATTTAAACTAATTATTTGACTGTAGTTTATTATGCAACAATCAATTAAAATCATTTTTTTTATCGCAATGTGTTTCTTTTTTAGTAAGGGACCGGTCACGACCGCATTATGGACGCTATCAAGGAATAACTATTGTGTCAATTATTATAGCGTTGTATTTGCCATTGAAGTAATTGAATGGTTGTATTTATTTTATTATTATTTTTTTTTGGGGGGGGGGTATTTACTTACTTTGACGGTTACCATTTATCTTCAGTGTTTAATAAATACATATATTAAAAGTACGAAATGAATTGTGACGGACTGGTCATTTTACATGTGGTGGATGGCTCTTTCATACCATGTTGTTATCTTTGGTACGCACGTGTGTACTTTTAAGAGAATATATATAATATACTGAGACATGTGTGTTTATAAAATATCACACGGGTATCGTCGTCGGGTTTTCCTATTTATTATATTGTCAATCACAAAATGTGTTACAAAACAAGCAAATATTACTTCATTTGGTGTTTATCTTATAAAATCGAGATCATGTATTTTTAATGCTTCATTTGATTTTCACGGATTACTTAGTCCACATCAACTCCATTCAACGACATTTGTAACAGGTCGTAATAGATTCGATACACTGATTGGGTTTAGGCGTTCAAAGTCACTGGTGTGTTACTCTTTGAATTCTTAAACGCACTCTGACACATTACGGCACAGCTTATAAATTATAATGTACTTTGTTCAATTGAATATGATGCTTGATGTTTACAAATAGCCATACACTGATCCTGTTAGCAACCGTGCCATTTTGGAGGTTTCGTGAAATGAAGTATAGCAGTCCTAATACAACTCCTCTTGTCGTGATCATCATGATAATTAGATAGATTTATGCACACAAAGTACATGATTAAGAAGAAGCCCAATTGAGCTATTGGCTGATTCATTTAGCATAGGCCTATTCTCTGAAGTCCTTTGGGCTAATCTTAGGAGAAATATGGTGGAAACGTGTACAAACCGATCATGTAGAGCATTATAAATGCTTGTACAATTACAAAATTACTGATCATAGACTTCGCCCATATCTGTCAGTTAGTACAGCATATTAAACCGAATTCTCCAAGAATGGATGATAACTCGCTTAACCCGCGTCAGCTACGTCAAGTGTATCTGCTAACATATAGCCAGGCTGATATGCGCCGATTCTCCACGAGAGAATCATTTGCTAATGCTGTCCTTGAAGCGTTTGCCCCCACCCCAGCTACAATAGTGAGATGGGTGTGTGGGAAGGAGAAACACCAAGACGGCAACTACCATTATCACATGGCCATCAAATTGGACCGAACCCAGAGGTGGTTAGCAGTTAAAAACCGACTGCAAACCAACAGTGACATCACTGTGAACTTTAGTGGGCATCACCATGATTACTACTCGGCGTGGATGTATGCAACTAAGGAGGATCCATCAGTGGTGCAATCGGTAGATCATCCTGACCTCAGCAATGGTCCACCTCATACAACCAACGCGAGCCATGCAAGAACGACGGGTGGTCTAAATAGAAAAAGGTCCAGAATGTCCGCGTTTGATGTCGTTGAAGTGGTAACTAAGAAGAAAATCAAGAACAGATTAGAGCTTCTTGCTCTTGCTAACGCGCAAAGAGAGGAAGGCAAGACTGACCTGGCTGAATTTATTTGCAATCGAGGCAGGAAAACAGTGGAAGAAGCCATAACCACCGCCTGGGAAATGGCCGGCGCTCAAGCAGCTCTTGATAGGGAGAAGAGAAGACGGTTGGACATTCTGGAGGATGTTCGCAATGGTCAATGCGTTCAGGGATGCCGTGGACAATGGTATCTGCAAGCCCGTGACATTCTGTCAAGGAATGACATTGATGATGCTGTATTCGCAGAAGCTGTGGTAACCCTCTTACGTGAAGGAAGGGGGAAATACAGAAACATCCTGATCAGTGGACCGACCAACTGCGGGAAGTCATTTTTAATCAGCCCGCTACAATCTATCTTCAATACCTTCACTAATCCAGCTACCACGACCTACGCTTGGATTGGAGCTGAGAGCGCCGAGATTATTGTTCTGAATGATTTTCGCTGGACACCACAGGTTACTATCCAATTATTATCGCGCCTCTGGTAACACTGTACAATAGTATGTTGTTCATTATAGCACATTATATTAATAATTTGCCCCTTTTTACTTTACAGATTATTGCGTGGGCGGACTTCCTGTTATTACTTGAAGGGGAAAGTGTCCATCTTCCGGCTCCAAAGACCCATTACCAGAAGGACCTCTTCATCGAGAATGATACCCCAATTTTCTGTACCAGCAGTGGGAACATACGGATGGTGAGAGGCGGCATGATAGAAGAAAGAGAGACCGAGATGATGGCGGTGCGATGGAACCACATCAAGCTTCATAGCCAGATACCTGCTGCTCAACAACGTACCCTTCAACCGTGTGGCAGATGTTTTGCGGCCCTTGTTTTCCCACCTCCACAAATGCCCAATTCCCAAGACCAATAAACTGACAAAGAAAGAAACAAGAACAAGAAAAAGAAAAGGATGCCAAGAACATAAAAATAAAGGAAAAAATACAACAAACAAAAGCATGAAAAAATCAAAGACAACAGCATAAAAAAGATCAAAGACAAAATGATATAAATATATAGACAGAAAGAAAAAGGACAAACAACAACAACCGAAAAAAGTTCAAAAAAAGAGAAAAAAGAAGAGAGAAACAACAATAACAATATGTGACAAACAGATGAATAAAATAAAGAAGTAAATGAGCTACGCGAATAACGAAAATGAATACAGTATTAAAAATTCCAATGGCTCCCGCCATGAGATTTGAACTCGTATCTCTGCCCTTTTTAACATGAATTGGCCAACGCGCTAACCGATTGAGCTATCCGCCCATCTACGTTCTATCAAGTCAAATCAAGTGTCATATCATCTTCGGCTTTAGAAATTAGCACTGACTCAAAATACTCCTGTCATAGTACCGCCTTATAGCGTCTTTATATTCAGAACCATGCACTCGTACTATCAGAGTATGGACAACCGTGGCGATTAACCGTCCATTGAAAAGCATGCACATCGGTCGATTGACCCCGATAAATAATAGAACTAACTACTATTATCTATTTCAATTAGATGGACAATCGTTGACACGCGTGCAATTCAATACGGTCAATCGTGTAACGATTGTCCATCACCGCGTCATTAGAATTCCAAAGACACAATTTGGCGAATTTACAATGTAATGTTTAAACCACTAGGGACGATGATATTTAATATAACTAATGTATTAATATGAGAACATGTTTGTGTTATTCGCTTTGATAAAATATACTATTATATTTAAAATACTTGAGACTATAATACACACCGATGACAATTAGCAATGTGTTTTAATTTAACAATATATTTATTTTCTCCAAACAACTTCTTAATGGTTCTCTGGATGCATTCCTTTTTACAGTTAATATTTTGTTCTTTCACCTTTAGTGTCAATGATGCGACGTAGACGGCTGTGCATGGACTCTATGGTGTGGTTTATGGTAACCAATGGAATTGCACGTATCGTCGACTGAATTCTGTCTTGGAAATGACTGTATGATTCACTGGTCAAATGGTTACGGACTGCATCAGTCTTTAATTGATTAGATACCAAATGAAAGATGTTTTCTATGGGATTCAGATCTGGACTTCGTGGAGGAATCGAGAGTAGCTGTGCTTTCACGCGTTTCATTGCTTGTTTTGCGGCGGCACTATTCTGCGAGGGATCCCCGTCCTGTATAAATACATTAGAATCCTTTTCAGCTTGCGTAAACATCTGGGGAAAGTTGTTATCGATGAATGAAGCAAAATAGTTCCCATTCATATTGTCATATGGTTCACACACTACAACCCCCTTTCCATGGCTAATGGCAACGACAAATTTAGCGTATTTACCGCCTGTTCCTTCTTTTCTTCCTTTGGATGTACACCCATAACACATTCCTTCTGAGCGCTTCCGGTATATTCTTGATTTAGGTGCTCTCCCCTGGTCATGTGGATTTTGTTTATATACAAATGATACGCCATCTAAATAAAAGGAAACATCTGTACACCAAAATGTATGCGGTCTCCTTATCATTTTTTTGGCAAACTTCACACGGCATTTCAAATCATTTTCTGAGAGAAGGCCTTTCTTTCTCGTTTGGTAAAAGCAATATCCATGTCTGTGTAAAACATTATTCACTGTCCGGATGGTAACATCTGCCTGTGAAATTCCTGTTACAGTCATTAGGCGAGCAATCGCAAATGTCCCCTCCGATCTTCTTAATTTTCTTAGCTCACGCAGCATATAACGTTCTGTACGAGTCGAAAGCTTTCTCGTCCGACCTCCCGATCTTTGTGCTCCTTGTGAATGAATATCATGAAGTCGACGTCTATTTTCAGGCTTAAAACGCCCCGGCAAATCTGATTTTGAACATCTTATGACACTGCTGTGTGACATGTTGCACAATCTGCCTATTTTACGTATTGACAGATTACCACGAGATCTTAGAAATCTTGCATAAGCCCGATTCTCTGCAGGTAAAGGTCCGTGGAATACCATTTTCAAAAGAAGATGAGTGAGACTGGCAATACAGATGTGCGTGATATCGATTGCAGTCAACTGGTGTGATTATTTTTACAAGAAAATAAAGTATGTGGAATGTGCATCCGGTCAAAGGGTTGAAGTTCAAATAAGTATAAGGTCATTCATGCGCAATTATTGAGATCATAATTCAAACAATTAACTAGCCATTCATGTGTCACCATCACTACATTAACGACCACATCATAAATATGCGCTGCCTGCTGTCAGCATTCATTAAATTGTACTTCTTGTCAAATGAAGTTACAGATGTCGTGAAACATTGCTTGTCTCTAGTTCTTTAATTGATTTGTAACTATTTATTACATCAGATTTATAAAGTATTATATACACTTATAGCTTTTGTATTGTTATAATAACGTTGAAATGTATTATATTTTAGTTTTAATTGATTGGCAAGGTATGCTACGTGAGTGGTTTACATCGTTGTGTATTAGTTGATACGAGCGCTATGCAAAAGCTGCATCGGGTGCTATGCGCGAGTTGCGTCGATCGCTATGCGCGAGTTACGTCGAGCGCTATTCGCGAGTTACGTCGAGCGCTATGCACGAGTTGCGTCGAGCGCTATGCGCGAGTTGCGTCGAGCGCTATGTGCGAGTTGCGTCGAGCGCTATGCGCGAGTTGCGTCGAGCGCTATGCGCGAGTTGCGTCGAGCGCTATGCGCGAGTTGCGTCGAGCGCTATGCGCGAGTTACGTCGAGCGCTATGCGCGAGTTGCGTCGAGCGCTATGAGCGAGTTGCGTCGAGCGCTATGCGCGAGTTACGTCCAGCGCTATTCGCGAGTTACGTCGAGCTCTATGCGATAGCTGTATGCAAGCGAGTAGCGCGTGCTGTAACCAAGGGGGCTACGCACGGGCCTAATTCTGGCGCGTGCTCGATCCGTCTAAATGATATTTAAAACATCATTCATACTTTCATCATGTTTATAGTGGTATCTGCTATCTTTTTGTGATAAATAAATCAGGCTTCCTTAAATAATAGGAGCAAATATTCAGGTTTAGGTATTTAATATGACCAGTCCCTAATTCAGCACAGTAGACACCTCTTGATGATGGTATATCAGGAGATTCATAGCATCTCTATTTTCTGAAAATTTGATCCAAAAAGACTTACAAATAAAAAAGTTGTGGCTAAAAATGTAAAATCAGATGATTTTTTTTGAACTTCATTCAGACAATTCAGGAAAATTGGTGTTGGACCACACAGCCCATTTCTTTGCTAATATGCCACTTTAAGGGACTATTTTCAAGCGCTGATTTTGCAACAAACTTGTGTGGAGAGCTTGAGCTATCTACTAACTGATATCCCTCCCCCGCCCCCACCAATCAATGTTGAGGGTCCCAACGACCGTGGTGACGAAACGGTTCCGAACAACATTGAATGGGGGGACTGGGGGGTGGATTTTAACGAAGTCCCCAAAGTGGTTCAACAGTTATTTCCGGAATTGTCTGAGGCTATTGGTAGATACTCAAAATGACAACTGTCTATAGGAAATAACTCGTGTTCTATACATTGCATAATCTTCTAATTTGGAGAGTGACAAGATATGTATATACTTGTTATATATAGTAAATATAAAGTAAATACGACATGTACATTGTTAGGGACTGGTCATTTTATGCGTGTTTAGGGCCCGTTTATATGGTACCTACTCAATATGACAACTGTCTATAGGGAATAACTCGTGTTCTATACATTGCATAATCGTTTAATTTGGAGAGTAGCAAGATATGTATAAACTTATTATATATGGTAAGATAAAGTCAATACGACATGTACATTGTTAGGGACTGGTCGTTTTATGCGTGATTATGGTCCGTTTAGATGGAATGCGCGAGTGTGAGTCTTACATAGGGTGCAACGGGTGAAATGCATTATTTAAACTAATTATTTGACTGTAGTTTATTATGCAACAATCAATTAAAATCATTTTTTTTATCGCAATGTGTTTCTTTTTTAGTAAGGGACCGGTCACGACCGCATTATGGACGCTATCAAGGAATAACTATTGTGTCAATTATTATAGCGTTGTATTTGCCATTGAAGTAATTGAATGGTTGTATTTATTTTATTATTATTTTTTTTTGGGGGGGGGGGTATTTACTTACTTTGACGGTTACCATTTATCTTCAGTGTTTAATAAATACATATATTAAAAGTACGAAATGAATTGTGACGGACTGGTCATTTTACATGTGGTGGATGGCTCTTTCATACCATGTTGTTATCTTTGGTACGCACGTGTGTACTTTTAAGAGAATATATATAATATACTGAGACATGTGTGTTTATAAAATATCACACGGGTATCGTCGTCGGGTTTTCCTATTTATTATATTGTCAATCACAAAATGTGTTACAAAACAAGCAAATATTACTTCATTTGGTGTTTATCTTATAAAATCGAGATCATGTATTTTTAATGCTTCATTTGATTTTCACGGATTACTTAGTCCACATCAACTCCATTCAACGACATTTGTAACAGGTCGTAATAGATTCGATACACTGATTGGGTTTAGGCGTTCAAAGTCACTGGTGTGTTACTCTTTGAATTCTTAAACGCACTCTGACACATTACGGCACAGCTTATAAATTATAATGTACTTTGTTCAATTGAATATGATGCTTGATGTTTACAAATAGCCATACACTGATCCTGTTAGCAACCGTGCCATTTTGGAGGTTTCGTGAAATGAAGTATAGCAGTCCTAATACAACTCCTCTTGTCGTGATCATCATGATAATTAGATAGATTTATGCACACAAAGTACATGATTAAGAAGAAGCCCAATTGAGCTATTGGCTGATTCATTTAGCATAGGCCTATTCTCTGAAGTCCTTTGGGCTAATCTTAGGAGAAATATGGTGGAAACGTGTACAAACCGATCATGTAGAGCATTATAAATGCTTGTACAATTACAAAATTACTGATCATAGACTTCGCCCATATCTGTCAGTTAGTACAGCATATTAAACCGAATTCTCCAAGAATGGATGATAACTCGCTTAACCCGCGTCAGCTACGTCAAGTGTATCTGCTAACATATAGCCAGGCTGATATGCGCCGATTCTCCACGAGAGAATCATTTGCTAATGCTGTCCTTGAAGCGTTTGCCCCCACCCCAGCTACAATAGTGAGATGGGTGTGTGGGAAGGAGAAACACCAAGACGGCAACTACCATTATCACATGGCCATCAAATTGGACCGAACCCAGAGGTGGTTAGCAGTTAAAAACCGACTGCAAACCAACAGTGACATCACTGTGAACTTTAGTGGGCATCACCATGATTACTACTCGGCGTGGATGTATGCAACTAAGGAGGATCCATCAGTGGTGCAATCGGTAGATCATCCTGACCTCAGCAATGGTCCACCTCATACAACCAACGCGAGCCATGCAAGAACGACGGGTGGTCTAAATAGAAAAAGGTCCAGAATGTCCGCGTTTGATGTCGTTGAAGTGGTAACTAAGAAGAAAATCAAGAACAGATTAGAGCTTCTTGCTCTTGCTAACGCGCAAAGAGAGGAAGGCAAGACTGACCTGGCTGAATTTATTTGCAATCGAGGCAGGAAAACAGTGGAAGAAGCCATAACCACCGCCTGGGAAATGGCCGGCGCTCAAGCAGCTCTTGATAGGGAGAAGAGAAGACGGTTGGACATTCTGGAGGATGTTCGCAATGGTCAATGCGTTCAGGGATGCCGTGGACAATGGTATCTGCAAGCCCGTGACATTCTGTCAAGGAATGACATTGATGATGCTGTATTCGCAGAAGCTGTGGTAACCCTCTTACGTGAAGGAAGGGGGAAATACAGAAACATCCTGATCAGTGGACCGACCAACTGCGGGAAGTCATTTTTAATCAGCCCGCTACAATCTATCTTCAATACCTTCACTAATCCAGCTACCACGACCTACGCTTGGATTGGAGCTGAGAGCGCCGAGATTATTGTTCTGAATGATTTTCGCTGGACACCACAGGTTACTATCCAATTATTATCGCGCCTCTGGTAACACTGTACAATAGTATGTTGTTCATTATAGCACATTATATTAATAATTTGCCCCTTTTTACTTTACAGATTATTGCGTGGGCGGACTTCCTGTTATTACTTGAAGGGGAAAGTGTCCATCTTCCGGCTCCAAAGACCCATTACCAGAAGGACCTCTTCATCGAGAATGATACCCCAATTTTCTGTACCAGCAGTGGGAACATACGGATGGTGAGAGGCGGCATGATAGAAGAAAGAGAGACCGAGATGATGGCGGTGCGATGGAACCACATCAAGCTTCATAGCCAGATACCTGCTGCTCAACAACGTACCCTTCAACCGTGTGGCAGATGTTTTGCGGCCCTTGTTTTCCCACCTCCACAAATGCCCAATTCCCAAGACCAATAAACTGACAAAGAAAGAAACAAGAACAAGAAAAAGAAAAGGATGCCAAGAACATAAAAATAAAGGAAAAAATACAACAAACAAAAGCATGAAAAAATCAAAGACAACAGCATAAAAAAGATCAAAGACAAAATGATATAAATATATAGACAGAAAGAAAAAGGACAAACAACAACAACCGAAAAAAGTTCAAAAAAAGAGAAAAAAGAAGAGAGAAACAACAATAACAATATGTGACAAACAGATGAATAAAATAAAGAAGTAAATGAGCTACGCGAATAACGAAAATGAATACAGTATTAAAAATTCCAATGGCTCCCGCCATGAGATTTGAACTCGTATCTCTGCCCTTTTTAACATGAATTGGCCAACGCGCTAACCGATTGAGCTATCCGCCCATCTACGTTCTATCAAGTCAAATCAAGTGTCATATCATCTTCGGCTTTAGAAATTAGCACTGACTCAAAATACTCCTGTCATAGTACCGCCTTATAGCGTCTTTATATTCAGAACCATGCACTCGTACTATCAGAGTATGGACAACCGTGGCGATTAACCGTCCATTGAAAAGCATGCACATCGGTCGATTGACCCCGATAAATAATAGAACTAACTACTATTATCTATTTCAATTAGATGGACAATCGTTGACACGCGTGCAATTCAATACGGTCAATCGTGTAACGATTGTCCATCACCGCGTCATTAGAATTCCAAAGACACAATTTGGCGAATTTACAATGTAATGTTTAAACCACTAGGGACGATGATATTTAATATAACTAATGTATTAATATGAGAACATGTTTGTGTTATTCGCTTTGATAAAATATACTATTATATTTAAAATACTTGAGACTATAATACACACCGATGACAATTAGCAATGTGTTTTAATTTAACAATATATTTATTTTCTCCAAACAACTTCTTAATGGTTCTCTGGATGCATTCCTTTTTACAGTTAATATTTTGTTCTTTCACCTTTAGTGTCAATGATGCGACGTAGACGGCTGTGCATGGACTCTATGGTGTGGTTTATGGTAACCAATGGAATTGCACGTATCGTCGACTGAATTCTGTCTTGGAAATGACTGTATGATTCACTGGTCAAATGGTTACGGACTGCATCAGTCTTTAATTGATTAGATACCAAATGAAAGATGTTTTCTATGGGATTCAGATCTGGACTTCGTGGAGGAATCGAGAGTAGCTGTGCTTTCACGCGTTTCATTGCTTGTTTTGCGGCGGCACTATTCTGCGAGGGATCCCCGTCCTGTATAAATACATTAGAATCCTTTTCAGCTTGCGTAAACATCTGGGGAAAGTTGTTATCGATGAATGAAGCAAAATAGTTCCCATTCATATTGTCATATGGTTCACACACTACAACCCCCTTTCCATGGCTAATGGCAACGACAAATTTAGCGTATTTACCGCCTGTTCCTTCTTTTCTTCCTTTGGATGTACACCCATAACACATTCCTTCTGAGCGCTTCCGGTATATTCTTGATTTAGGTGCTCTCCCCTGGTCATGTGGATTTTGTTTATATACAAATGATACGCCATCTAAATAAAAGGAAACATCTGTACACCAAAATGTATGCGGTCTCCTTATCATTTTTTTGGCAAACTTCACACGGCATTTCAAATCATTTTCTGAGAGAAGGCCTTTCTTTCTCGTTTGGTAAAAGCAATATCCATGTCTGTGTAAAACATTATTCACTGTCCGGATGGTAACATCTGCCTGTGAAATTCCTGTTACAGTCATTAGGCGAGCAATCGCAAATGTCCCCTCCGATCTTCTTAATTTTCTTAGCTCACGCAGCATATAACGTTCTGTACGAGTCGAAAGCTTTCTCGTCCGACCTCCCGATCTTTGTGCTCCTTGTGAATGAATATCATGAAGTCGACGTCTATTTTCAGGCTTAAAACGCCCCGGCAAATCTGATTTTGAACATCTTATGACACTGCTGTGTGACATGTTGCACAATCTGCCTATTTTACGTATTGACAGATTACCACGAGATCTTAGAAATCTTGCATAAGCCCGATTCTCTGCAGGTAAAGGTCCGTGGAATACCATTTTCAAAAGAAGATGAGTGAGACTGGCAATACAGATGTGCGTGATATCGATTGCAGTCAACTGGTGTGATTATTTTTACAAGAAAATAAAGTATGTGGAATGTGCATCCGGTCAAAGGGTTGAAGTTCAAATAAGTATAAGGTCATTCATGCGCAATTATTGAGATCATAATTCAAACAATTAACTAGCCATTCATGTGTCACCATCACTACATTAACGACCACATCATAAATATGCGCTGCCTGCTGTCAGCATTCATTAAATTGTACTTCTTGTCAAATGAAGTTACAGATGTCGTGAAACATTGCTTGTCTCTAGTTCTTTAATTGATTTGTAACTATTTATTACATCAGATTTATAAAGTATTATATACACTTATAGCTTTTGTATTGTTATAATAACGTTGAAATGTATTATATTTTAGTTTTAATTGATTGGCAAGGTATGCTACGTGAGTGGTTTACATCGTTGTGTATTAGTTGATACGAGCGCTATGCAAAAGCTGCATCGGGTGCTATGCGCGAGTTGCGTCGATCGCTATGCGCGAGTTACGTCGAGCGCTATTCGCGAGTTACGTCGAGCGCTATGCACGAGTTGCGTCGAGCGCTATGCGCGAGTTGCGTCGAGCGCTATGTGCGAGTTGCGTCGAGCGCTATGCGCGAGTTGCGTCGAGCGCTATGCGCGAGTTGCGTCGAGCGCTATGCGCGAGTTGCGTCGAGCGCTATGCGCGAGTTACGTCGAGCGCTATGCGCGAGTTGCGTCGAGCGCTATGAGCGAGTTGCGTCGAGCGCTATGCGCGAGTTACGTCCAGCGCTATTCGCGAGTTACGTCGAGCTCTATGCGATAGCTGTATGCAAGCGAGTAGCGCGTGCTGTAACCAAGGGGGCTACGCACGGGCCTAATTCTGGCGCGTGCTCGATCCGTCTAAATGATATTTAAAACATCATTCATACTTTCATCATGTTTATAGTGGTATCTGCTATCTTTTTGTGATAAATAAATCAGGCTTCCTTAAATAATAGGAGCAAATATTCAGGTTTAGGTATTTAATATGACCAGTCCCTAATTCAGCACAGTAGACACCTCTTGATGATGGTATATCAGGAGATTCATAGCATCTCTATTTTCTGAAAATTTGATCCAAAAAGACTTACAAATAAAAAAGTTGTGGCTAAAAATGTAAAATCAGATGATTTTTTTTGAACTTCATTCAGACAATTCAGGAAAATTGGTGTTGGACCACACAGCCCATTTCTTTGCTAATATGCCACTTTAAGGGACTATTTTCAAGCGCTGATTTTGCAACAAACTTGTGTGGAGAGCTTGAGCTATCTACTAACTGATATCCCTCCCCCGCCCCCACCAATCAATGTTGAGGGTCCCAACGACCGTGGTGACGAAACGGTTCCGAACAACATTGAATGGGGGGACTGGGGGGTGGATTTTAACGAAGTCCCCAAAGTGGTTCAACAGTTATTTCCGGAATTGTAGATCGTAACTCTGCTACGAAGTGTGGGTTAGCCAACATATTCAACAGTATCAACTAGACAGTATCATTTGAAGTCAACGTAAGTCTTGTGATTTTATCAATTAATTAATTTATTATATTAGTATATTTATCTATTTATTAGTATATTTATTTATTTATTAGTATATTTATTTATTTATTAGTATATTTATTTATTTATTAGTATATTTATTTATTTTTTATTTTTTATCCAGTTTTAATTGTAACACGATAAGACACAGTAGTGTATAAGGTCACTTCATTTAAGTCTTTAATGGATTAAGACTTCTTTCTCGTGTCTAACAAGGATAACTGGAAAATTGTTCACTAGTATATACAAATTTTTAGTACGCATGTTGTGCGCCCCAAATTGTTTAGAAGCTCGTTTAAAGCCAAAGTGTATCTCAATCCGGACCTCATTCATGGCAACATTAGTGTAAAAGAGCAAATAATTTTCGGCTTTCGGCGTATCTAAACCACAGGTCTGTCCCTTTCACGCCCCCCCCCCCCAAAAAAAAAAAAAATACAAATAAATTGCAGACCATAGTTGTGCCACAGCTTGTTAACGCAATTTTGATTTTAAAAACGACAGATACTTATCGACCAATCAAAATCCAGCATTTTCATGACATCATACATTTTCAAAAATATCTTTGAACTCTAGAGGTGCAAAAAACCCTAAAATAGTAATCTTGTTTTCATACCGATAATGTTATGTTTGGACTTCTGGCACACTTAAAAACGATAATGGCCCACTGGATGCCCTTAGAAAAGCGAATAAATGCCCTTAGAGAGTATTAAATCAAAACATTTTTCGGGACCTTTCAGAGCAGACCCCGAAAGCCATGTCACACAGTGGTACCATAAATGGGATAAACCACTTCTTGATACCAGCCTGTATGCAACTTTGCATGGTTATTTGAGGGAGTATCCTGAGTAAAGAAAAATATGACGTTTGATACCCTTAAACCGGCTTCGGAATGCACTCAGGTAGCACCTAAAACATTGCTCTAACCATAGGCCTACCTATATATTTCGTCGGTGCACTGCAATTATGCCTTTCGTCGGTGCAATTAACTATGACGTGCTCCTCGTTTCAAAAGGCTGGCAGCGCCACTGACGTGTTTTAACGTTTACTGGACCATGTGCGCTTTGCTTGAACCAGTTTCAACGTTTTATCAATTTAACCTTGAATAAGCTCAATTTATAACACAAGTTAGTTTAGTTTTAAAATTCTTTCTACATATGTTTCAACATTATATAATATACAAATATTGAATGCCGGAGAGTGTGATAGTAAAAACTATATCACGAGGTCAAATTTGGTTTTTTCCATTACACGAGGCGCAGCCGAGTGTGATGGAACAATCCAAATTGGACAGAGTGATATAGTTTTACTATTGCACGAGCAAAAGGCATTCAATATTTGTTTTATATAATGATGTCACAAATTTAATATCTAGCCATAATGATAGTAAAAACTATCACATGGCTGAAATCAGGCCTATTATTATATAACAACATTTGGACGTTCCCCTAAATGTTGTTGCTTCCGCCGCCACTGTTTGCTACCCGCTCAAAAACGGTCAAATGGACATCCGTGCATAGATATGATCCGTGCTCGAGTGAATCTCTTAATCTGCGCATTGTTTAGATTTGGCTCTTGAATAAATAGCGCGCTCTATAAGGCCATGTGTTTTGAACTCGCCACCCTTCCCGTTGCATGTCCAGATTTTTACATTTTACACCATCTGAGATTCGAATTAGCATATCGCAATACCTACTTGTTCTACCCCATAAAAAGTATATATTTTCTGTACGGTAATCTCACAAGGAATCTAAATATGCGATTGGAATTTGCATAGGACCGAATGGTAACATGTTGTGATTAAGAATGTTCAAAGAACCCATCAGAACATAATGGTTGTCAAGGGTAACTTGTTGAAATATACTATATCGGGAAGTAAACGAGCACAAACGTTTACATTGTAAATTTATTAGAGTTTACACATATATTTTTTTGGCTATTTACCCTATCCTATTTTAAGCGAGATTTTTGAATTCCCCTATTTGAGAGCTTTCCAAAAATGTATAACTTTGCTATAATCGGTTGAATAATTTTGTTGTTATAGTCATGTATGTAAAACCGATGAATTAGGGCAAGTTCACCGTGTAGTGAATAGGGGAAAAGCCAAGGACAATGCAATCGATTCGTGATTACAATTGTTGACACGTATGTTGAAACAGAAACTTATAGAATATAAAACAATCTATAAAATGAGAGCAAAATCATGTTTGTACCATACAGAGATGAGGAGTTATTGTAATTTGAACGTAGAATTGGGAACATTTTCTATATTTCCCATAGAGATTGTACACAACGCCACCGCCACCGCCGCCACCCCTGACTTTCGAAATATAATCGATCATATCTCAGCCAAACAGTTATAGAAATACCTGATTTATTCACACAGTGTAGCTAGATAAATAAGCTTTCAAATGACACCTAAACCATAGCTCTACCACATATAGTTGTCGAGTTAATAGAGAGTGATGGATGATTCGTCACCAAAAATGCAACGCCGCCACCTTTTTGGGTGGTCAGTTCAAAACACATGGCCATAACAGTTATGACACGTTATTAAGCAATCAATGAGGCGAGAACTATATGAATATTCAGGATATCGCGTCCAGTATTTGTATAATAGTTGTGTACATTTAAAATCGTCAATCAAATGTTATTCAGCGCCGCGGCTTACTGGGTTGGCGCACTCATTTTGAAGCGTTCTCATTGGCGAAGGTTCGAATCCCATGTCTTGCTGAATTTTCGAGATAATTATACATATAATATTTTATACATTTTGTTCATCAATGTTTTCCGTATTTCTGTGATATTTGCGAGTCGAGCGTGGAAAAAATAAAACGCCTTTGCTTTTCTTGGGTCGTCCGGGGTCAAAGGTCATCTAGGGGTCGAATTTTTAAAGAACTCGGTGATGAGAAACTGTGATCTGTTTGTTCGGTCCCCGCAAGAGCAAGTTCGCATTCGCTAGAGCATACGAGGTCAAAGGTCATCTAGGGGTCAACTTTTTGAAGTTGGTCGGATCGTGCTTAAACTCGGTGATCACAATGCACGATGCGAGGCGAGCGTGGCAAAAATAAAACGTTTGTCGGGTCTTCCGAGGTCAAAGGTCGTCTAGGGGTCGAATGACGGGAAGCCCGAATACGAGTCGAGCGTGGAAAAAATAAAACGGCTTTGCTTTTTTTGGGTCGTCCGTGGTCAAAGGTCGTCTAAGGGTCGAATTTTCAAAGTTTGTCCGATCGGGCTTTATGCATGCATTCTACAAACCACCAAACCCGAGAACCGCCAAACCCGGGTGACCGCTTATTAAATTATAATACGCTAACGTTCGTTGAGCTGGTTGAGCATTCACTGTGTGAACGTTTCGCACTTTGGGTGTAGGTTGCTTATTCGTCAGCTGTTCGGCCATACGGCGCTTAAGAATTGACTAGTCTGAAAGGAAAACTCACAAAGTGACTATCATGTTAAAGATTTAACATACAAGGCATCACTGTGGCTTGACTTGTAACAAAGAACATTTATTTATTTATTTTTGTTACTACAGATTTACACGGCCATTGCAACTCAACACTATAATGGCTAATACTTCCATTAAAGTAACCTTCATGCTCACGGTGGTATTTACAACAATCCTCTGCGCTCAAGGCGGTTCTAGATACGCAAGATCTAAGAGTAAGAGTGGTAATACATGTCATGATGAGCGTAAGTAACTAGATTTGTTATTTTAGCCAAATCTTTCAATACAGTGCCATAGCCAGTATTATGGATGAAAGGAGGGAGCTAAAGCAGAAGGGGAACACTCTTACACGCTGAAATAGTTGCTGGATAGAGAAATCCCACCCATGCTCTGTAAAAATCTCATTTTCGGTAGTACGCAAATAATATATAATTGGCGTCAATATTAACATTACATTACACTCGCATGGGCAACGTGGTCTAGCTCTTTTTTCATTTCTCAATAAGTCTAACTCTAACACTATAAGAAGAGAGCAAGAGAGTGGTACATTTGTTTTTATATTACCATAATGTAATAATAATAGAGAAATCTTTATTGTTGTAATGTTTACAGTGTGGGGAGGAGGACCGTGTCAATCGCCTGGAACAAGCAGCAAAGGTAGCAAAGGTAGCGGTAGCGGTAGCGGCGGTAATAGTAAAGCACTGCGCCCTGTGTGTGATTATTGCGTTGAGGAGAGTAAGTTGTCATTACTTCTTATATTTTCGGGCAATATAGGATGGGGTTTTTAATGAAATTTAGAAAGTTACAAATGCCTTTTCATTGCTCCATTTCACAGCTAATGTCTATGAAAACGCCAAGCCAGTCCGTTGAAAGTTGAATTGAATTAAGGCCTATTGCTTAAAGTTGTTCATATTAGAGAATAGTAATACGATTTTAATATTTTGGTTATTCGGAGCTTGTAATATTCCCAGCCCCCAATTGTTAATATACCGTATGGTAAATTTGATACCGGCTTTCAGTTTTTAATCACAACACTAACTGTAATCACTGCTTCAATTCTCGTTCCACTTTTTTAAACGGATATGGCTCACGTAATTCCGATGATTAAATTTACTTTTCCATCTTTGTCCTACTAAGCATTTTATTCATATTAGGGATGCCTTCTGGAATATATTCGGGGTAGGCCTTAAGGATGTACATTAATCTTCAATGAGATATATAGATATATTTTAGTATATTGCAAATAAGACTGCATATTATTATCATAATTGATCCATTTGTCAACAGGATTGTTATGCAAACCTTTATGTGATGAGAACGGATTAACTGGTAAGTTTCATATGATCATAATGTATCTCTCCCCATGCATGCTGTAATAAATATATAATAATCTCTTCGTATCAATAATTATATCAAATTTTTATATTGGGTACCCGCGCTACGCACGGGTCCTCGCTAGCCTGAAACAATTCATCTTCCAATTTCTGGGGAAAAGTTGGAATTTTGACATAACTCACATATTGCTGCCAAAGTACTTCGGTTTCCATAGGTATACCGAATTGCATCTAGACGAATGTTTAAAAACCCAATTTCACAAAAGCAGTAAAATTATATTTTGGTCAAAATGTGCCTACTTCTAAATTGAATTTGATATAGGCCTACTTGATGATATTCTTATATTTCATGGTTCAGCATACACTCTTTCGCGTTTTACCGTAATGAATTTGATTCCGGAAAACCTGGACCAAAATAGGATAAGAATTGATCGATATAACTATAATTTCATTTAATGATTTAATGATGATTTAATGATTTAATGATGAATCTGAAGTGTTTATAAAACGAGCTATTCTAGTTGAAAACCATACACCCCTATGAAAGACACGTCCTTAATGTTCCACACGTATGATTATGGAAAATACCTTGCACCACCATGCACTGTCTAAAGCTGGGGACTAATTGGTATGTTTGTCTCAAGTTTCAAGTAATACACATGATTTCTAGTTTCTTTGTGTAAAAAGAGTACACATATTTACCCAAGTTGATGGAGTACTTTTTTTCTTTTTACACATGGGATTGGTTCTGTTGAGTGTTTATCTTTTAGTGTAAACAATACATTAAAATAATCGAAATGCTATTTGTATTTTTATTTGACCTTTTTTATAACAATTTGTATTTTATTCCTATTTCTAGTCCAGTGTCCAGATGGTTGTTGTCGTGATGCACAGAATTGCTGGGGTATGTATAGGCTAGTTTACAAATCTGTAACAATTGTATGACAAGCTGTGAACCACACTAAAATAATTGTTAATTTTTTAGAACAGTCTACAGATAAAACTCTAAAGTCTAAAACGCAACAAGGTCAGATAGCTGTTTTAAATGCTTGTATTTTTGAATACAATAAGCTATGTAAAGAGCCTTGGCGTACATTCGGGACTAAATTTCCCATATTGCCCTAGGGACTATTTTTTTACATATTGCCCCAAATGTCCGTTTATGCATGGTATTCATATTTTTTCACTGGGTTATTGCGATTTAGATCATATGTTGGATGTCCTAAATATATTATTAACCGTGTAATTTATTCCTGTAACTAATCTTTACCATTCGAATGGATTTTCATCAAGATGTAAATGAATGTGATGGAGCGCATGGATGTCCAGCCCTTTCCAAGTGTGTTAACATCGCCGGTGGTTATGAATGTGAATGTAACGATGGCTATGCGCTGAATGTCGGTGAGACAGCGTGTGTAGGTGAGTAGATACAACGACCATACACGACTTATCCCCCTAAAGTTTGTACCCTCAGTCACAATGAATTCCTCCTTTTTACCACATCCGCCTGAGTTATTTTTGTAACACGTTCCCGAAAGGGTGGTTTACTGGTTGCAACATGCTCCCTAGATTTTCATCATTAAACATTCCAAGCTTGTGTTGGGTGGTACCCATGGATAGCTATGAGTCTCTTCTTACAAATTTGTGATGCTAAAAGAACAATTTAGAGTGTTTCTAGTTAATTTTCATCGTAACAAATATTTCCTTGACTGAAATATATTAACTTTTAATGACAAATTAATGAATGACAATTGAAATGACAATTGAAATGACTTATTATCAATGAAATGACAAATTAAGATTAGTCAGTTAATTGCAATTTAATTTGACATTCATATTAAATGACTAATTGTTTTAATTTGTCATTTAATTTGTCATTCATTCATTTGTCATTGAAAGTCAAATACTTATGTATACCTTTATCACAACATTTATCACTCCCCGAAGTGATTACTTAACACCGTTAGACGAGGGTTTTATAGTTTTAGAACCAGTGTTAATATTGGGGGTGCAAACCCTACCATCTGAGGACGAGGGTTATTTTATAATAATTCATGAGAACATTTAGTAACTCCTAACGACGGCGTTAGTAGTAGTTAATAAGTGTTGATAATATTCCGTTATTGTTTCAGATATTGATGAGTGTACTGATGAACCTTCTATTTGTGGACTTAATGCAATATGTTCCAACTCTCCACCGGGTAGATTTGCATGTGTATGTAATGACGGCTACAAGCTAGATGTTAATGGAGTGTGCATTGGTAAGTAGTTGAAGTTATTATAGGCCGATATTGTTGCAAGTATTTTTTTCTTCACAAGTTGCGTTTACGGAGGGATGGTCGAAATTAAGTCGAGAATCATCGTAGGCTACACCACCCAAATTATGCTCCTTTAAATGATCAGAGCAGTTGCTGTAATTTGATTGGTTATTTATTTGCAACGGCTCGGTTTGCAGACACATTTTGGTCAGCAACATGTAGAACATTCAAGTCTTTCACGGAGAATGATTTAGGATTGAATAATTTATCTTTCACGGAGAATGATTTAGGATTGAATAATTTATAATTGGACGGTGATATTCTACTTGGCGGACGAGGGTTAATACTATTCATAAAATTAGTAACTCCTAACGAACACGGCCTTAGTAGATCATTACTATAGATTTAAAGTGTTTATACTATTACGTTATTGTTTCAGATATTAATGAGTGTAGTGATTTCCCATATATTTGTGGACTTTATGCAAGATGTTCCAACTCTCCATCGGGTGGATATACATGTGTATGCAATGAAGGCTACGGGCCAGATTCCAATGGAGTGTGCATTGGTAAGTAGTTAAATTATTATAGGCCGTAATTGTTTTGCAAGTATTTAGTGTCTTCATAAGTTGCATTTGGTCGAAATTCAGTCGAGAATCGTTGTAGGCTACGCCGCTCAAGTCATGATCCTTAAAAGTGAATAGAGCAGTTGCCCGGCAGTTGTTGTTATTAATTGGTTATTTATCTGCTACGCCTTCGTTTTGCAGACACATTTTTGTCAGCAACATGTAGAACATTCATGTTCTTTCACGGAGAATGATTTAAGAATTGAATACTTGACAATTGGACGGTGATATGGACGGTAATATTTTGATGCATAATTTCCATAATTCCGTTAGGTGGCGTTTTCCTGTCTGAACAATTTTTAGCAATAGAGGGCGCTGCAATATCAAATGTAAGAAATACATGCTTAGTATATGGATACAGAATCCTGTCCCAAATGGTGTATTGTTCAATATTTTAGTATGCATTAATAAAATGAATATTTTTGTAACTCAAGTTTTTTATAATTGATTTTCATCAAGATGTGAATGAATGTGATGGAGCGCATGGATGTCCAGCCCTTTCCAAGTGTGTTAACATCGCCGGTGGTTATGAATGTGAATGTAACGATGGCTATGCGCTGAATGTCGGTGAGACAGCGTGTGTAGGTGAGTAGATACAACGACCATACACGACTTATCCCCCTAAAGTTTGTACCCTCAGTCACAATGAATTCCTCCATTTTACCACATCCGCCTGAGTTATTTTTGTAACACGTTCCCGACAGGGTGGTTTACTGGTTGCAACATGGTCCCTAGATTTTCATCATTAAACATTCCAAGCTTGTGTTTGGTGGTACCTATGGATAGCTGTGAGTCGCTTCTTACAAATTTGTGATGCTAAAAGAACAATTTAAAGTGTTTCTAGTTAATTTTTATCGTAACAAATATTTCCTTGACTGAAATATATTAACTTTTAATGACAAATTAATGAATGACAATTGAAATGACAAATTAAATGACTTATTATCAATGAAATGACAAATTAAGATTAGTCAGTTAAATTCAATTCGACATTCATATTAAATGACTAATTATTTTAATTTGTCATTTAATTTGTCATTCATTCATTTGTCATTGAAAGTCAAATACTTATGTATACATATAGCACAATATTTATCACTCCCCGAAGTGATTACTCAACACCGTTAGACGAGGGTTTTTATAGTTTTAGAACCAGTGTTAATATTGGGGGTGCAAACCCTACCATCTGAGGACGAGGGTTATCTGATAATAATTCATGAGAACATTTACTAACTCCTAACGACGGCGTTAGTAGTAGTTAATAAGTGTTGATAATATTCCGTTATCGTTTCAGATATTGATGAGTGTACTGATGAACCTTCTATTTGTGGACTTAATGCAATATGTTCCAACTCTCCACCGGGTAGATTTGCATGTGTATGTAATGACGGCTACAAGCTAGATGTTAATGGAGTGTGCATTGGTAAGTAGTTGAAGTTATTATAGGCCGATATTGTTGCAAGTATTTTTTTCTTCACAAGTTGCGTATACGGAGGGATGGTCGAAATTAAGTCGAGAATCATCGTAGGCCACACCACCCAAATTATGCTCCTTTAAATGATCAGAGCAGTTGCTGTAATTTGATTGGTTATTTATTTGCAACGGCTCGGTTTGCAGACACATTTTGGTCAGCAACATGTAGAACATTCAAGTCTTTCACGGAGAATGATTTAGGATTGAATAATTGACAATTGGACGGTGATATTCTACTTGGCGGACGAGGGTTAATACTATTCATAAAAGTAGTAACTCCTAGCGACCACGGCGTTTTAGATCATTTATATTTAAGTGTTTATACTATTACGTTATTGTTTCAGATATTGATGAGTGTAGTGATTTCCCATATATTTGTGGACTTACTGCAAGATGTTCCAACTCTCCATCGGGTGGATATACATGTGTATGCAACGAAGGCTACGGGCCAGATTCCAATGGAGTGTGCATTGGTAAGTAGTTTAATTATTATAGGCCGTAATTGTTTTGCAAGTATTTAGTGTCTTCATAAGTTGCATTTGGTCGAAATTCAGTCCAGAATCGTTGTAGGCTACGCCGCTCAAGTCATGATCCTTAAAAGTGAATAGAGCAGTTGCCCGGCAGTTGTTGTTGTTAATTGGTTATTTATCTGCTACGCCTTCGTATTGCAGACATTTATTTTTTGTCAGCAACATGTAGAACATTCATGTTCTTTCACGGAGAATGATTTAAGAATTGAATACTTGACAATTGGACGGTGATTCTTACATGGGACGGTGATATTTTGACATAATTTCCATAATTTCGGTCGGTGGCGTTTTCCTGTCTGACCAATTTTTAGCAATAGAGGGCGCTGCAATATCAAATGCAAGAAATACATGCTTAGTATAATAGATACAGAATCCTGTCCAATGGTGTATTGACTGTTCAATATTTTAGTATGCATTATTAAAATGAATATTTTTGTAACTAAAATTTATTTCTAATTGATTTTCATGCTCCTTAAAAGTGAATAGAGCAGTTGCCCGGCAGTTGTTGTTATTAATTGGTTATTTATCTGCTACGCCTTCGTTTTGCAGACACATTTTTGTCAGCAACATGTAGAACATTCATGTTCTTTCACGGAGAATGATTTAAGAATTGAATACTTGACAATTGGACGGTGATATGGACGGTAATATTTTGATGCATAATTTCCATAATTCCGTTCGGTGGCGTTTTCCTGTCTGACCAATTTTTAGCAATAGAGGACGCTGCAATATCAAATGTAAGAAATACATGCTTAGTATATGGTGTATTGTTCAATATTTTAGTATGCATTAATAAAATGAATATTTTTGTAACTCAAGTTTTTTATTATTGATTTTTATCAAGATGTGAATGAATGTGATGGAGTGCATGGATGTCCAGCCTTTTCCAAGTGTATTAACATCGCCGGTAGTTATGAATGTGAATGTAACGATGGCTATGAGATGAATGTCTGGGAGATAGCGTGTGTAGGTGAGTAAATGCAACGACCATAAACAAATGATCCCCCTCCAGTTTGTACCCTCAGTCGCGATGAATTCCTCCATTTTAACACATTAACTCTCATCCGCCTGAGCTTTTTTGTAACACGCCCTGCATGGTTGAAACCTGCTCCCTAGATTTTTATTAATAAACATTCCAAGCTTGTGTTTGATACCAATGGATAGCTATTATAAGAGTCTTCGTTCAACACATACAATTGATATAAGTTGAATACAAACTTCTTTGTTTGATGAAAGTGGAAGGTCGATTCTCACCGTGAAGGCAATGACTAAATACGTGGGCTTGTCAGAGGAAAATGAAAGTAAATAACTTTCCAAACATATGGTGGACGTTTATGCTCATATTATCACTAAGGAAACCCTTAGTGAGAAAACCGTTGAGTCTCACACAGTTCGACGAATTACTCTTGCCTCCTCCCCTGCGTGGAATAGTAGGACTTTGTTCTCATAAGATGAGCGCAACATGTATCACTCCCCGAAGTGATTGCTTAGAGCCGTTTAATAATAGACAAGGGTTTGTATAGCTTCAGCATTAGTGTAAATATTGGGAGTGCAAACCCGGGGGGGGGGGGGGGGGGTTCTTCTACCAAAATCATACGTGGATGTGCCTCCCAGACGTGACTTTAAAATTCTCCGACTTTCAATATACCTGCATAATGCAAACACCCGATCGGTATACCAAACTTGGTGAAATGTCTACCGATCAATATACCCCTTGTTATACATGTATAACATTTACAATAAACATAAGGTAAGTAGATAATTGGGTTCTCAAAAGTGTATTTTAACCAAAATTGGGTTCTTAAAAGTGTATTTTAAGCCGTTTGAACTTCTGATATTGGAAATCTAGCTGCTATTGAATATGTCAGGCCTTTTTTAGGAGGGGTGGGGGTACAATTATAAACCTATTTGACAAAGTACACCCTTCTAATATACCATCAAAGAATTAAGGGGGCATTAATATACCAATAGTGAGCCAAAGGACGAGGGTTGTGTTGACAATATTCCGTTATCATTTCAGATATTGATGAGTGTACTGATGACCCTTCTATTTGTGGATCGTATGCAATATGTTACAACTCTCCACCGGGTAGATTTACATGTGTATGTAATTACGGCTACGAGCTAGATTCCTATGGAGTGTGCATTGGTAAGAAGTAGTTGAATGATTATAGCCGTAATTGTTGCAAGTATTTGCTCTTCACAAGTTGCCCATACGGGGGATGGTCGAAATTCTAGGCTCAAGAATCATCATACACGACTCGTATTGTGCTCCTTAAAATGAACAGAGCAGTTGCTTAGATTAGTTATTTATCTGGTGGTTTTTATTTAAATTATGACATGTTTAAATAAAGTGTTCCAAAATATTGCTTCAATCGATTGAATGTTTCTCGCAGAAATAAAATTTCAGTTGTAGAACAATTGATCAGCAATTTAGTTCGTTTGAAGAATGCGAATCCTGGGCTATCTTTGGTCAGCAATATGCAGAACAGTCATCTTTCAAGGAGAGTAAAGAATTAAAATATAAATACATAGAAGTAGGCCTACAATGTCGAAAATTTTTAAATTTACGGTCATTACGGTATTCATCGCGTCGGGCATTATCAATAGTCGTAAATTAGTAGGCAATTCTTTAAAGACGTTATGAAATTGATTTAATTAAATGAACCAGTTTTATAATATTAAACAAGTTATTAAAACAAGAACATATCAATCTACCTGAGATCTTCTAACTGGATCTGGACCCCTATTATGAAAAAGAACCGTGCGATGATAACGGGTTGGTGATGGCCCTGTTTGCATGAAAATATTCACGAAGAAACTAAACTATTACATTTTTATATAAAGTGTTCCAAAATATTGCTTGGATTGAATGTTTCCTCGCATACAATTTACTTTGTAGAACAATTAGTCAGCAATTTAGTTCCTTTGAAGAATGCGAATCCTGGGCTACATTTGGTCAGCATTATGTAGAACATTCATCTTTCAAGGAGAACGATGGAGAGTGATAAGAATTAAAAAAAAAATACATAGACTGTACATATAAAAACCCTTTAAAGGGGAAGTGCTAGTACAAATGAAAGACTTTGATATTTTTTAGGAAAGCATTTGGTAGAATAATGACATGTAATTGGGTAATCAGTATTGGCACAAGAGCAGGCAGTGAACGTATTGGCAAATTTGGGCATGATATCAAGTAATGAATATGAAGACAAATTTGCAGTAGTTGTCCGTACTGTATATATGTGAAAATCAGACACAATTAGGCAAGATATCAACATTGAGCTTGTATTTGATTATTGTAGTAGAGATCTTCCGCTTAACAATGGTACTCTTTTTTTAAGCGGAGTTATATAATTTTTCAGTTATAGTCTTAATGAAAACTCCAAACTGAGATATCATCCTTTAAAGATGTACTTATAATGTACTAACGATGTACTTTTATTTGTATTTTTTTATTTTTTGGTTTGAATTTTTAATCTGAAACTTTCACATTAATGTTATAAACACTCTAAAAATTAATTATTTACAAGAATCACCTCCAATTAGGGTTTGGGCTGTACTCTTTTTTTAAGCGGAGTTATATAATTTTTCAGTTATAGTCTTTATGAAAACTCCAAACTGAGATATCATCCTTTAAAGATGTACTTATAATGTACTAACGATGTACTTTTATTTGTATTTTTTTATTTTTTGGTTTGAATTTTTAATCTGAAACTTTCACATTAATGTTATAAACACTCTAAAAATTAATTATTTACAAGAATCACCTCCAATTAGGGTTTGGGCTGTACTCTTTTTTTAAGCGGAGTTATATAATTTTTCAGTTATAGTCTTTATGAAAACTCCAAACTGAGATATCATCCTTTAAAGATGTACTTATAATGTACTAACGATGTACTTTTATTTTTATTTTTTTATTTTTTGGTTTGAATTTTTAATCTGAAACTTTCACATTAATGTTATAAACACTCTGAAAATTAATTATTTACAAGAATCACCTCCAATTAGGGTTTGGGCTATTACTCAGTTTGGAGCTCTGCCCAATTCGTGAATTAAAAAGAAATTTGGAAGAAATGAAACAATCATTTGATCTTGTTGTGTGCATTCATTGGCGGCGTAGCTACAGGTAACCCACCAAGGGTCATTCGGGGGGGGGGGGGGGGGGGGGGGGGGTGCAATTAACAATTCAGGGGAGTTAAAGGGTTTTATATATACTTATCTCCAATTTCATGGCGTTTCTCGTCGTGGGGAATCAATACCAATCCTAATCACCTAAAGGCTTTGTCCCAGGACCTACCGGGCCGGGGCCCTTATGTAATGTGGGCCCTGGACCCCACGCCACTCTCGTGCCCCCGGGATGACAAGCCTCCTGGCTACGCCCATATGTCGCAAACAATTGACTTCAAAACTCATAAAACGACCGCCAATTTTGTATTTATTTCATTAAGCCTACCAAAGAATGGAAATTAACTACCCAGTACGATTTGTTTGTGCAGTTATAAACGATATCTCCATCTTTGGCAAACACGAGAGTAAACATTTTAGAACCACCATCTCCATAGGCTTTATTGGTATAAGTGTTGTAAAAATCAACACAGATTGTCAGAGGTATATTTGCTCAATAGTGAATTAAAAAGTACAATAGTTTTTAAACGGCTTTCGTTGAATAACAAAATAACAGACATAAGGGACACTTTCTATGCGGCTAGTTTTACCAGAGTGATATTACCTATTACACCTCCCTGGTTTTGCCATATAAAAAAGATTTTGCAAAAACCTTTTCTAAACTTTCAAAGTCTTATCTCAAGAATAACTGACCTAATACTAGACGTGCTTGTACTTATGTTAATTAATTTCTCATGGTGATTCGAAATATATGATGATGAAAGCCAATAAATTAAATACGTTTGTGAAACATTTTGTGAATTGTATTTTGCGTGTGCATAACCGCGCGCATGGACAGCGTTAATCTATTCTATATTTGCCTAAAATTATCAGTTTGCTTCACCCCTCCATTTCTTTACATTGCCACAAGCTAGTGGATATTTATCGCTTTGTTTACCTATCGGAGTAAATATACTTTACACAGGCTAGGCAAACAACTGCGGACATCATCTCAAAATTTCACCCCGGGCGCTAAACAACTGAACACATCTCTCGTCCAATCAAAGCCATGGACATAGATGGATTAGGCGGCGCTTGTAAGTGACCCTGATGCAATACACATAGCATCCAAGCGTCACACTTCTCGATCAACCAATATACCCGTATGAGAGTGTCATTTGGCTGGACCCGTTCGATAATTATACCGATTTGGTCACGGTTTCCTGAACCAAGTGACTCGAAGTCATCGCGTACTTGGAATATTGATTTTGAATTCAGGCTATAAGAGCTAGCTATCGTGATAGCTAGCACAAAAAGTACAATGTCGGAAAAATTCAATTTGCGGAAATCATCATACGGCGGTGTCATTCCCGGCATTATTTTGTCGGCATGAGCCATGTATGTCTTATTAGCTGTATTTTGCACACACCAATAGTCGTCATTTAGTAGGCTATTCTTTAAAGAAGTTATGAAATTGAATTAATTAAATGACCCAGTGTTGATAATGTTGAACTATCTCATTTAAAAACATGTAATTAAGTCCAGCACACATACCCGAGATCTTGTAACTGGAACTGGACCCCTATTATGAAAAAACCCATCGATGCATAGTAATGACCATATGACGGACAGACTCAAAAAGTGATCACCCTGTTTGCGTTACTCGAAAATATTCACGAGGAATTGCAATGTGTATAACCATAGAAGTACGACGTCGCACTTCCATAATCGCAGCAGCAGTTATCAACTTATTATTCACGTTGACTTTGTTTTCAGGTATCAATGAATGTAGCAGATATCCGGGACTTTGTACTGCATTTGGAACATGTAGTGATACTACACCAGGCTACTCATGTACGTGCTTGCCGGGATATGAGATGGATTCAGGAGTATGCAATCGTAAGTACAACTTTGCATTTATATATATACCACGCTTTTAGAAAAGTATCGTTGAGATATGTGATACAAGTTTTCGATCGGGTGCTTTTTAGGTATTATTTCATATAATTGGTCGGAATGGATCTGAATGGGCGGAATTTTAAATAGTCTGTATGAGTCGGAATGTGTCGTAATATCTCGGAATATACAGTGGCGGCACCACGGGGCATAGGAAAATACCACCACCTAAGTCTCGATCCTTTCTCCACTCGCCTTACCCCGTCAGCTCAAGCCGAAAATGTTGACTTTTAATGTCGCAATCACATAAAATGTACTTAAAATTGACGTGAAATGTCTAATTATTTCAGACCAAATAGCTAATTTCAGAAAATTGTATTAAAGCCAACGCATCTTTTCCCCTTTTTCACTTCCCCCACATTTAATCTGGCTCTGACCCTTTGGTAAATCTCTGTTTCATTTTAATGAAGAGAGTTATTTATACTAACAAATTAAAAAAACCAGACACCATCATTTATTCATTTCAAATAACTTGTGAAATTCCATTATAATCTTGAAAAGATTATTGCTGTAAAGTGTAATATGTACAAATTCAAATGGAAGGCACTTGAAACTTTTTGTATTCAATGAGTATTTTAAAAACAATATTATTATGTTTACTGATCAATGATGACCCTAATGCATTGTACACTTATGTTAATGCATGTATGTATGTTTTTTGTAATTTCTGTTTGTTGTTGAGCACTATATAAAATTAAAATAAATAAATAAACGCTCCTTTTTGGAGCACTAAAGAGAAAAAAGCAAGAAAAAAAAAGCAAATCAAACAAAAACAATACTTGTATCTTCATTTTTTTCTTCTCAAAGCATAGTCATGATAGTGATAGCGACAAACTTTCCGAGCTCGCTCGTTTGTTTGCTTTCTTCCTATTCTCATTCACGTATAACTAAATGAATGAATTAAATTAATGAATGACTTATTTATCTAAAATGAATTATATAATGATTTATTTAATTGATTATTTAATTGATCACTTATTATTTTAATATTTTACTTACCTTTTCACATTATAAATATTAACAATTTATAATGGCCTATATAAGCATGTTTCTAGCAGAATATATGACTAACGAAACTCAAATCAATTAATTGCACGCGAGGATCGAGCAAATTATACCAGCCGAGTATAAGTGAAATGACTAAATAATATAGACTCGGACAAACTGGCGTGAATTAAATTATTATCAAAGACCTTAAAATACACTGTTTCGAACCCAGTCCCTCTCGCATTCGTGGCGATAGGATTATCCACTAGACCACAGGGGACTGTGTTTTCATGGACACCAAAAGAACGATCACTTACATGTATATTATGTTTATAACAAAGCCTTTGTAGATCAGTTAAAAATCAAACACTAAAAATATATGCATGGTCTCAAATAAAGTGTATATGTATATTATATACGATAATTCTTTCAGCTAGATTGTGGCCTTTTAATGTTGTTTATTGCAACATTTTAACATTGGCCTATACAAAATACATTAGACGCAAACTAAAAAGGGATTTTGTGTACAGCTAAGGTTAGTGACATTGATTGTGGATGGCAACGCCACCATGAAAATACGTTGATTTGTCCGTAGTCAATGGATCGATGTCATATTATAGCAATGTACTTTATTCAGCGAAATTATTTTACAAAATAACCGGCTGAGATTCATTATTTCTTTTAAAATATGACACTACAACAACTTGTTTTGGTTACATTTACATCGTGAGCAAGAGGGGTGCCACGCTTAAGTACAGTGTCTATGGGAGCCGCCGCTCGACTATAAGAATATGGCGTACATATCGGGCAGACTGAGAGACATTGCCCGGCAGTATTTTGTCGGTTTTAAAAACATGCGTTTTCTTACTCTTACTCTCATTATTCTTATTCTTATTCTTATTCTTATTCTTATTCTTATTCTTATTCTTATTCTTATTCTTATTCTTATTCTTATTCTTATTCTTATTCTTATTCTTATTCTTACTCTTACTCTTACTCTTACTCTTACTCTTACTCTTACTCTTACTCTTACTCTTACTCTTACTCTTACTCTTACTCTTACTCTTACTCTTACTCTTACTCTTACTCTTACTCTTACTCTTACTCTTACTCAGCAATATGCAACACAGCATGTTTGAACGGTGGGACATGCGTTGCACCTGATACCTGCGTCTGCACGTCATGCTTCTCTGGTGCCCAGTGTGAATTATGTAAGTATTTTAACACTAGAGTAACTAATAATCCAAGCAAGAGACAAGAGTCATTAAGGCAAGCCTTATTTTGGTAAAAAATACCAACTGGGTGTGGGGAAACAATGAATTAACAATGGAGAATATAACGCGATACAACAGGGGAAAAATACTAGGGCAAGCAATACGAATTTTGTCCTGATGACTTGAAACGTCGGTTCTATTGTTACGTTGTTTTATTGCACAGCATTTTTTTGGCTTTGCAGTAGCAGTGGTGACCGCAGCAGGCAATCCGGTTGGTATCGGATTAGTAAACGGCGGATTCACCATATCAAACAGCCAAATTACAGCGTCAAGTTATTGGACCAACGCTGCTGGTTACCAGGCCAGACTTCACACTGTAAGTAATTGGTTTCCTCGTCAGAGTGATTTAAACCAGTTTCTTCAGGTGGATTTTCTGACTCCAACATACATGACGGGGATACAAACGCAAGGGTCCTACGCTGGCGATTTTTGGGTCACGTTCTTTAAAGTACAGACTGGCGATATTCCATCTTCATTGACGTTTATCATGGAAAACGGTGTGCAAAAGGTATTTACAAAAAAACGTATAACGATCACGACCACGATCGTCATCATGATCAAGATCAAGGTCAAGGATCTATGCATCTGTGAACGTCCATGTTTCATCAACAAAGTAGTCTACAGGACGTGTAACAAAATTGTGTCCCATGCGGGACAAAATTGATTAAAATACATCCCAATGTTTAACCATGGACTGTCCATGGTGTAATGCCCTAGTCCACTATCACTATCAGTCTCAAACACATGTTATCCCATAATTTCACCTCCTATTCCCGAGATATTATCAATTCAGTATTCAAGAGTGCAAATCCCACCTTTGGCCACTTTTTAACAGGAATTGGATCATTTTCAACTGAAAAAACTGCATTTGAGATTACAATGATGATTTATAAGATACATCAATGTATTGTTTAAATACATCTAATATTCAAATATTCATGTAGTAGGTAGATTTTATAGATTATGTTCAATTACACACTGAATGACATTCTAATAAAAAAGTTCTCTGGACATGAAAAGTGGCCAAAGCTAAATTTGACACGCCTGAGCAGGCGCATATGGCAGGTATTTTGCACAATGAAAGAGATAAACCTGGTTTTATCGACTGATAAACCTGGTTTATCGAACACCTTGCTTATCGAATCGATAAACCTGGTATATATATTAGAATAACAAAAGTAATTTGTTGAGTGCTCAAAGGGATACGAAGTAGTGTTGAAGATTTTTTGTAAAAAATAATTTACTTCAGAATTCAAGATGAACATTTTAATGTTTAAAAACATTACCATTATTGTTGCTTTTACTCACAAAACACAGCAACACTTGAATTGATTAAAACAATACCATCGCTATTTATTGAACCTTCTCTTAAAAACGCCCTCTATGTATATATGGTTCGCGTTATTTATCACGCGTGCTGCAGGGGGACACTGTTCTACTTAAAATGCTAGTTACGGCTCAACCAGCATTTTTGAATTGACGTTTTGTTGAACAAAGAGGGCTGATTTTTCTTAATCCTTATACATGTAATACAATTTTAAAATATACAAATCCAGTTTTTATCATAATTGAGGGCGCAGCCTCCAGTCTTCATGCCCTTTTAATCAATTACTGTACGGCGGTCAACTTCAAAGACTTATAGCCTCATTAATATTGTTCAGGGAATCCCATCATTTCGGCGAACATTTTGTCCCTGCTTCCCCTCAACACGCTCACCTAATACTGTATTACTACGCGCACACAAAGACGTATAATAGCTATATTCCTCCATTGAAAAAAATGTCCGAACGGTATATAATTGTAATGAAATCGGGCGTATAAAACAGGCCATTTTTGAACGACTCAGCCTAATTCGATAAACCAGGTTTATCGACCGATAAACCTTGCTTTTCGAATTCGAAAAAAAGGTGTATGTTTATCGACCGATAAACCTGGTTTATCGAAAACCTTGCTCATCGAATTCGAAAAACCTGGTTTATCGAAAACCTTGCTTAATCGAATTCGATAAACCTGGTTTTTCGAATCGATACACCAAGTTTATCGATTCGAAAAGCAATGTTTTTGATAACTAGGTTTATCGGCTGATAAACCTGGTTTATCGACCGATAAACCTGGTTAATCGAAAACCTTGCTTATCGAAAGTTCGGTAAACCTGGTTTTTCGAATCGACCCGTTTATTTTTCTAAGGAGGTTTAATTATTATGTAATCGCTCTAATTTAGCTCACTATAAAATGTTGATTTCTTATTTTGATGTAGACATTTGCAGGCAATACCAACAGGAATGACATCGTTACCAATCTGTTTCCATCTCACATATATTCCCGTTACATTCGCATCAAGCCTACAGAGTGGTATGATGGGATTGGGC
>CM069452.1:15492332-15545208 GCA_035610835.1 Ophiura sarsii | reverse complement strand
GGAAATCCCGGGGGGGATGGGGGGGGGGGGGGGGGATTTATCCCCCCCCACTTTTTGACCTGGGGGGATGGTCAATGTAATCATCCCCCCTGATTTTTCACATCTACCAAAAAAAAAGGAAAAAAGGGGGGTAAAGGAAAAAAAGAAAGAAAAAGGGGAAAAAGGAGGGAAAAAAAGGAAAAAGAGAGGGAGGAAGGGACATAAGAACGTTTGGAGTTTATTGTACGTTGGTTATACATACGCGTATGTACGTTAAGAATCCATCTTTTGGAGGTAACTAATTAACGTCTTTCTGGTATAGGCCTAAATCTGCCTATTTAAAAAGCCAATATTGATCAGAAATAAAGTGATTGCTTTTCAATAAAATATTGGTCAAAAGTATACCAGATCGCACGAAATGAGTTTGAAAATTGAAAAAAAATCTACTTCTCAGGGGCATATCCCCCCACTGTTGGAGCTTTTAATACTAAAATCAAGAATATATCAGTATAAAAATGCTCAACTTCTTTCGTGCAAGATATTTATTGAAATGAAGTGATGGCCTTTTAATACAATATTGGTCAAAAGTATACACCAGATCGCACCAAATGAGTTTGAAAATTGAATTTTTTCTACTTCTGAGGGGGGCACATCCCCCCTCAGACTCCCCCCTGTTGGAGCTTTTAAACCATCTATACTAAAATCAAGAATATATCAGTATAAAAAATGCTCAACTTCTTTTGTTCATTGATAAAAAACAAAATATTTATTGAAAATGAAGCGATGGCTTTTCAATACAATATTCGTCAAAAGTATACACCAGATCGCACCAAATGAGTTTGAAAATTGAAATTTTTTCTACTTCTGAGGGGGGCACATCCCCCATCAGACTCACCCCTGTTGGAGCTTTTAAACCATCTATACTAAAATCAAGAATATATCAGTATAAAAAATACTCAACTTCTTTTGTTCATTGATAAAAAACAAAATATTTATTGAAAATGAAGCGATGGCTTTTCAATACAATATTCGTCAAAAGTATACACCAGATCGCACCAAATGAGTTTGAAAATTGAATTTTTTTCTACTTCGGAGGGGGGCACATCCCCCATCAGACTCCCCCTGTCCGAGCATAGCTCGGAGTGCGGTGCTGCGCACCGCCTGGATGGTACCAGCTAAATTTAATTTTTTAGGGGCAAAACTTATCATCCCCCCCACACCTAACAAGAAATTTCCGCCCTTGCATACAGCCATTCATTATGTGAGACACAGTATCAGACGGATTATTGCAAATACGACATGTTTTGGGATACGTGTTAGGGTAATACAAATGCAGGAGGGAATTACACTCAAGTAGTTGCATGCGAGCCTTGAATATGAATCTGACAATATCATCACTCAATGAAAAATTAGAAAGATACTTGGATGACGATGACTTGTCACAAATTGTTCGAAATACACGCCCCTGCGATTTGAGATTTTCAGTCTATTGATTCGTTTAGTAATATGAACATGTTTCAAGTGACTGGAGAAGGCAGAATGAGAGCGAAAAACCAATTGAACGCCGTCGTGGTCAGCAACCAAAGCATACACGTCATTATAGTACTCGAGCTTCAATCTCTCACGCATGCATAGTTCATTGAATTCTACCCAGATTGACTTTGGCCAGTTTACTTTACCCCTTTTGATGATTCTGCCATCTTCATTCACCTCATAACTCCCAAACAAAGTTGTGTCACCGTCATCAACTTCGTGATAAATAGCCTTTCTCTTGTTCATATGCAACCGGAAGGATGATCGAGCGCAGAACTTTGTTTGATTGTCATCAGAGTTTAAGCATTGAATTAGAAAAGTCAGTTTCTTAACAATATATAAAGATGTCGGTTTCAAAATCCCTAATCCTCCCTTGCTGGAGGGAATAAACATGATGTCCCTGTTTGATGATTTGTTTAAATGCATCCATTCACGAACAAATTTCACAATGCTATCCTCCATGGCCAACAATGTCTTTAAAGGGAAAGTAATGTTACAAAAGAAGAAGTTCAACCTGGAAATAGCCATATCATTTATTGCTTGAATTTTTGCACCTATTGGCAGAAGCGCTTGATTGATTTTTTCAAGAGTTTCATTAAATTCCTGAACAATTGTATTGAGCTGAGAATCAGCCGCTTTATCATCTAAACTAATGTCATGACCAAGATAAGTGTATTTGCCACTTTTGCCCAGTTTTGGTATGGGGGAGTTTTGGATGGAAATGTTGATATCAGAAGTTGTATCTTTTTTACTCCAATTATTACCAGTCCTTTGGCCATGAAGGATGGCACATTTTCTGTGTTTTACTTGCATACCCGTGCTAGTCACAAAACTACCCGTTTTTTCACACATTTCGGTGATTCCTTGCGCGTCAATACTACACAGTGCAATGTCATCAACATAACCTAAACGTGTGTTTAGTACGAGAATACGGCCCAATGAGTTTTGTTTGTCATTTTTAAATCTTTAATGTATGTTGCGTGTGACCGTCCCCAATTCGCAACTCCAATACCCTATCACGCTTGACCCGGTAACTAAACCCGCTTATTTTTTTTAAGGAGTTTTAATTATAGTAAGATGTAGGCCTAATTGCTCTAATTTAGGTGAATTGGGATTTTCAACCTTACTATAAAATGTTTATTTCTTATTTTGATGCAGACATTTACAGGCAATACCGACACGAATAGCATAGTAACCAATATGTTTCCATCTCCAAAATATGCCCGTTATATTCGCATCAGACCTACAGCTTGGAGCAGCCCTCAGATGAGGTTGCGCATTGAAGTACTTGGGGGGTGTGCTGCATCACCTTAAACAGATGGTACGGATTTCTGCAAGGCAAGGTCGTCGCTATACTTGCTTCAAGTCTCTCTTGTTAGTCATTTCCATCTTCCATCTTATTTTTGCTAATTACCTTTTAGTATGCCAGTCATGACACTTTACAATAATGTCCTTAAATACAAGGTCACACCATTGACCCTAGCCACTGTCGAGCCATATTACTAATCTACTACCCCAGTCACCAATCTACCCCAGGTTTAGGGACGCACCATTTGATTTTCAGGGGGAGGGCGGTAGGAAGTTGGGTTCGGGGGAGAATTTTTTTTTTTTTGAACGCCGCAAGGGGTGAATGGTTTTTGTTGCGCCGCCAAAGGCGGCGATTTTTTTTTTTTAATGTATCCATTCATATTGAGTTGGGTGGGGATAGAATTTTTTTATTTTTTTTTTACTCATCAGGGGGGGGGGGGGGGGGGGGGGGGGGGGGGGGGTTGCCTGCATAGAGGGGGAATTTTTTTTCTTCCGAAAACTTCCTACCGCCCCCCTGAAAATCTAATGGTGCGTCCCTTACTGATCTGCTCGCCCACCGATCGGGCTAGGGATGTGTAGGTATGTAGGTATTACAGTCTGCTTATTGTACCTGTATCCAGTTAGCAAAATTGTTCTGTGGCAGGAAATAATAAGTACAGCAGTTTCAACTGTAGTAGTAGAGTGTAAAAGGGGGTGAGTGATCAGCCTGGAACCAAGGCTAGGTCGTCGCAACCAGCTAACCAAGAATATTCGCCATATTAAACCTATCTGGAATTATGATTTTTAATAGTATTAATTAAATATTACCGTATCATAGGAAAATGTAAGTCTTTTGCGTTGAAGTATGCTCCAAGGGAAGATCACCCATTATTCCATTATTCTTAAAGTAGTACATTATGTTAGAACCATGTCGTATTTGGTATATCTAAGACAAATTGTCGGAAAGGGACATTACAACACGATGTGGATTAAATTTTGAAGTTGCAACATAAAATCTTTGAATTACCTAGACATGGCTCGTATATAATGTAAATAACAAACATTTTATAAAGATTGGTGATATATTAGGTTATAGTTAATTAGTTCTAAGCAAAACCTTGTTGCATATCTTATTTTATTTTATGACTCCCTGCTCAGAAGTTGTATTTTTATGACTTAAGAAAATAGCCGCACAAATTATGATTTTTGTTTTCTAATTTTCATGAGTTCACAACATTGGTCTAGCTAAAAAAGAAATTGAAGCATGTTGGACAACGGAATTAAGATAACACACGAACAAAGACATTTTATTTTTGTTTCCAATTTTCATGCGTTCAAAATATTGGGAAGCAAGAAACGAAGTTGAAGCATGGTTGGACGACGGAATTAAGAAAATAAAAGGAATACATTTTTTTTTCTTTTTCTAATTTACATGCATTAACAACATTGGTCAAGCAAAAAAATATGTTGAAGCATATTTGGATAACGGTATTAATCATGTAAGCGCTAATTTCAATGAAGTCGAACGATTTGTTTTCCGCACTTGGTAAAATCACATTTACTTTTCATTCAATTAGATTACAGACGACCTTATTTTAAAAGTCGATGTCTTCCTAACAGTGTAATACTACATTTACTTTTCATTCATTTAGATTATAAAACTAGATACCACAAACGATACTTCACTAAAAAATGAAATGCCTTAAAAAAACCCGCACATATTACGATGTTATGGTCAACACTTCTTCTACGAGGTATATTTAATAAGTTCTACCTCATAACATCGCTAATGACATGTGTTGTGATATCGTGTAGTGAATCTTCTCTGTAGAGACCTTCCATGTTTTGGATTAGCTGCAAACACAAAAGTGTTTGCCACACGGTTCGGACCCACAACCATCCTCATTCAAAACAAATGACCTTCAAATTAGTATAACCTCTACTTGAAATATTAAGATTACTTGAACATAAATAACATTTTAGCCAATAGTTACTTGAATAGACATGATAGAGCTTCAGTGTTGACTCCAAGATGACCGCTAATCCCGGTAGCGGTATGGTGTAGAAGTCCCAAGTATGCAAATGAGCTCACTGAATACAATGTCATGCTCTACCACACATCTACCCACTACTCAACAACGGAATAAATCTCATTATCCTCATTTGCATACTTGGGACTTATACACCATACCCTTACCCTAATCCCAATGGATGATATAATATAGCCTAAATCTAATATATTTTCATGTATAAATAACATTGTAAACAGTATTATATTTAGGCTGACAAATAGTATAATATCAATTGCTATGCTTTTAGCATACTGTAATACTGCTACTCGGTCAAATTCGTTGTTTACAAGTCACGCCACGGTATTAATAACTCATATGTTTCTTTAACATGATAGTCACTTTATCAGTTTTCGTATGTACAACCTTCAGAATAGTCAAACCGATCATGATCCAATAGCCAATAGTAAAAAATCATCTCTTAGGGGTGACTTAGAATCCCTCAATTTAGTCCTGCCCAGTATATTGAAGATCTCTCGGTTCTTATGAAAGCAAATTATGACTTTTGCAGTGTTGCTTAGGTTGAACATATATAATAGTTGTCCGAATGTCTGGCTAACTGAGGGCATTTTCAGTCAGTGTTATTGTTTATAGTCTGTTAAATAGATATATGATATTTAGAACGCCGGTTGTATTTGACCGATATGTATGTCATGTCTCTTTTTGTTGAATTGACCAAACAATCAGCACTCCGGAGATATTGTACTGTTTTTCATCCGTTTCCGTCACACTAAATACGCATTCGGTTTTCACTGCATCTCCAGGAACATGGAAGAGTTATGAAGTAGGAAGTAGAACTTATTGAATGACCCTCGAAGCTCTGAATTTCACTTACACATAGTAGCCTAAAGATTATAGTGTCTGTTTTGCTTGTGTTCTGATGCGGTCAAAGTACCGAGAGAGATTTTGCACGACAGAAACGGAAAATTACTTAAACACTTTCTTTCTTTTGTACAAGTTATACGAACATGATTTTTATGGAATTGGAAATTAAAAAAATCGGTATAATCGTGAAACAATAAGGTTGCAAGCTCTTGATGCATATTCTCATTATTGTCAGTATATAATTATTCATAGGATTCTACCAACTAATGTGTTTCTATATAAATTTGGTAAGGTTGAAAGTGATCAATGGTCTTTCTGTAAGAGTGTGAAGGAAACTGTCAAACATTTAATAATGTGGTTGTGTGAATTGGCTTCTTCTTCCTTTTGGAAGGAAGTTATCAAATGGTTAAAAGATTTGAAATTCCAAATTGTTATTTCATATATCAATGTTTGTTTTGGATATTATGAAGCAAGCAATACCAATGTCATTAATATGATTATCATCTTGGCTAAAAAGTATATTTACAAGTGTCGAGTTCAAGAATCAAGGTTGGTTTTTCAAAATTTTAAAGAATGTTTTTTTTCTGTGCAAAAAGTTGAAAAACAAATTGCTATAAGTAAAGGAAAGCTGGGAGGTCATATTAAAAAAATGGGAGCCTTTATTGTAAAATAATTCTCTATGTATTACTGTATTTAAATTTGTAAAACTTTGTCAATACAATATACCGATTGATGGTGTTTTTTGTGTGTGTATGTACATTGTATATTGTCTTTTTATGTTGAGAGCTTTTAAATAAAGACCCTCACGGGCCAAATCGCGGGCATAAATTGCAAGCACTATTTGACTATTCGCTCTTTACACGGACCCGCCATTTACACAGAGAGCCTCGAAATGGTGCCAATTATAAGCTAGTTCGATTCTCTCTGCGCAATGACTTGTCATGCAGTGAGACATTGTGAAATGGTGCAACACTTCCATTCAATCTGATTTCAGTTCGAGGATCTCCTCGCAATGGCGGATCCGTGCAGAGAGCGAATTGTAGGCATACATGTACAACTAGTGTCAACATTTATGTTTTAGGAGAGGACTTAAGATATTTTTTTTTTGGAGTGCTGTAATTATTGAACTATGACTCAAATGTATATAAAAGTATACATTTTTGGAAAGGAAATGGATCAGAGAATCAAAATTTGGCATCAATTTTGACTAAAATTTTCATGAGTTCACAACATTGGTCTAGCTAAAAAAGAAATTGAAGCATGTTGGACAACGGAATTAAGATAACACACGAACAAAGACATTTTATTTTTGTTTCCAATTTTCATGCGTTCAAAATATTGGGAAGCAAGAAACGAAGTTGAAGCATGGTTGGACGACGGAATTAAGAAAATAAAAGGAATACATTTTTTTTTCTTTTTCTAATTTACATGCATTAACAACATTGGTCAAGCAAAAAAATATGTTGAAGCATATTTGGATAACGGTATTAATCATGTAAGCGCTAATTTCAATGAAGTCGAACGATTTGTTTTCCGCACTTGGTAAAATCACATTTACTTTTCATTCAATTAGATTACAGACGACCTTATTTTAAAAGTCGATGTCTTCCTAACAGTGTAATACTACATTTACTTTTCATTCATTTAGATTATAAAACTAGATACCACAAACGATACTTCACTAAAAAATGAAATGCCTTAAAAAAACCCGCACATATTACGATGTTATGGTCAACACTTCTTCTACGAGGTATATTTAATAAGTTCTACCTCATAACATCGCTAATGACATGTGTTGTGATATCGTGTAGTGAATCTTCTCTGTAGAGACCTTCCATGTTTTGGATTAGCTGCAAACACAAAAGTGTTTGCCACACGGTTCGGACCCACAACCATCCTCATTCAAAACAAATGACCTTCAAATTAGTATAACCTCTACTTGAAATATTAAGATTACTTGAACATAAATAACATTTTAGCCAATAGTTACTTGAATAGACATGATAGAGCTTCAGTGTTGACTCCAAGATGACCGCTAATCCCGGTAGCGGTATGGTGTAGAAGTCCCAAGTATGCAAATGAGCTCACTGAATACAATGTCATGCTCTACCACACATCTACCCACTACTCAACAACGGAATAAATCTCATTATCCTCATTTGCATACTTGGGACTTATACACCATACCCTTACCCTAATCCCAATGGATGATATAATATAGCCTAAATCTAATATATTTTCATGTATAAATAACATTGTAAACAGTATTATATTTAGGCTGACAAATAGTATAATATCAATTGCTATGCTTTTAGCATACTGTAATACTGCTACTCGGTCAAATTCGTTGTTTACAAGTCACGCCACGGTATTAATAACTCATATGTTTCTTTAACATGATAGTCACTTTATCAGTTTTCGTATGTACAACCTTCAGAATAGTCAAACCGATCATGATCCAATAGCCAATAGTAAAAAATCATCTCTTAGGGGTGACTTAGAATCCCTCAATTTAGTCCTGCCCAGTATATTGAAGATCTCTCGGTTCTTATGAAAGCAAATTATGACTTTTGCAGTGTTGCTTAGGTTGAACATATATAATAGTTGTCCGAATGTCTGGCTAACTGAGGGCATTTTCAGTCAGTGTTATTGTTTATAGTCTGTTAAATAGATATATGATATTTAGAACGCCGGTTGTATTTGACCGATATGTATGTCATGTCTCTTTTTGTTGAATTGACCAAACAATCAGCACTCCGGAGATATTGTACTGTTTTTCATCCGTTTCCGTCACACTAAATACGCATTCGGTTTTCACTGCATCTCCAGGAACATGGAAGAGTTATGAAGTAGGAAGTAGAACTTATTGAATGACCCTCGAAGCTCTGAATTTCACTTACACATAGTAGCCTAAAGATTATAGTGTCTGTTTTGCTTGTGTTCTGATGCGGTCAAAGTACCGAGAGAGATTTTGCACGACAGAAACGGAAAATTACTTAAACACTTTCTTTCTTTTGTACAAGTTATACGAACATGATTTTTATGGAATTGGAAATTAAAAAAATCGGTATAATCGTGAAACAATAAGGTTGCAAGCTCTTGATGCATATTCTCATTATTGTCAGTATATAATTATTCATAGGATTCTACCAACTAATGTGTTTCTATATAAATTTGGTAAGGTTGAAAGTGATCAATGGTCTTTCTGTAAGAGTGTGAAGGAAACTGTCAAACATTTAATAATGTGGTTGTGTGAATTGGCTTCTTCTTCCTTTTGGAAGGAAGTTATCAAATGGTTAAAAGATTTGAAATTCCAAATTGTTATTTCATATATCAATGTTTGTTTTGGATATTATGAAGCAAGCAATACCAATGTCATTAATATGATTATCATCTTGGCTAAAAAGTATATTTACAAGTGTCGAGTTCAAGAATCAAGGTTGGTTTTTCAAAATTTTAAAGAATGTTTTTTTTCTGTGCAAAAAGTTGAAAAACAAATTGCTATAAGTAAAGGAAAGCTGGGAGGTCATATTAAAAAAATGGGAGCCTTTATTGTAAAATAATTCTCTATGTATTACTGTATTTAAATTTGTAAAACTTTGTCAATACAATATACCGATTGATGGTGTTTTTTGTGTGTGTATGTACATTGTATATTGTCTTTTTATGTTGAGAGCTTTTAAATAAAGACCCTCACGGGCCAAATCGCGGGCATAAATTGCAAGCACTATTTGACTATTCGCTCTTTACACGGACCCGCCATTTACACAGAGAGCCTCGAAATGGTGCCAATTATAAGCTAGTTCGATTCTCTCTGCGCAATGACTTGTCATGCAGTGAGACATTGTGAAATGGTGCAACACTTCCATTCAATCTGATTTCAGTTCGAGGATCTCCTCGCAATGGCGGATCCGTGCAGAGAGCGAATTGTAGGCATACATGTACAACTAGTGTCAACATTTATGTTTTAGGAGAGGACTTAAGATATTTTTTTTTTGGAGTGCTGTAATTATTGAACTATGACTCAAATGTATATAAAAGTATACATTTTTGGAAAGGAAATGGATCAGAGAATCAAAATTTGGCATCAATTTTGACTAAAATGTTGATTTTTTGAGAAAATCACGAACATCACTTATTTGACCCAATTTTTTTAAACAAAGCTAACAAAAATAATTTTGAGTAAAAAATGCCCAAATCGCTTGATGATGATGTAAAGACACAAATTTAAGGGCGATTTTTTGTTGTTGTAACCTAATCTAATATGTTTTGAAATTTTCACTAAAAAGAGCCACAAAAAAAAAAATCCCATTTTTTTTTCTTCACTTTTTGGCATTTTTTGTCAAAATTTCAATATTTAATAAATAAGAAAAAACACAAATATATTTTTGTTGTTTCGTTTTGTTTTATTAAGATAGTTCATCAGGATTGTAGATATGAAGTAACATTACATTGAGATTATGATGATCAAATTCATATCCGATTTGGAATGTTCATTTTACTGATCCAGTGTAAAGGTACTCACATGTACATTTTGGGTATGTCTGTATCCTTTGTCAACAGTTTTGGCTCATAAGGCTATAGGAAGAAACAAATTACTGTAAATATGTTTCTATTGACCCCGCCTTACAAACACTAGATTTAAAGTGTCAATGTTTGAACCGTATTGTGCCATTAAGCCCATTATTGCCCAGAATTTTTATTAATTCTTGTTAAAATTGATAATTATAACTGTTCAATATGTTATTAACCGACTCATATCCTTTGCGATACCTGGAGAGACATGAAATAAACTAGATAGAGAAAACATAGCCATGTATTTCAAATTCAAATATTTATTTATTTTCCAACTTGTAGATACATGATTAAATATATATATTATCTTATATGCAATCATTTCATAAAATATCTTATATTACATTATATAAATAAAGATCAACATTCAATCATGAAAACCAGAAATGGCCCTATTACATAAAAGTTAAGATTAATCTTAAGTGAACTTAGGAAGAGTTATTCTTAATACTTCTTAAGCCTGGTTAAGAAGAATATTTAAGAATTCATCATGGGTTGAGCTTCATGAAGAAGGGCCAAGTTCCCAAGTTGTTATCTGGGGGTCTTCATGAAGATCTAAAAGTCACACATTATGTTCCCAGTCCCTTTGGACCGGTGATTTGACATTTCGCCGGTAATAAATCACCTAAGGATGTGTCTTTTCCCACAATGTGGTATAATTAAAAGACTGCAAAGGATATAATTTTGCCCCAAGGGCATAAACTAACCTCCATAACCCTGACCACATAGTCAGCGGTTGACAAAATCTTAGATGATTTATTACCGGCGAAATGTCAAAATCACCTGTCCAAAAGTGTTAAGGGATGGGAACATAATGCAGATTCTTAAGCAATCTTCACAAGAAGAATTAGAACTTCTTATGATGAATCTTAAGTTGTATGCAGTATCAGCAAACATAGTAATCCTACACTTATCCCACCTGAAGTATGAGCATGATGTCAGTGCATATTCCAGTGATATATCATTTGCAGAGATTCATTTTTGAATGCACTTAGAACATAACAATCCCATGCCAAATACTTATGGATATTATTTCTAACAAGTTTATACATCTCAATTTCCAAAAACACTCAAAAGTTCAATATATGCACCACCCAAAATCAAGGTTGTAGCAACAACGGGCACTGGGAACCACCACACACTTCAGTGCTAGAACTCACCACTGGAGTTCTTGAAAAGTGTATAGAACTAATTTATCTTGACAGTATCCAGTATAGTAACATAATGTTAAAATACCAAGTCTGAGAAAATTGCCACCCACCACACAAACCTGGCTAGCTACACTCCTGTCCAAAATCAATTTCATAATCACATAAATATTTTCTATTCAGAAACTATTGTTACAAAGCAGAGAATCTATAGTTACAACGCAGAAAAGCTTATTTTTTGGTACACCGTATACATAGATGACTTGGCAAATGGAAAGTAGAAATAGTACACTACAATTAATATTGAAAGCACACAATAAACGTTTGATATACTGTAAAAGCTGAAATATTCGCGGTGGCTTTATTTTCGCGCTTTTCGCGCAAAATCTTTTTCCGCGAAAATTATAACACGCGAAAATATTGCTTTACACATTCATGCAATGCTTTCAGACGGTCGCCCGCGAAAAAAACAATTCGCGAAATGTCTTTGATATCAAAATCCGCAAAAATATCTGTACGCGAAAATATTGGCTTTTCAGTAATACAGACTCCTAAAACAATGCATAATCCATTTCTAAAATTTGTTTAATGTTTTTTGACAATTCCATGTTTTGTATTCCACTTATTATTATTGTTCAACCATGTTGCATTATGGTACAGATAGACCATCAATTTGTATTTAGCATTTCTACAACCACAATCTAGAAGTAAATCACACCAATTACACAAATGGATAACTATTCATCCATGATGAACCACACTGCCACATATTTGTTATATTACACACAGAAAACACTATGTAAAAAAAATACACAAATTATGTAAAAATTACACAATCTGTGTAAAAATAGAACTCCATAATACTATGTAAACAGTTGTGTAAAGCTTTTGCATAGGAATTTACACAAGCTTGGGTATATATGTGTGGTGGCATGGGAAAACCCTTCACGTGGTCATTTTCTAGCAACTTATTTTTTTCCTTTGGTAGAGAACTTCATACTCTACTGAGTATAGGACTGTTTAAATTTTTCAGAAATTCCATCTAGAACTACAGTTATAGTATTTTAAAGTCGGCAAGTTTAAACGCAACACTCAAAATTGAAACTGACAATTCAAAGGTGTACACAAAATCTTTTAAATACTCTAATAATAATAAACTACATTGTTATATCACACAGAATAGCTTGTCTTTTGAAAATGACTTTTGATATGAACCTAGTTTTTTGCGATATTATTAACAATTGTAAGTTCTTCACTTTCAAAATCTTTACAATGCATTGTCGGAATTCACAAGTGGTTACCATGGTAACAATGTCATTGTACGTAAACATAGCATTTTACACATAAAAGTTGATAAACAAGGTTCAGAAAAGTACTAAAATAAACTTCACATCTGGAATTTTGCATAAAAAACTCCTGGAGACTAAAGTTCAAGGTATAATCTCTATCTTAGGACCAAAGTTGGAAAATTGACTTGGAACTCATTTGTTAGAAATATTTTGGTATGACCCATATATCTCAATATTAACACTAGCGACTTCCGACGGGTTTTCCCATACCACCACACATATTACATGTTTTATGTAAACTCTTACATAATAATTATGGAGTTCTATATTTACATAATTTTTTACATAGTGTTTTCTGTGTATACCTACAGACCATTATAAATCAAGATCCACAAAGTTTAGAAAACTGGATTTTCAACCTATACATGTAGATGCTATTTGGTTCCATCTGCATTTACAGAGATGTATTATTGTGTAACACAATAACAAAGGGTCCACAAACTTATTGGTACATAAAAGAACCAATAAGTTTGTGGACCCTTTGTTTCCACAATATTCAATAAATCAGTTTTAAAGTAATACACACAATGGTACAATATATGGGTTATGCGGAACTTATGTCGTCTGTGCAAAATAAAAACAAACATGGCAAGTATGCCCTTACACTACCAGAGGGAACTGGTTCAACAACAATCAAAGCTAAGCTGTACTTTTACAATGGTTCAACTGAAAACTACAGAACTATTTGATAACTGAACATAAATTCATTCGCCAGAGAACCCCGGTTCGAATCCGGGCGACGGTATTTTGCTTCATGATTTTCTAGGGTTTTCTCTATATCTGTTTCACAGTTATTTATTAAATTGTTTCATAGAGAGCGTATCATATCGGTCTTCTTCATACATTCATGTTTGTCGCATGTTTTGATCATCAGATTTCATAAAAATTAGATAAATCAGAAAAAGTGTACTTTGGGTCCCAGATTGTGGACTGTACTAGAATTGTCCGATACTGGAACACCCAGTATCTGTGAACAAATCAAAATAACGAAAAACTGTTGGAAGCCTGCTAAAACTTCAGGCAGAAATTAGCTAACCTCACAAAAACATCTGACACATGATTTGCAAATAGTAAACGGTTCATTTTCATTAATTTTCATTAATTTTATTAATTTTTTAAAGACCTTCAAGCTGCTTTGAAACAGCTCACCAAGAATCACAAAAACCAGGAGTAAACTTAAAGCAGAAGAAAAAAAGATCTGAAGCTGCACATCTGTCAGTAGAAGCAGATATCTACAACTGTTACTGGATTTTGGTTAACATTCTACAAACCTTAAACCTCCTGCCACATGAAAGGCTACGCAAATTTGAAGCTACCATTCAGACCATGGCCAAAATGGCAGACAAAATTAACCATGAAAACTGTGATGACACTAAATGCTACTGGCCATATTACCACAGAGATGACCCAGATGCAAAAAATCAGAGATCCAAGGCATGCTTGTACTGGATGATCACAGTAGAACAAACCAAAACACAAGAAGAACAAAAAAACAACAAACAGATCTACAGCAACAGGACAACTACAAGATCTAGTAACCAAGCTGTCTGCAGGAGTCCAGGACTACAAGAAGAAGACAAGTGAGTGATCTCAAAATGTGAAACCATTGTGAACTACAAGCATTACTCCACGTTATAGAAAAAGATGGTCCGATTAAGGTTGCAGCTACACATAGCAAACCTTATCTGCAGGCAATTAGAACACTCCCTGTTCAAAGCTTAGAAGATGTTCCTGAAGAAATACCAATGCCACAGTTCCTTGTGCTTCTCTAAAACCTACAAAAGATCAAAGTACCAGAAAACCTAACTACAGTGGATTCAAAGTTCCTATGAAGACTGTATTTAACTTAGAGAGCAGGGTGTCCAAAGGTGTTGAGATGTTGCTTCAGGCAGTTGCAGTGGCAGCAATGACCTTTTCAGTTGAGTCTGTGCTGGAGTCTATTGTCAGCGAAGTCATTACGACCAATCAAAAACACTTGGGAAGACATGGGTCTCGGGGAAATGGAAGTGGCAATGAATGGGCCTAATCCGAGTCACTCATAGCAGTGGAGTAGTGAAATATACCATTGGTCAACTACTGGCAAAGTAAGAAACAGAAATGGCACTTAATTCCCCAAAATAAATGTACTAAAGCAAAGTAAATTCTGCAATTCAAGCAAAGTTTTGACTAGAACATACCAGGTCAAAACTTCCCTTCTCTGAAAAAGGAATGTGCCTATACTGTGACACCTATAAAGATCATAAAGCATAAACTAACAAATACTTCCTTTCTATTTTTCTATGTAATGATGACCTTTCTATTTTTCTATGTAATGATGACAATGTACAATTCACGTTACATAGAAAAAATAGAAGTTAAATGTTGTTTTATTTATGTTTTACCCATAAAAACATTCTAGGTAGTTATAATTATATTATAACTACCTAGAATGTGTTTTACCCATGGTTATTATATGAATACGAATAATGTTCAATCGTTCATGTTGTTAGGATAATACTGGTAACAGTTTCTGTTAACTGATCAAGTATTCATATTTCAGTTTCTATTTAGTTCTACAAATAAATCAAATACATAATTTGCCCATAATCTAACTTGTTATTGCATTTTTATTTTTCATTTCACATATATGGCTTCCATGAAATTATATGTGTTGACAAATCCAGTTAGACGAGGCAGCAACTGGTTCGCGTACCTAATGGGTGAGCAGCGAACTGTCACCGAGTGCACCATTTTTGCGGGGTGGGGGGGGGGGGGGGACACCAATTTGGCTGACAAGTTGCACAGAGGAGATACAGTCATGATAAGGGGAGGGATGATGAATGTCCGTGATAATACATCGTACCTGGTGAGGCTAAACCAGAATTCAAGCAAGGTAACAATTTGATCACATATCAAATTGTTGAACATATTAATGCATAAATGCTATCTATCACAAACTGATTATTGCCATTTCATACTCTACGATTGACTTGTTTACAAGGTGATAGAAAAAAAACAAAATAAACAACTAATATTCCATGTAACTTAAAATACTGCTTTGCTGTTGATTTATAAGGGTTCAACTTTTTGTATCACAAAATATGTTTGATGTGAAGACTGTTATTTGATATCATTCTATGGTATAGACCAGTCAGAGACTATATGACTGACATGATTGTAAAAGTGCCATATAATGTGTACATTATAAGTAGGAAGTTAGGTAAGGTAACTGGATTTATTGGTCTGGATTGATAGGAGCCAATTAAACTCCTTCTGCCTCTGCTGCAGCACCTAAATACTGCCCTCTACAGTTGTAGTCACCATTGCTACATTTCACCTAGTCAACATTACACTATTCAGTGCATGAAGTTAAGTACCATTGCACTTCAAATGATTTGCTAAACGATTGCAGCACCACTTTCAGATCGAAGTCGATATAGAATTGAGTACAAACGTGCCCCTTGCATCCTAATTCTACAGGTACTACTTTCATGGCAAGTACCACTGAACTTTACAACTTCGCTTTCTAAATAGCAACAAGTCCCCTTGTGCCTGTATTCACAGCAGATGCGACTTACAGTTACAGGTTCACCACAACCTAGAATAAATAATAAATTAGATATGGTTTTATTTCTTCTATCTTCTCCTTTCACAGCTCCACCAAGGAAATCGAAGAGGCAGGCTGCCTCTGCCCTGGCTTTGTCTGCGCCTCCTAGTGCAGGTCCCCCTACAACAGGCACCACCTCCGTTACAGGCTGCACATCCTCAGGTGGCACCCCCCCCAAACAGGTCTGCCATCAATAGTGCCCCTACCATTTCAGCAGCAAGCTACCCCTGTACAACTGGCACCAGCTTCCGGTCCGACAACAATGGCACCCTCAGCCTTAAACTATCAAGCTTCGGCTATCCAGGTGGCACCTCCGTTTACTAGCCAACCAACAGTAACACAACCTCAGCTCTGGCACAAAACACAGGGGAGTTAGGGTAAACAGGTCTAATTATCTATTAACCTTAACTTAATATGTGACCGATCACATCAAAACATACCTTTTGTCAGATTTTCGAGTTTCTAGATATGAAGTAAAATGTCATTGGCGTCTATTTAAAATCGTACTTTGGATAAATGACCCAAAGAGGTATGTTTTGATGTGACATATATCACAGCAAGCAGCTACAAATCCACGCAAAGCACTTTGTCAGAACTGCGCTGCACATAAACTGAATCTTGCAGCCTCCAAAGCTGGCAACACACTTCCAGTGATTGTTTGATTTAAGAAGATGTTGTACAAATTGCATGATTTTTACTCAAGAAGTGCCATACACACAAAGGGATTAGAAACTGTTCAAAAACTGCAATCAGACAGTCTTGAAGCATGTGGTAAAGTGCAGGATCCTGCTGAGACGAGGTGGGTGGCTCTCGGAAAGTGCACGGTGGCATTAAAGAATATCCTGCAAAGTGTCCTTGTTAGTTTGGAAAATGAAGGACAAGAAAAAGGAGATGTACTTGCTACTGGACTGTATCACCACATGACAAGATGGGAATTCTTGGCCGTGTTGCTTCCGTTATGTGATTTCCATGTGGACAATTCCACCTCTTGTCTTCAAAAACTGTATCCCGATATGTTAAAAGATTTTCATGTAGAAGTATAGTCGGTATAGTCACTTTTATGGCTCCGGTTCCTATGCCTTCCTTACAACGCTTGAAGCTGTCATAGATTATTAGTGTATGTTGCAGCTAGCTAGAAGGAATTCCCTCTTGTTTTAAATCTTTTAAATATATATGCATGATACTTTTGTGTGTGTCATAATTTATTTATTTTTTGTCTCTATTTATTTACTCAACATTTTTGCACAGATACACAGTATCAGCACAGGAGCTTTCACGAAGAATGGCAGAGCCAGAGAGCATGCCAAAGCACATCCTGGCTGCCTATCTACACAAACGGAAGGGAATTGAAGACGTGCCATCACCGAGCCAGAAACGTCTTAATTTACTCATTTTTTGTCTCTATTTATTTACTCAACATTTTTGCACAGATACACAGTATCAGCACAGGAGCTTTCACGAAGAATGGCAGAGCCAGAGAGCATGCCAAAGCACATCCTGGCTGCCTATCTACACAAACGGAAGAACAGTGAAGATGTGCCATCACCGAGCCAGAAACTTCTTAATTTACCCTTTTTTTGTCTCTATTTATTTACTTAACATTTTTGCACAGATACACAGTATCAGCACAGGAGCTTTCACGAAAAATGGCAGAGCCAGAGAGCATGCAAAGCACATCCTGGCTGCCTATCTACACAAACGGAAGAATAATGAAGATGTGCCATCACCGAGCCAGAAACGTCTTAATTTACTCGTTTTTTGTCTCTATTTATTTACTCAACATTTTTGCACAGATACACAGTATCAGCACAGGAGCTTTCACGAAGAATGGCAGAGCCAGAGAGCATGCCAAAGCACATCCTGGCTGCCTATCTACACAAACGGAAGAACAGTGTAGACGTGCCATCACCGAGCCAGAAACTTCTTAATTTACTCGTTTTTTGTCTCTATTTATTTACTTAACATTTTTGCACAGATACACAGTATCAGCACAGGAGCTTTCACGAAAAATGGCAGAGCCAGAGAGCATGCAAAGCACATCCTGGCTGCCTATCTACACAAACGGAAGAATAATGAAGATGTGCCATCACCGAGCCAGAAACGTCTTAATTTACTCGTTTTTTGTCTCTATTTATTTATTCAACATTTTTGCACAGATACACAGTATCAGCTCAGGAGCTTTCACGAAGAATGGCAGAGCCAGAGAGCATGCCAAAGCACATCCTGGCTGCCTATCTACACAAACGGAAGAATAATGAAGATGTGCCAGAATAATGAAGATGAGCCAGAAACATCTTAATTTACTCATTTTTTGTCTCTATTTATTTACTCAACATTTGTGCACAGATACACAGTTATCAGCACAGGAGCTTTCATGAAAAATGGCAGTGCCAGAGAGCATGCCAAAGCACATCCTGGCTGCCAAGAGGAGAAATCGTAGTCGGCAAACAATGCACCACACGATTTAAAAACATGGCAATAAAATCAAAATGACATGTGTATCAAGTTGTACAGGTTCCCTTACAAACATGCAGTTTTGAGCTTTGGATTTGACAAGCTAAATGCTGATCATTAGTGGATTCATCAGTATCATTGGGGAGGACTGTGTTTCTTCTCTCCAGATTTGGTTTTCTTTTCACTAATGATCACTGTTTTGAACCAATTTGAACCAATATGAAACAACTTATTCCTGGATTTGATGAAAAAAAGTTACATGAATCCAGCAAACTATTTTGTATGCCGACAAACCTTTTCAATCAATAGTATGACCTCGATCTATCCATTCATTAAAGCGATTACGGCTAATACGCTTTGATTGTAAGTTTGAATGCGCACAGCATGGATACACCTGATATTTAAAGTTCGCACGGTCATTCAATTGTTCAGCTAGGCATGACGATGGGCAAGAGCTAACATTGTAAGAGTGTGTGTAGAAACATAGACTCTATAGGGTCTATAGCAGAGATCACATGACTTATGAGAAGATACTTTGTTGTACTCACGATGAACTGATACGTCTGAAGAACTCACTTGATTATGCTTTATGGGATATAATAAGTTTGTCACAGTTTAACATAGTGCATTGTTTGCCAACTACGATTTCTCCTCTTCTGGCTGCCTATCTACACAAACGGAAGAATAATGAAGATGTGCCATCACCGAGCCAGAAACATCTTAATTTACTCGTTTTTTGTCTCTATTTATTTACTCAACATATTTGCACAGATACACAGTATCAGCTCAGGAGCTTTCACGAAGAATGGCAGAGCCAGAGAGCATGCCAAAGCACATCCTGGCTGCTTATCTACACAAACGGATAGTGAAGATGTGCCATCACCGAGCCAGAAACGTCTTAATTTACTCATTTTTTTACTCAACATTTTTGCACAGATACACAGTATCAGCACAGGAGATATCAAGAAGAATGGCAGAGCCAGAGAGCATGCCAAAGCACATCCTAGCTGCCTATCTACACAAACGGAAGAACAGTGAAGACGTGCCATCACCGAGCCAGAAACTTCTTAATTTACTCGTTTTTTGTCTCTATTTATTTACTCAACATTTTTGCACAGATACACAGTATCAGCACAGGAGCTTTCACGAAAAATGGCAGAGCCAGAGAGCATGCCAAAGCACATCCTGGCTGCCTATCTACACAAACGGAAGAATAATGAAGATGTGCCATCACCGAGCCAGAAACGTCTTAATTTACTCGTTTTTTGTCTCTATTTATTTACTCAACATTTTTGCACAGATACACAGTATCAGCACAGGAGCTTTCACGAAGAATGGCAGAGCCAGAGAGCATGCCAAAGCACATCCTGGCTGCCTATCTACACAAACGGAAGGGAAGTGAAGCAGTGCCATCACCGAGCCAGAAACGTCTTAATTTATTCATTTTTTTTACTCAACATTTTTGCACAGATACACAGTATCAGCACAGGAGATATCAAGAAGAATGGCAGAGCCAGAGAGCATGCCAAAGCACATCCTGGCTGCCTATCTACACAAACGGAAGGGAAGTGAAGACGTGCCATCACCACCTGACCACCTGACTGCTACTTTCAAGAGAGTGGATGAGTAGGTCGTGACGGTGTGCAGAGTGAGGCCATATTATTGCAACATCCCAACTGGTGAGCTGGCTGTGTGTCAAAGCTGGAAAATCCATGAAGGAGTATGGATCTTCGATATTAAGTATTTGTAGGCGCAAGCACTTGTTACGTGTGTTTGGGTTTGAGCCTGAACATATTACATTACACTTGTACGTTGTAACAAGAGAAAGAAAAGGCCGAGTCATTAAATCTTTGGCCACATAGATGGGGCTGTGAGGGTACTCTTTGCCACACTAGCCTTCGGTATGAGGGTTGATGCCAAGGCAGTACACAGCATAATTCATTTTGCCCTGCCAACATCAGAAGACTGCTACTTTCAAGAGAGTGGACGAGCAGGTCGTGACGGTGTGCAGAGTGAGGCCATATTATTGCAACATCCCAACTGGAGAGCTGGCCGTATCAAAGCTGAAAAATTCATGAAGGAGTATGGATCTTCGACATTGAGTATTTGTTGGTGCAAGCACTTGTTACATGTGTTTGGGTTTGAGCCTGAACATATCACATTACACTTGTACGTTGTAACAAGAGAAAGAAAAGGCGCAAGTCATTACATCTTTGGCCACGTAGATGGGGCTGTGAGGGCACTCTTTGCCACAGTTGCCTTTGGTATGGGGGTTGATACCAAGGCAGTACACAGCATAATTCATTTTGCCCTAGAAAATGAGAAAGCTTCATGGTGGTAGAGAGCATGCTAGTCCTGAATTAGATGCCACAGTCTTCAATTTTTTGTGTGAACTGAGAAAAAGGTAAAGGTGAAACCAATTTCATGTTACAAGATCGTGCACGCGACGAGGCGAGATGGTTTTTTAAGCATCCAGCAGCTGGCTTAGACGCTGGAAACTCAGTATGAAAATATCCATCCGACATACCGATGTGATACAAATGACAGCCAGAAAGTCCCAGAGGACTACCGCGATCAGCTAATTGACCGCCCCCCCCACCCCAATATTAACTGATACGTCGGTTGAGATTGGCACTGTGAAGACACATGGAAGCCAAACTAAATGTTCTGAAGCTCAATGAAATCAAGTACCTTAAAACAAGATATAAATTATCTGCAAGCAACAGTTACAGCCAATGTGGCCAAAGTTCGTAATGTCCCAACAGCTCATTTAAATTCTGCACACATGAAGGAATCTTGTGAAAGGTGCAAAGATTTGGACCACTTTATTGATCTTTTGAAAGAAAATGTCATCACGTGCTTCACATAAGGAGACAATGAAACTCCTTACCCTTGTCCCATCAAGTTGGAGCATCCTGAAGACCATGAACAGGTTTCATGTTCTTAACATATGGTAAAACGTACCCAGGAAATTAGGAAAACAAAAGGAATTTTAGGCGAGCCAGATCCAAACAAAGGAAAATGCTTAAGTTCAGAAGTGGTTGAAAGGGTCATCGCATTTTATCAATCTGAAGAGTACTCGCGTATGTGCCCTGTTAAAAGGAGTTTGTCTCAGTCAGGATTGATGGGAAGAAGCAGCAGATACACAAACGTATGTTGCTGTGGTCAACATTTGTTATTTACAAAAAGCACTAGCGATAAAATCAGCTTCTCATAAGTTTTGTGAGCTAAGACCAAAATGGTGCGTTTCTGTAAATAGCAAGGGGATGCACTCTGTGTGCGTTTGTCAACAGCATCAAAATGTGAAGTTGCTTATGGCAGCTTTACCTGATCATTGGGACTACAAAGAATATTTGAATACAGTAGTTTGTAGCATTGACAATCGCAACTGTATGATGACAGAGCATGGGATTTATCCAATATAGTTACACATACACACTGGTTCCAGAGACAAGAGAGAGAAAAATTCCATATAAAACTTGATGTTTTTGCCATTTTGCTACTTTTCTTTTGTCATTATAGGTTACAGAGGGGAATAGTAATGCAATGGAACTTCAGGGACTAAAGCAGGGATTGGGATTTTGTACAGCCAGAGTCTAACTGTAGGGATGGGACACTCATAACAGACCGCCATTTGCAAGTGGCCAAGTTTCTGCGAAAGAATAGGGCAAAAAAACAACAAAAAAACAGTGACAATCAAGTTCTTATCATTTTTGCTTAACCACTTGTACATCCACAGACAGCCAAGCATACGGCAAGATATATTGATGTCATCACCGGCACATATCTCCTCAAAGCCGTGAGAAACATGTCCCCACTTGAGCAAACCAGTAAGGTGGAGTCATTTCATGGTGTGATTTGTGCATGCCTCCCAAACGCTCAAAGCCGTGAGAAAGATGTCCGCACTTGAGCAAACCAGTGAGGTGGAGTCGTTTCATGGTGTGATTTGTGCATGGCCCCCAAACGCTCAAAGTCGTGAGAAAGATGTCCCCACTTGAGCAAACCAGTAAGGTGGAGTCATTCCATTGTGTGATTTGTGCATGGCCCCCAAACGCTCAAAGCCGTGAGAAAGATGTCCCCACTTGAGCAAACCAGTGAGGTGGAGTCATTCCATGGTGTGATTTGTGCATGGGCCCCAAACGGTCAAAGCCGTGAGAAAGATGTCCCCACTTGAGCAAACCAGTGAGGTGGAGTCATTCCATGGTGTGATTTGTGCATGGCCCCCAAACGCTCAAAGCCGTGAGAAAGATGTCCCCACTTGAGCAAACCAGTGAGGTGGAGTCATTCCATTGTGTGATTTGTGCATGGCCCCCAAACGCTCAAAGCCGTGAGGAAGATGTCCCCATTTGAGCAAACCAGTGAGGTGGAGTCGTTTCATGGTGTGATTTGTGTATGGCCCCCCAAACGCTCAAAGCCGTGAGAAAGATGTCCCCACTTGAGCAAACCAGCAAGGTGGAGTCGTTTCATGGTGTGATTTGTGCATGGGCCCCCAAACGCTCAAAGCCGTGAGAAAGATGTCCCCATTTGAGCAAACCAGTGAGGTGGAGTTGTTTCATGGTGTGATTTGTGTATGGCCCCCCAAACGCTCAAAGCCGTGAGGAAGATGTCCCCATTTGAGCAAACCAGTGAGGTGGAGTCGTTTCATGGTGTGATTTGTGTATGGCTCCCCAAACGCTCAAAGCCGTGAGAAAGATGTCCCCACTTGAGCAAACCAGTGAGGTGGAGTCATTCCATGGTGTGATTTGTGCATGGGTTCCCAAACGCTCAAAGCCGTGAGAAAGATGTCCCCACTTGAGCAAACCAGTGAGGTGGAGTCATTCCATGGTGTGATTTGTGACCAGTCGCATCAAAAAGGACATGTTGTCGGCCAACAAAGTTTTGAGATAGAAGCCAATGAAGTTGGTAAAATATAAAGAAAATAATAGTAAAATAATGGTTCTTGAAATGATATCTTGTGATTCCAAAGTCCGATTTTCTTCAACAAGGTATCATTTTAAAGCTTAGGGTGTGCTCTTTCAGCTGATATGTGTAACTCAAATTGGAGTCTTGCCTCCAACATGTCCATTTTGATGTGACGGGTCACATTTGTGCATGGCCCCCCAAACGCTCAAAGCTGTGAGAAAGATGTCCCCACTTGAGCAAACCAGTATAACGGCCCGCCAACACTTCCTACACTTGGCCTGAAGGTGATGAAGCATTCTAAAGACATCCACTAAAGTGACATCATCTGTGTTCTGCTACTTCCAGAATATGTGATGGTTGGTTCATGACTGTTATTCAGATTTGATTTGATCAAGGCTTAAGAACTTTTTAAACCATAACTGTAAACTAGGGTGTGTTACCCAGTACAGCTTTAACATGGGCAACACCTTCAGGCGAAAAAGAGGCTAGTATGGGTTGTTTTTTCTCAGACCCCATACTCAAAGCCATTCAATATCATATAATTAGCAGCAGTCTTCCTTTGACAAGCAACTAAGGATCATGCGTAGCTCCCAAGAAATTGCTACAGTTTACTCTACCATAGCATCTCTTGTAAAGAAAGATGTTGCTGCATTACATGAAGTAAAACAGCTTATAATAATGGAGGCTCAAGAGGAGAAGATATGTGAAGATTGGGGAAGTGAAAATGACAAGACTTATAGGTTTGCAGAGTATGCGGGGACCTCTTGTTCAACTAGCGCTCCCTAACATCAATGAAGCAGCAAAAAAGGCAGAACCAGCGCATCTGTGCTTTTGTGCTGCAAATAAAGAACGAGTATTATAACGGACATTGTGATAGCCCTTTTGTTTGTGTCACTTTGCCTCCGTCACATTTGGTGTAGTCGGCAGGATTTGCAGTTAACCCCTGGCTGGATATCGACATACATCTAAGCAACCTAGGCTGAGGTAAGACTTTTCCGATAATTCTGTAGGAGAATATACCACGACAATGGCAACTATAGACGAAGTGAAACAACAACTGGCAGAGTTGAAGGTGAGGCTTGCGGCCGAAGAGAAAAAAACAGATGAGGCAAAGACAAATGAGGCAAAGACAAATGAGGCCAAAGGGGAATTAAAAACAGTAATGGAGTCGGCGAAACATACTAAACCTGTCTATATTTCTCCAGGTCGCAGGCTCGATGTCCTCCGAGGCATCCCCACGAAATCTGGAGACCCATCCGTACGTGACTGGGTGGAAGACGTGAGGAATCATCTGGAACTGCGACCAATGAACAAATTAGAAAAAGCTGCTTTCATCAGGGATTGAAAGCAGCTTTGAATATACATTTATATCGCTATATTTTTGGCATTTCAGAAGAGAAAGTATAAGTCTTGTCGTGACAACGACAAGACTTATAGGTTTTGCAGAGTATGCGGGGACCTCTTGTTCAACTAGCACTCCCTAACATCAATGAAGCAGCAAAAAAGGCAGAACCAGCGCATCGAATGTCCAAAGTTCGTGCAAGGGTTATATTCCTGTGACATGTGGGTTTTGTCACTAGTTTAGGACTCTAATATAAATAGCCCCCTCTTTTGGTCATAACCTGTCTCACAGGGTCTAAATTGTACTCCGGGATTTAAATAAATTTAAATTACGATGCCACGATAGCACTTCACTGCCCAGTGTTCAACGACCCTGGCAATCTACATCTTGGAGCTAGCCAATGAATACCTCAGTTGTGGAAGCTTAGAGTACATTTAACCAAGGTGTTTCCCAGCCAGGGTTTTTATATTCAAAGCATTTGTGCTGCAAATAAAGAACGAGTATTATAACGGACACTGTGATAGCCCTTTTGTTTGTGTCACTTTGCCTCCGTCACATTTGGTGTAGTCGGCAGGATTTGCAGTTAACCCCTGGCTGGATATCGACATACATCTAAGCAACCTAGGCTGAGGTAAGACTTTTCCGATAATTCTGTAGGAGAATATACCACGACAATGGCAAATATAGACGAAGTGAAACAACAACTGGCAGAGTTGAAGGTGAGGCTTGCGGCCGAAGAGAAAAAAACAGATGAGGCAAAGACAAATGAGGCCAAAGGGGAATTAAAAACAGTAATGGAGTCGGCGAAACATACTAAACCTGTCTATATTTCTCCAGGTCGCAGGCTCGATGTCCTCCGAGGCATCCCCACGAAATCTGGAGACCCATCCGTACGTGACTGGGTGGAAGACGTGAGGAATCATCTGGAACTGTGACCGATGAACAAATTAGAAAAAGCTGCTTTCATCAGGGAACACTTGGCAGGCAATGCCAGAAAGGAAATCCTTGGACGTGGTCCAGACGTTTCAAATAGTCCGTTAGTCCGGAACGGACCGCCAACACTTGCTAAACTTGGCCTGAAGGTGATGAAGCATTCTAAAGACATACACTAAGTGACATCATCTGTGTTCTGCTACTTCCAGAATATGTGATGGTTGGTTCATGACTGTTATTCAGATTTGATTTGATCAAGGCTTAAGAACTTTTTAAACAACAACTGTAAACTAGGGTGTGTTACCCAGTACAGCTTTAACATGGGCAACACCTTCAGGCAAAAAAGAGGCTAGTATGGTGTGTTTTTTCTCGGACCCCATACTCAAAGCCATTCAATATCATATAATTAGCAGCAGTCTTCCTTTGACAAGCAACTAAGGATCATGTGTAGCTCCAAAGAAATTACCTCATCTGTTTTTTCTCTTCGGCCAGTTTACTCTACCATAGCAGCTCTTGTAAAGAAAGATGTTGCTGCATTACATGAAGTAAAACAGCTTACAATAATGGAGGTTCAAGAGGAGAAGATCTGTGAAGATTGGGGAAGTGACAACGACAAGACTTATAGGTTTTGCAGAGTATGCGGGGACCTCTTGTTCAACTAGCGCTCCCTAACATCAATGAAGCAGCAAAAAGGCAGAACCAGCGCATCGAATGTCCAAAGTTCATTCAAGGATTATATTTCAATCTCGCCAAACGATGCAAAAGTCATCGCCAACTCGTATGAGACTATAGTAAAAGTGATTCAGAGATAAGGTCAGCGAGCAGGTATTGATCGCTGTGGTGGAAATGCACAGCAATGGCTTTTTTAGAGTGTGACAGACTTCTGCAAAAGATCAGACTTGATGGATAATGTGTTCATTTGCATTCGCTGTATCACTTCATTTTATGGTGCAGATAAAGGTGAATTCAGATAAACACAGATGCTACACTCGTCAAGATAACCAGCCCCTAATCAGAGTGTTTGACTGGCTCGTTTTATGCTTGTATGTATGCTTGTCTTACATTAAACGGACCTCCAACACTTGCTACACTTGGCCTGAAGGTGATGAAGCATTCTAAAGACATCCACTAAAGTGACATCATCTGTGTCCTGCTACTTCCAGAATATGTGATGGTTGGTTCATGACTGTTATTCAGATTTGATTTTACCAAGGCTTAAGAACTTTTTAAACAATAACTGTAAACTAGGAAACTAATAAACTAGTAAACTAAGTGCGAGGGACTTCTGCATAAGATCATAAGAGACCTGATGGATAATGTATTCATTTGCAATCGCTGTAACACTTCATTTTATGGTGCAGATAAGGTGAATTCAGATAAACACAGAGGCTACACTCTTCATGATAACCAGCCCCTACCCTACCCTACAGAATGAGACACCAGTGGAGAGTAATATACACTGCAAATGTTGAGAGTGTAGTTTTGGACAGCAGTGTAGTTTTGCGTTTACTTTTTTGTGTACCATTGCAATAGTACACACTATTAGTAAATGTAAAACTACACTGCTGTCCAAAACTACACTAATAATTTGCAGTGAAAGTACATGTAGATAACATGGTCGAGCAGCATGACATGTTGGTTGGTATGAGAGTTTGTACGCTTCATTGACAAACACGTCATACCAGCATTTTTCATAACTAGGCATCATGGGCTTCAATATGGCATACAATGTGCATCAGCCGTTAATTGGGAGGGTTCTGAAATGTACTATTAACAATGTGTCCACACTTCCTCAACCTCCTCCCCTTAAATACTTAAAATTCATAATTACAAAATGTGAAATTAAGTTATCAGAGGAAAAATAGTTCTGCAGTTTTCTGAAGTAGTTAATAATTAAATGTTACATTAACATTAATACTACATTGAGTAATTAGGTACTTGACCAGAAAATGCTTTAAGATATAAGTTGATCTTTGTTTGTGTTCCTTGAAATACCTATATTCCTTACATTTTATTTGATATGTATAATAACTTTTTCAATCACAAAATTGATATATCTATATGGTTGTTTCTAAATCATGGCATGGGATATTAAACAGATTTAAAAGCTTAAATGAATTTATGCTTTCATAAATGATCAAACTCTGTCAATTGATTGTTTTTATCAACTAACCTGTAAAGCGTAATATAATATTGAGTATACAAATTTATTTAGTTGGCAATTCATATGCAAATATAATCAGATGAAGAAAAAAAAATCATAATTTGTGTAAAGAAATATTGACTTTATTTACAATCCAAACTGAAATGTTTTTATCACACACCCTATGAGGATGGTTTGAAAATTAAAACTTATTGTTTGCTATGTATAGCTATCATTTGCTATTATTTTACTTTATATTCAAAATAGTTTCAATTTCACTCAAAATATATTAATATTTATTCAAATTCATTGAAATGATACATATATTTCACAAATTTGCTGCATTATGATGCCAAATATACAAGTTTTATTTTGGACCATAATTCACCCCTTTTCAGATTTAAATGTCAGAAAAATGTACATCAAACTAAAGGAGGTGTCCTCACACAGACGAGGAAACAATGAAATACCTTTATAAGTCAACAAAGTTTTCTGTTTTCATAAGTCCAAAATTTCATTTTATAATATCACATTTAATGGTTCATCAATTTTCCAATATAAAACCTAACATTTCTGTATATTTTAAATGTTGTCTGATGATCGCACAAGCGTGAAACTCTGAGTAGCAACTACCGTTCCAAATGGTTTAACTTATATTTTAAATTCATGTATATAGAACAATAAAAATCCATTCAATATAAGTGAAATAATGTTTGATAATGTGGAATCAAATTTTCTGAAACTAAAATTGTGATATTAAATATGTGAATTAAAAGAAAACAGAAAACTTTGGTCACATGTACAAACCAACAACCATTAAAGGTAGATGTTCCGATTTTCAACTTGAAGTTTTCTATTCTACATGAAAGGTCATCCTTAAAAAAGTCGTGTTCCAAAGTTTGAGTTGCATAGCTCTAATGGTTCTTATTTTAGACACACAAGATGCTGTGAACTGTACCCATTGAGTAGTACACAAACTATATCGGGGGTTACCACCATTCGCGGAAATTCGACGTTATTTCATCGATTTCTCCGTATTTATACCGATTTAGGCCGTCAAATTTCAGTATGATGATGAGAAAAATACGAGCTTTCATATGATATGAAAATCTCCGTATGTTTGAAATAATTCTGTGTTACGAAAATGTGATCGGGTCATCTACCTTTAACTGAAATCACTTTCCGTATCATCACTATCATCCTCCTCAGGTTCATCCGGTCCTACCTGTTGTCTTACTTTCTCTATAGCCCGGTAAAGCTCTGTATCCTCCCAGTTATTAAGTCTGGATAAGGACGGAAGAGAATCCCCATCCGTCTCAGAGTTCTGTGTCTTGCGTAGATGCACTCCTTCACGGATTAGCTTTAATGTGCCCATCATGGCTTCTGAAAAATGATGATCGAGTAAGAGATTGTAAACACTGTTTTAAACCAAATAAAGATAGAGAACTATCAGAAATTCAGTAAGATACAAAGATTCTGTCACCTTGCAAAGATCAATTCATGATATATTTATACTCAGCTGACCAGTAATGACCTGTTCATATTGGGATTCACTGACAATGATGAGAGGTTGAACTGGTGTGTTGGTATAAATTCATTCAATTGCTGAACATTTTCATTTGCAAAATTAATTCAATGGCATGCTATTTGATGGTTTCATTCTACTGAAACTATGTTCTCATAGTAGCAAATGAGGTAATTGTTCTGTGACAATTATATTAAAGACTAATATAACTATAATTCATTACTTCATGAATAATCTCAATAGCTGCGTACCAAGTGCGTTCCAATAAAATTAATCGTTAGATAAGAATGCGCACCGAGCGCAGGTTACTAATAATTGCCCGGAAGTACTGCGCCAACGTGTTCGATTGTTTTGCTCATTGACCGACCAATCAAATTAAAGCCTCACGCCCCTAAACTGAATATTCATTGAGCTATGAGGAAACACGATTACAGCTTATTTCTGATTGGTTGAATACATCTTTTTCAGTAATGAATGAGAATAATGACTGCTTAACTGTTTTTGTGAATTTGTTTTGAAATCCTCGGTTGTTGTTCTGGTCATTCTAAATTGTCCCTCAGGGGCGCATCCTCAGACCAGAACAAAAACCTCAGATTTCAAAACAAATTCACAAACAGTTGTTACGCAGTCAACCCCCAACCCTTTGTCAGGACTTAAAAAGTCTCATACAGATTCTGTATTACAATCTATAAATTACACTTACTAGTGTCAGATTTCTTATCACTATCTGCCCTGGGTCTGGTCTGCAGCTTATTCCTAGCCTGTAGTATGGCATTCATATCTAATCCTCCACTTCCACTGCTTATAGTGCCTGATGATGAAGCTTGAGATGTTTTCTTTGGGACAGATTTTTTACCGTTAGAACTTCCACTGGGTGGTGGATAGGGCGGAGGCAACGGTGGGGCTGCGGGTGGTGGCGGTGGTGGTGGAGGTGGTGGTGGGGCTGATGGAGGAGGAGGAGGAGGTGGTGGTGCTGATGATGGTGCAGATGGGGATTCAACCACACTACTACTTTTAGGTGAAGTATCAGTTTTTTTACTACTTGAATTAGCTCTTGTCTTAGTAACTTTAGCACTAGTAGGCGTTTTCTTGGGACTGGACTTTGAAGCTGAAGTTGACCGCGATCGTGAGGCATCTCCAGATGCTGAAGGCTTGGCAGACAGAGGTTTTGCTCTGTTTGTCTTGTATTGTTGAGGTTTTATCAGCTTGGCACTTGGATATTTCTGTAAAATGAAATTAAAATAATCTTAGATTAGTTTATTGTTTATAGGATTAATCACTACTCTCATGTATACTTTGTCAAAAGGTGGCCTACCATGATTGCTATTCCAGCAGCATGTTGTCAGTCTGCATACAGTACATGGCATTATGTTCAAACATACTCAGCTACATTTGATAACAACTCTTTGTCATGCACCATAACTACAAACAGCACTATTGGTTGATGGAATATGTCTATTAGACAATCAAAAAGAAAGCCTCATTACACTGTAGAATTATTTGAACCAGCATAAGCACAGTTGGGACAGGAACTTGTGACAGACACTATACAAAGTGCAATTTAGAGTGGTATGCTTTTCTCTTACTTCAGTGGTTCAGTTGGGGTCGCGACACACTTTTTGTGGGGTCGCGGATGAGCCTAATTTAACAAAATATAAACTAGCTATGTTTTCATGAAAAGTGTACTGTACTGTATAGTTATATATAGCAAATATATTGGCTAACAACCCAATGTAACTTATCGCCTTCCCACAATAGAATCGATCATTCCAATCGATATCTGCACAGAGATTACAGAGAATTATTGGATAATCATTGACGTAGTTACAGCAGCTATGCATGCAAATAGAAAACTTCTCACAGGGTTGTCAAGAAGGGCATGCCTGATTACACCTGTTGTTTTCTATTCCGAAAATTTAAAGTTGTTACGTTTTGTTTAGAAAGATGGCCAGCACATCACGTGAACGACCTTACCAGGACAAATTCATCGAGCTAGGCTTCTATTATGTGGCAGATGATGGAGTCAAGAAACCTATTTGTTACGAAGTACTCTCGAGTGAATCCATGAAACGGAACAAGTTACAGCGACATTTGTCTACAAAACATGCAGCGTAAAAAAGATAGAGATCGCTTTTCGAATGGAAGTTAACCACCCTTAAAAATTCTCGCTTGGATAAACAAGGTAAATGTCATCAGACCAATGAACGTGCTCTGAAAACAGACTCAACTTTCACATTGACATTGATTATCACATTGACACTAAGGGTGACATTATTAATAATAAGTTGTCAACCTCATAATAAGTAATAAATGTGAATTGTAATGTTGTATCATAGTAACACAAGTGACTTTGTTCTGGTGCTGGTTTCTGGAATTGGGTCACCACCAGAAAAAGGTTGGTAACCACTGTCTTACTTAAACATAAACATGTCTAAAAAATTCCCCTGTTTGGTACTGAACAAACTAAAATTTAGAAACAAGAAAGATATTTCCATCTAAGTCTTTGCTTTACTGGTTGGCTGATTGGTGGCTTGTTATAGGTCGGCCTGGAGTGACGTCACAAAATAACATGCCGTTGAACACAAATACAGCTCTCAGACGACAAATACAGACGGTACCATCACAAACAATTGTCAAAGTGTAAACTTTAAAAACAATCCTAGACACAGGGGTCATTGCTTGAAATATTTGCCCAAGGGTTTCCTTAACATGCCCATCTAATCAACTTTACACAAACATGCTGATTTTCAAATATTTTTTTAGGGGTCATATGTGAGAATCAGGCGATTTTCAGGTGATCTTTTTGAAAATGTAAACAAAGGTCTCTTACACGAAGTGACGCGATCGCTTGGGTTGATCTACTGTATCAAAGAAATGGGTGGGTGGGTTGGGCACTTAGAACAGGGTTTGTTGTCACCATAATCAATTTTCTACACAAAAATGTTAAAGTTCTAAAATGATCTAGCTATATTTAAGATTCATGATTTCAAAGTGTCTCACCAATTTAAAATTCTGTAATCTTTCCAGTGTTTTCTTGCGTTCAGTCTGCAAGAAACCTTTGTTTTCCTTCACTTCAGTAGCCTGTTGATCTCGTTTCTAAATCATTTACAAAAGGATATACAGTATTATAACATATGTAAAACTAGCCATAAATAACAATGTGTGATTGATATCAGGATTTATGGAGATATATGTGACCAGTCGCGTCAAAAAGGACATGTTGTCGGCAAACACAGTTTCAAGATGGAGGCCAATATATTTGGTGAAATATAAAGAAAATAATAGAACAAATTTTGCTTCTTCAAATCATATCTTGTGATTACAAAGTCTGATTACATTCAACATGGTATCATTTCAAAGCTTAAAATGTGCTCTTTCAAGTCATACCAATAACTCAGATTTGATTCTGGCCACCAACATGTCCATTTTGATGTGACGGGTCACATATCAGATTATATTACATTTTGGTTGCCAGTTCATTGACATTAAGAAATCCCAAGATGTGAAGTAGACCATACCTGGAATTATAAGACACACAACCATTCTAAAGAACAGTGGGCTAATAATCACAGTGCTTTGAGAATTTCGGTTACTCTCAGAACTGTAAACATGAGTATATCATCATTACTATGTAAGTTGGCCTAAAAAACATTTAAATAGCAAAACAAAAAATCCAAATGTGTCTTTAGTTTGGTGAAACTGTGGACAAATCTTAATTCAGAATATGAAAATTTGCCAGCAATCTGTTTTCATGAGAAAAGGGATTGTTCAACTCGAAGGCACAAATACAAAAAAAGAAATGAGATATAGAGGAAAACTAAGTCCGTCACAGAAAAATACATTGGTAGGGTCTTTAAGGGTCTAATCAAGGCGACCACAAAATGTCTCAATGCATGGTGGCCTTTATCTGTTGCTCTTAAATCATGACTTCATTATCCCCTAGTAAATATTGCATATAGATCAGATATGGTGCGCATTGATGACCAGATCTCCATTGGCCATGTGTTGGTATGTAAGTGGCATACTTTCTAGTAGATTCTTCATCGAGGAGACGGAGTACATGTTCAAGGAATTCCAGCTGGCGCCTTTTTACACGGAAGAATAAGAGGCGCACACATGTCTAATAGAATTTGCCAAACATTTTGATGCCTCACCTGCTGTATCTTATGATGGGCAATTTGTTTGTGAATCTCAGATCTTTTCTCAGCTTCTTTGGTCTTCCGTTGACTCATAATATGTTGCTATAAAAGAAGAGAAAAAAACAAAACATTTTGGAAAATAATGTACAGCATGTACTAAATAAAGTACAGATTTTTAAGGTCTGTAGAGGTCTAGAAAAAATTCAAACTTCCCCTAAAATAATCCCTCCAAATTGGTACTTATTCATTTATTTTCTGAACTACAATTTTCCTCTAAATGCAAAATGTCCCTGCGAGGAGATCCCCTGATTGCCTGATTTGTCCAGGCCTGGATCTGCATGCTAGAATGATTATTATATCAGATCAATCATTAACAAAATTATAAATTGTTCTCACAATTTATATTGGGCCGTATTCTCGTACGTAGTTAAACACGGTTTTAAGCTAAACGCGCGTCTAACTTTGACTTTAGACACAGCGTTTAACTAAACGCAATTCTCGTACATTTGTTGTACTTAAACACCCATCTAACTCGCCGAAATGTGTCTAACTTTAAACATGGGTACTGGGGTAGTTTAATGCGTGTTTAACTAAACTCACGCACCAACTGTATGCCTTGAGGGATCACTCATCCGTGCCCGGTGCAAGCTGACGTGCGGATCGCGTAGTCTTTAAAAGTACCGTGTATTTAAGGCATTCGGTCGATATTTATTGTACTCCATTAGGGCCATACAATGAATTAAATACCTGTATACAATCAACACAGGACCACTTTGGGAACGAGATTTGCAAGAGTTTAAAATTGTGTTTTGTTAAACACATCGTTTAAAGGATAAACTCACGTTTAAGTTAGACACGCGTTTAGTTAAACACGGTTTTAAGCTAAAACCGTGTTTAGTACGAGAATACGGCCCATTATGTTTAGACATTAACAATGCACTTGATCTACTTTAGCAGGAATTTAGATCAGAGCTTGTTTATTACACTGCACAAGAAGCAGCTTATTTGTCATCTAAGAAACAATTACAAATTGTACAGTTTATATAACCTGTTATAATCGAAGCAAACAATTCTTGATCAATTTGCCACATATGCGCATATGTTTTGCGTGAACAAGTCGTGAACGCAAAGCAAATCATGTGCGCACTTGTTGATGCGATGTACTTGTGCATGTTTCTGAGATGTGTGTTTCTTAATCGAGAATTATTTGTTTTGATTATAGTTCAGCATCATATGATTGGTTTGTGTCTGCAATCCTCCTTCCAGACAGGTCAATTTGAGTTAAGAATGACTTTGCAAAAAGTTGAAAAGTAGGTTTGTATAACGAACACTAAGTCATTATTTTGACAGGAGACAGACATGGTACTTGTTAAACAATTGATTCATACAAATAATCTTCTAATCGGTAATTTCGACAGGAGACAGACAAGGTATGAGACACTAAAAAGGGCACTTACTTTCAGAAAGTACTCGCAAACAAATTGTTCATTCAGTCTTCAGGGATGTAAATGGGTGATTGATGCATTTCCTGAACTTTTTACGCAAGCTTGGCCAGACGGCCCGAGCACTTGTGTGCGGCATCGAACATGTAAGGGGGCTCATCCTCCATCCAAATTGACTACCTTGGTATTTGTACCATTCAGATTGAAGTTAGCAGTTCAATAGCATGTATATTTTCTGGTTTTGTTTAACAAAAACCTCAATATCATAAGATAAGAAAACATTTGTAATAATCATAACTGAGCTACGGATGAATTTAAGGAAAAGTCACGGACATCATTTTGTCAAAAAATTGTGGTGTTTCCAATGATTGTTACATCATCAAAGTAAATGATAATTTTACCTTTTTACTTCTTATGTTTGCCTTTTTTCGGTTTATCCTTCTAAGTTTGTATCGTAACTCCTTCACCTTTGGATCTTCCCCCTCATTCTTGGCAGCGGACTCCTCTTGCTCTTCTTCTTCATCATCTATTGCATTCAAGCTGTCGTATGCATCAAAGAATTCATCTTCTTTCGAGGCAGCCGCTTCTGTTTCAAATATGATAGAGAGATGACATCCAATATTTCTATAACATACATGTGTGACATCAACAAATATTATGTAGAATAAAAGGTTCCCTTTCGCCGTACAAATGAGTTAAGATTGTCTTCTTCTCAGAGACTGAGAGCGTTCCATATAGTGAGACGGAAAGAGGTTTATTTTATAACATTCCTACACTACAATTGTTTCACCATGAAGGCTTGTCGGGTGTAGCTACGCTGGTTACGGTTATAAATTTGGGTCTCCATATTTTAAAATCTTTGTAAAACTGACCTGAAAACTAAGTAAACTAAAATGTCTACCCCTGATCAACCCTGTCTGTGACATGACAATTTTCAAATAATTGTATAATAGCACCATCCCATGAGAAAGGTGAAATAATTTCTGACATTTTCAGACCTATGTAATCCAACATGAGTATTGAGGCGGAATGCAGCAGTAGCTAATTTGATTTAAGAGAATGTTGGACAAGGTCAAAATAAGTCAAATTCAGAACAAATCTTATTTTTGAACTTTAATATCTGACCAAAAACTCAAATTCATGAAAATAAAGAGTTAAACTACATTTTGAGGTATTTAATATTCATTTACTCCATTGATTTGTTAACAAAACAAAACTGTAATTGCCCATAACTTGACAATTTGTATTTGATGTTTTGAGGCAAAGTGATTTTCAAGGATCTGTAACTTCGGTTTGGAAGGTGATATGACATTGATTTTGATACCAAAACGTCTCTTAACATATATTATCATGATATCAATGACTCAATATTCATATTTCTCTCATTGTGCCTCTACTTGCGTTGGGTCACATGTTATGAAGACACTGGCATGGCATATTTCAATGATATTTTATTTCATGGTGTCCAGAGTTTGTTGTAAAGATGAATTGGCTGGGATGAGGGTATAAGTCATTTTAAATCTTGTCTCTAGAAACATGTCAAATTGTTGAGTTTCCCCTAAACTGAAACCTTGTTAAATTTGGCAGTGTGAGGTTTTCCCTTTCTTTTTGCTTTTGGATTTAATTTTTATTATCATTCATAATTATCCCTAACCCCCTTACCTAGTTTTAACCGGGATCACAATTTTGAAAAAGAAAACACCAACTATTAAAATCGCCGGGGACCAACCGGGAATCGATCTGGGGACCCTCTGCACGTCGTGCCACCCATGACCCTCAGTTACTCAGGTACCGGCCACACAGTTTTAGGCTTAGAAGTAGTTGTAGTACTTAAGGGGGTTAGAAATGCTTAATCTTATGAAATTATTCATATTTATTTTGAAATCATTTTTCTTCTAATTTTTATTATTATCTATATACTAATTTTCGGTCCCTCGCATGATTAGATAGTTCAATAATAATTTTGCACTCGCGTCCCTCTTCAACTGAAAAAGCGTGGTAATTGCGCCTCTAATAGACGAGCTAATTAGATAGTTCAATACCCGTTTTTTCCCGTTTTCAGACATGCGCAGAAAGGATCACATGTGAAAATCCAAAATGTTGAATTTATTTTACTCGGGTAGCTACTGTTCGGACACAAATTGTGGTTTTCGGAGTGAGTGATGACATATGGTCTTCACCCAAAATATTTTCTTCAGGGATATAGCTACATTTCTGTATATGCGGCTGTTTTTTATTCTTAAAGATCGCATAGTAACAAGCATTTATACGTCCGACAAATAAAAATATTTCACGACATTTTCTAAACGTAAACAAAAACTCTTACACAGATCTTAAAGTGACACTTTCACATTAGTAACATAGATGAATGCGATGTTTGCTAACGATAAAGAAACTGGCAGTACCATGTCAACCGTTTCTATGTTGTGCTGCGCGACCGCGTTTAACATGGCGCACGCGGTTCGGCGCACACGTAATGACGCAGACAAAAAGTGTACGCGTTTGTGGCGCAAACCGTGCACATTGTAACGGAGCAGAGTGAAAGCAGGCAGTCCGTACACTCTTAGACAAGGCGGTTCTCGAACGGCGCGTCTCGCCTGTTCATCAAAAGTGACTTGAAAGAAATGATGATGAAACATATGATACAATGTAGCACTGTCACAGAGGTATGCATTGTAGTTAATGCAAGGGATGTAATACCTTGAAAAATTTAATCAACAAAAAGAACACACCAACCCCCTTCCCTACACCAAATCACATCAAGATAGGCCTTACAGATCTTATTTGACCCCAGATGACCTCTGATGACCTTGAAAATTTAATCAGCAAAAAGAACACACCAACCCCCTTCCCTCCACCAAATCACATCAAGATAGGCCTTACGGATCTTATTTGACCCCAGATGACCTCGAAAAATTAATCAACAAAAAGAACACACCATCCCTCTTCCGTCCACCAAATCCCATCAACACCCCATCCCTCTTCCGTCCACCAAATCCCATCAAGATAGGCCTTACTGATCTATTTGACCCCATATTTGACCCCTGATGACCCCGAAAAATTAATCAACAAAAAGAACACACCACCCCCCTTCCCTCCACCAAATCCCATCAAGATAGGCCTTACTGATCTATTTGACCCCATATTTGACCCCCGATGACCCCGAAAAATTAATCAACAAAAAGAACACACCACCCCCCTTCCCTCCACCAAATCCCATCAAGATAGGCCTTACTGATCTATTTGACCCCATATTTGACCCCCAATGACCCCGAAAAATTAATCAACAAAAAAGAACACACCATCCCTCTTCCGTCCACCAAATCCCATCAAGATAGGCCTTACTGATCTATTTGACCCCATATTTGACCCCCGATGACCCCAAAAAATTAATCAACAAAAAGAACACACCACCCCCCTTCCCTCCACCAAATCCCATCAAGATAGGTCTTACTGATCTATTTGACCCCATATTTGACCCCCAATGACCCCGAAAAATTAATCAACAAAAAGAACACACCATCCCTCTTCCGTCTACCAAATCCCATCAAGATAGGCCTTACTGATCTATTTGACCCCATATTTGACCCCCAATGACCCCGAAAAATTAATCAACAAAAAGAACACACCACCCCCCTTCCCTCCACCAAATCCCATCAAGATAGGCCTTACTGATCTATTTGACCCCATATTTGACCCCCAATGACCCCGAAAAATTAATCAACAAAAAGAAGACACCACCCCCCTTCCCTCCACCAAATCCCATCAAGATAGGTCTTACTGATCTATTTGACCCCATATTTGACCCCCAATGACCCCGAAAAATTAATCAACAAAAAGAACACACCATCCCTCTTCCGTCCACCAAATCCCATCAAGATAGGCCTTACTTATCTATTTGACCCCATATTTGACCCCCGATGACCCCGAAAAAATAATCAACAAAAAGAACACCCCATCCCTCTTCCGTCCACCAAATCCCATCAAGATAGGCCTTACTGATCTATTTGACCCCATATTTGACCCCCGATGACCCCGAAAAATTAATCAACAAAAAGAACACCCCATCCCTCTTCCGTCCACCAAATCCCATCAAGATAGGCCTTACTGATCTATTTGACCCCATATTTGACCCCCGATGACCCCGAAAAATTAATCAACAAAAAGAACACACCATCCCCCTTCCCTCCACCAAATCCCATCAAGATAGGCCTTACTGATCTATTTGACCCCATATTTGACCCCCGATGACCCCGAAAAATTAATCAACAAAAAGAACACACCACCCCCCTTCCCTCCACCAAATCCCATCAAGATAGGCCTTACTGATCTATTTGACTCCATATTTGACCCCCAATGACCCCGAAAAATTAATCAACAAAAAGAACACACCACCCCCCTTCCCTCCACCAAATCCCATCAAGATAGGCCTTACTGATCTATTTGACCCCATATTTGACCCCCAATGACCCCAAAAAATTAATCAACAAAAAGAACACACCATCCCTCTTCCGTCCACCAAATCCCATCAAGATAGGCCTTACTGATCTATTTGACACCATATTTGACCCCTGATGACCCCGAAAAATTAAGAACAAAAAGAACACACCATCCCCCTACCCTCCACCAAATCCAATCAAGATAGGCCTTATGGATCTTAATTGACCCCCGATGACCTTGAATGACCTCTGACGACCTTGAAAATGTATTCAGCAAAAAGAACACACCACTCCCCTTCCCTCCACCAAATCTCATCAATATAGGCCTTACTGATCTATTTGACCCCATATTTGACCCCGATGACCTCTGGTGACCTTGAAAATTTAATCAGCAAAAAGAACACACCACCCCCTTCCCTCCACCAAATCCCATCAAGATAGGCCTTACTGATCTATTTGACCCCATATTTGACCCCCAATGACCCCGAAAAATTAATCAACAAAAAGAACACACCATCCCTCTTCCGTCCACCAAATCCCATCAAGATAGGCCTTACTTATCTATTTGACCCCATATTTGACCCCCGATGACCCCGAAAAAATAATCAACAAAAAGAACACCCCATCCCTCTTCCGTCCACCAAATCCCATCAAGATAGGCCTTACTGATCTATTTGACCCCATATTTGACCCCCGATGACCCCGAAAAATTAATCAACAAAAAGAACACCCCATCCCTCTTCCGTCCACCAAATCCCATCAAGATAGGCCTTACTGATCTATTTGACCCCATATTTGACCCCCGATGACCCCGAAAAATTAATCAACAAAAAGAACACACCATCCCCCTTCCCTCCACCAAATCCCATCAAGATAGGCCTTACTGATCTATTTGACCCCATATTTGACCCCCGATGACCCCGAAAAATTAATCAACAAAAAGAACACACCACCCCCTTCCCTCCACCAAATCCCATCAAGATAGGCCTTACTGATCTATTTGACTCCATATTTGACCCCCAATGACCCCGAAAAATTAATCAACAAAAAGAACACACCACCCCCCTTCCCTCCACCAAATCCCATCAAGATAGGCCTTACTGATCTATTTGACCCCATATTTGACCCCCAATGACCCCAAAAAATTAATCAACAAAAAGAACACACCATCCCTCTTCCGTCCACCAAATCCCATCAAGATAGGCCTTACTGATCTATTTGACCCCATATTTGACCCCTGATGACCCCGAAAAATTAAGAACAAAAAGAACACACCATCCCCCTACCCTCCACCAAATCCAATCAAGATAGGCCTTATGGATCTTAATTGACCCCCGATGACCTTGAATGACCTCTGACGACCTTGAAAATGTATTCAGCAAAAAGAACACACCACTCCCCTTCCCTCCACCAAATCTCATCAATATAGGCCTTACTGATCTATTTGACCCCATATTTGACCCCGATGACCTCTGGTGACCTTGAAAATTTAATCAGCAAAAAGAACACACCACCCCCTTCCCTCCACCAAATCCCATCAAGATAGGCCTTACTGATCTATTTGACCCCATATTTGACCCCCGATGACCTTGAATGACCTCTGATGACCTTGAAAATTTAATCAGCAAAAAGAACACACCACCCCCTTCCCTCCACCAAATCCCATCAAGATCGGCCTTACGGATCATATTTGACCCCATATTTGACCCCGATGACCTTGAATGACCTCCAATGACCTTGAAAATCTAATCAGCAAAAGAACACCCCACCCCCTTCCCTGACATCAAGTCCCATCAAGATAGGCCTTACGGATCTCTAGATATCGCGTCACAACGCGTCTCAAAAGTTTTAAGCATATTTGACCCCGATGACCTTGTATGACCCCCGATGACCTTGAAAAATCAATCAGCAACAGAACGCACCACCCCCCTTCCCTCCACCAAGTCCCATCACGATAGGCCTTACGGATCTCCAGATATCGCGTCACAAAGGTATTTCTTAGCACACGGCATACGGCGGACGGCATACGGCATACGGCGGACGGCGGACGGCGGACGCCGGACAGAAATAGTGATAACATAGTCTCTTTCTGATTACATCAGGCGAGACAAAAAAGGATGCTTCAGGCTTCAGGGGTTCTTGGCTGTCCCGTATGGAACTCATGTTTATATCACCTTAAAAGGTTCCAAAAAGAACCATTGTAAGGTTCAAAATAGGCAAAATATGGGCAAACCTCCTCCTCTCCGCACTTGGATATAAGGGCACATGGGGCATCTGGATAAACGGAACGTGTTTTTTGTGTGGTACATTATCATGATTATTATAGAGTGTCTGGATTATTAAGGGCATCCATGGTATCTGGATTACGAGGTTCACTATAAAACGAGTCTCAAATTACCTAGATATATACTATGCGCAGGTGGCCACCTTTGATAACTGGATTTTAAGGGTGTACACTCAGATAGTATCTCGGGAGGCTTTATAGAACATAGCAAACATGACAAAGGGACTACATACTATACGTTAAGGCCCCACATGCCTATTGGAGGAATAATGTATTTAATGTAAATAGGCCAAACAAAACCCGGATGGCATATATACATTGTGCTCAAGCACAAGTGATCTTGATGATAGACTCCGCCGACCATACTAAACGACCGACTATAAAACTATAACGCTCAGAACGTAGGCCTACTGAATTACCTGGATACAGTATGTGCAATGGGGAGTGGCGACACCAGCACCAAAATGTTAAAGGAGGAAAACGGGGTGGCGGGGCAATAAAAGAATCGGGGGAGACATTTAAAATCTAAATTTTAAGTAACTTTCAATTTTGACATTAAAATTCAACTTTTTATTATTTGGGGTACACAAAATAGGTAGAGACATGCGCTGACAGGAGGTAATAACTGGGGGTATTAAAAACACGTTGATGGAGTAGGCCTACTTGGATTAGGAACATGGGTATCTGTATTATTTAAGAGCACATTGGGCCTAGGCTCATGGTGTATTAAGGGCACCATGTCACTTACATTATATCAAGGGCACTTCCTGAATTATTATTTAAGAGCACATTGGGCCTAGGCTCATGGTGTATTAAGGGCACCATGTCACTTACATTATATCAAGGGCACTTCCTGAATTATTTAAGGACATACTTTTGATATTTATATAAACATCTATAACGCTTTGACCGCTGCCTATTGTGATATGACTTTTACTGCCCGCTATCTTCGGCACCCGCGTTTAATTTACTTGACTATGATAAAGTAAGGGCACCTGGGTATCTCGAGATAACGGCACACTGCAGTGGGCCTACCTTGATTGTGTGGTATCCGGTGCATTATTAAGGGCACCTGGGGTAACTGGATTAGGGGGTAGGGCTTAGGCCTATGTGGTCCCTGGATATAATGGGACAACGGGTACCTGTATTTCAGGTCTCATGGGAGGCCTACATAGGTATCGGGAAACACAAACGTAGGCCTACCTAGATTAAGGCACATGTATGGATTATCAAAAGCACCAGTCCTGCGCTATTCGGATTATTTAGGGCCCCGTCTGGATTATGTATACATGTAGGACATGTTCTTGGTATTATTGTATCACATTTTCTTACGCTTTGTTTACTTATTCCCCGTGAAACCTTCTAGCGGGTCCAGCGCGAAGCGCTGGTGCCCGCTAGTTATTATTATTCTAAGTCTTTTTAGAAATGTTCAATCTTTCGGAATTCTTATTCATATAACATTTTCAACCTTAGAAATTCATTCAAAATAAAAAAATATCTTTTTATATGTCTCAGTTGAGTCTGGTTCTCACAAAAACATCAAACTAGGGCAATCCAAATAAAATAATTCATAAATTAAACTTCCCACTCTTTCATCATTATACTGTTGAAACAAACCATGCATTAGGTAAAGGAAACTACTTGAATCAAATTGCCTCAGTCGTGATGCTTGAAATTTGAAATACTGACCTATATCATTGCCTTTAACACACAATAAATAAATAACCCAGTTTTTATACTTGCATGCACGAATAACAAAGCGAACCCACTGATGGATGGAGTTGCTTAGAGGAATAGCATGAATAATGATAAATTCAACTTATGGAGGGGAGGCATAATAACTGAATCAACCTATATCCATAGAGTAAGTGACTTGTAGGGTGGGGGTCCCTCCATTTTCATTAGGAGTTGTTTCCAAGGCTTTTTATCCAGTTCAGATTCTGTTTGGTTTGACCATGATTTGTCAGGCCAGAGACACGCAGACTTATTGGCTCAATTATAGCCTACACGCGACAATACCCAGGAGAGTGTATACATGTTTGTGTCCTTGTACTGGCATGACTGTTTGCGGTCAATGCAAAGCCAGTGTTTTAAAAATTACAATATACTACTACTAGTACACTACTACTACTAGCAATTTAACGTTTAGAACATTCTGTCTTATCTTTTTAGTAGGTTTATACAATTAATGAACATTTCTTAAAGTCAAAAACTGAGATATCTGGAGACATTAATGTAAAGGGCAAAACATTTAGAATAATATTTCAGTGATTTCAGTTTTTCTCTTTGATATTTTGAAGTTAATTTTAGAGTGAACTTGAGAGTGAAAATTATTCCAAAGTTAAAATGAATTGAATAAAACTGTGGGGTGGGCCTATGGTAAGTTGATGACGTTGAGAATCTTTAGATACATTTGGTGGTTTCCATTCAGAATACAAAAGTCGTGGTGTTAAATCAAGCATAAAATGCCATCAAAATATCTTATTTTATAAAGATGAATGGATCAATTGTTACATTTTAAAGTTACTTGAATATTTAGGATTGAACTTGAGAGTGAAAAATTATCCCCTTCTGTTCCAAACTTTCGAAGTAAGATATATTGACATTATGCGAAAGTGCAACGCTCACACAGAGCGTGTTTCTGCTGGGGAAGAAACCGCTAATAAACTCTAAGTTTGCCCAGCTGAAACAGGCAGAACCCGGCAATAATCGGCAATAATCTTTTTGCAGTGTCCCAGCAGAAACACGCTCTTAGTAACCGCACCACTTTAATACAGTGGCATAACCAGCGGGGGGGGGGGGGGGGGGGGGGGGGGGGGGGGTGGGGGGGGGGACCCTTGCCCCCCCCCCCCCCGCTTGCCCCCCCCAAATGAAACCAAGTACGGCTGTAAATGAAATTTACAAACAAAGTACACACCAAATCACCCCCCCCCCCAATAATGACATCGTACGCACTCTAAATGGGAAATAGCGCCATAACCATGATAACAGTATACTCGCACCCCTTTGAAAATGCGTGATTTAAACATAATCTATGTCGTTTCCCTTCCCCGCACCCCTTTGAAAATGTTTCAATTACACATTCCCAGCATCGCTTCTCTTTCGCAAACTTTTGGGATGTGATCTGTTGACATAAATCAGCAATGTGCAACGCATTCTTATCACCCGCACCCCTTTGAAAATGTTTAAATTACACATCATTCAACATCCCTATTCTTTCTCCCAACTCTTGAGACATGATATTTTGAAATAGGTGAGAATGCAACGCACTCTAAATGGGAAAATAGCGCCATAACAGTACTCGCACCCCTTTGAAAATGCGTGATTTAAACATAATCTATGTCGTTTCCCTTCCCCGCACCCCTTTGAAAATGTTTCAATTACACATTCCCAGCGTCGCTTCTCTTTCGCAAACTTTTGAGATGTGATTTTTTGACATAAAGCAGCAATGTGCAACGCATTCTTATCACCCGCACCCCTTTGAAAATGTTTAAATTACACACCATTCAACATCCTATTCTTTCTCCCAACTCTTGAGACATGATATTTTGAAATAGGCGAGAGTGCAACGCGAGTGCAACGCACTCTAAATGGGAAAATAGCGCCATAACAGTACTCGCACCCCTTTGAAAATGCGTGATTTAAACATAATCTATGTCGTTTCCCTTCCCCGCACCCCTTTGAAAATGTTTCAATTACACATTCCCAGCGTCGCTTCTCTTTCGCAAACTTTTGAGATGTGATTTTTTGACATAAAGCAGCAATGTGCAACGCATTCTTATCACCCGCACCCCTTTGAAAATGTTTAAATTACACATCATTCAACATCCCTATTCTTTCTCCCAATCTTGAGACATGATATTTTGAAATAGGCGAGAATGCAACGCACTCTAAATGGGAAAATAGCGCCATAACAGTACTCGCACCCCTTTGAAAATGCGTGATTTAAACATAATCTATGTCGTTTCCCTTCCCCGCACCCCTTTGAAAATGTTTCAATTACACATTCCCAGCATCGCTTCTCTTTCGCAAACTTTTGAGATGTGATTTTTTGACATAAATCAACAATGTACAACGCATTCTTATCACCCGCACCCCTTTGAAAATGTTTAAGTTACACACCATTCAACATCCCTATTCTTTCTCCCAACTATTGAGACATGATATTTTGAAATAGGCGAGAGTGCAACGCACTCTAAATGGGAATATAGCGCCATAACAGTACTCGCACCCCTTTCAAAATGCCTGATTTAAACATAATCTATGTCGATCACCTTTCCCGCACCCCTTTGAAATGTTTTCAATTACACATTCCCAGCATCGCTTCTCTTTCGCAAACTTTTGAGATGTGATTTTTTGACATACAACAGTAATGTGCAACGCATTCTTATCAACCGCACCCCTTTGGAAATGTTTAAATTACACACCATTCAACATCCCTATTCTTTCTCCCAACTCTTGAGACATGACATTTTGAAATAGGCGAGAGTGCAACGCACTCTAAATGGGAAATAGCGCCATAACCATGATAACAGTATACTCGCACCCCTTTGAAAATGCGTGATTTTAAACATAATCTATGTCGTTTCCCTTCCCCGCACCAACTCGTGTTATGGTACATATGATGGTTTGGAGGTAAATTTACTAAAGTTTAATACCGTATTAAAGTGAACATTTTCGCGTGTATAATTTTTCGCGATTATTTGCACACTTTGAACAATTTACGAATTTGAGCTTTTGCCCTTTGCCGCCCCCCCCCCCCCCCCCCCCCCCCCACCCCCACCACCACCACCACCACCACCACCCCCTGATAATAAGTGACTCTGGCTACGCTTCTGCACTCCAATCTAGAAATTTCTTTTTCCTTAAACTTCTACCTCTACCCTGGATCTTATGTTATGGTTTGAAGGTAAATTTACCCACGTTTAATACTATAGGGGTGAACATTTTTGCGTGTATACATTTTTCGCGCTTGGCACATTTTGAACAATTTCGTTTTTTATTTTTGCGATTTTGAGCTTCCTTACATAGACCTACATACACAATGAATATATTTGCGCGCCTTTATTTGCGTGTTTGCTGAGATTTAGCACGAAAAGCGCAAAAATAAATGTAGCGCGAAAAAGAACACGTTGACACTTTCTGGAATCACAACAAAAACCATGAATAAACACATAACACTGCTCGCCAGAGCTATAATGTAGAACAGTAGTCTATGCATAGTATACACTCTATCAAGGACAGTTTGCGTGAACTGTCAAACATCATTATATTAATACAGATCGGGTGGCAGGGGCATACAAAACCAGCAGCGAAAAGATTTAAATCTTAAATACTTAATTGGGCTCATGGTGACTTTTATTTGTGAACCGGTGAGGCGATCCACAGAATCAATGGATGAGAATCAGACAAATTTGCTTGGAAACAACTTCTAATGACTGTAAAACAACTTAATTTCACAGCAACTTAATTTAACGAAATTAGCATTTCGTCAACTTTTTGCAGCAATTTCATTTCACTAATTTATTATATATTTTCCTATAATATATAACCATTAAAAGTTATATAATTGGCGGCAATTTAATTTGGCGAATTGTATCTCCTAGCGAAATTAACTTGTTTTACAGAGTAGTATTACAAACACATTCAGAATCTTTCATCACATGTTTTGGGAATCTAAATTGAAATCCACCTGAATATTGACAGTAACCTGGAATGAGACATCTTTGAAGTTTATAGGAGAACCCTTTTCGATTCTCAAAATGAAATATTATTGAGGAAATATTTTCCAAAAAATTGTAATGGGTCCTTCCTAATTTTCTAATCTTAAACGCATGCAACTGATATACAATTCCACCCACTCATACTATCTGTCTTAAGAATAATTTATCATAATACCAAATCCAACATTGATATTTAAATCAAACCAAATCAATAGAAATATGACAAATACCATTTTGAAGAGGAGAAAAAAAGGGAACCTGGGTAACAACAACAAAAACCTGTTCTATGGGCCCCACCAGCCCAATTTTTTAGAAATGGAACAACAAGTTCACATGCAAATGTATATCGCCCCTCCCCCAAAAAAATATTATGGTAATTTTGAAAAAAGCAACAACAAAAAAACGAAAAGAAAAGCAGACTGACCGACCCAACCTGAGGTACTTTTGCTCGTAAAACAGGTCGGTTTTTTCGTCACCTTGCATGATTTTTAAATATCATATAATGTAAAAATGTAGTCCGATATTAAAAACACAATCATTTGATCAAATCTTGTTGATTTAACATACGGTACTGTTCCAAGATCAGCCCACTTGTACTTTGATACTAATTCAGTTCAACATTAAAAATATTAATTACATACCCTCTATTTCAATTTTGAGTTCATGAAGTTGAGCTTTTACCAGAGTTTCCTCATCTAGCAGTATGGTCAGATCTAAGTCTAGGCGCTTCAAGTGTAGATCATACGCAGCATTCTGTAATCTCTTGATTTCTGCTGTGAGACCTGGACCGTCTTCTAGCACCGCCAACTATGATACAAAATGACAGAATATAAAATGACTATAGTGTAATAATAATAATTGGTGGTGGTGAGGTGGAGTCGGTCTCGGGGTTCGGCTTCCTTGGATCCTTGGTCGCCAGGGAGGGTGGTTGCGGCCAGGAGGTTGGACACCGTTTGGCGGCGGCCGGGAGGTTGGACACCGTTTGGCGGTGGCCAGGTCAGCAATGGTCGACCTGGGCAGGATCTGGGCTGACGGGGGGTGGGGTGGCCGGGGCAACAGGGGCCAGGCTGGTCCAGGCCCTTGTATTTCCAATTGCCATGTATGCATGTGGGACGTGGACCCTGACCGGGGCTGACAGGGACAGAGTGGCTGCTTTCGAGGTGTGGTGTTGGGGGCGTGTGCTTCGTGTCGTGTGGACAATGGGGGGGGGGGGGATTGGTGCCGGTATTGTTGGAGAAATGGGGGTGTCTGGGCGACTTCTTCGTGCTGTCGGCACCCGGGTGCTGAGCTGCTTCGGCCGTGTCTCAAGTCGCAGGGGTGGCGACCTGGAGAGGATGATCATGCAGGGCATGATTGGAGGGAGGCGCGGGCCTCGTTCCCGGTGGGTTGGCCAGATAAAATTGATTGCTGGACACCCTCTCCGTGGTTGTTACTCCTTTGCTGAAAATCGTTATTTGTGGCGTAGTATCTGTAAGGTCACGAGCTGTCAGTCATGACAGGACCGAACCAACCAGTAATAATAATTATCTCACTTTGGGTTTATCATATTTCTCAACACTACAGCAAAACACTCAAAACAGATTGCATTACCCGATACATGTGTGCAATCACAAACAAGTTCTTCCAGAGACGGTGAGAAGTAGGGATGATCGTCTCTCTTGAAATTTTGTAGAAAACGTGTGCTATGTATGTATGTCTCGCTCGCACCAGTATGACTCACAGGTTTGAAAAGCCTGGTATTCAATACTAGTAGTCTGTTGCATCAACAAAATGGCTCTCATACTATATGCTATATTAAACTATTAGACATGTAGCTTCAACATCATATCTACATCTACGATATTATAAACATTGCAGCACTGACCATTGAGTGAATGTGACCTAGAACTTAATTAACCATTTTCATACTTCATATATTGATATATGGATCAATATTCTCAGTCTTCCAGTTGCTGTAAATAATGATCAAGAGTTAAATGGATGAAACTCACTTGCAAAAGTGCTATGCTGTAGACCATGTCACTAAGGGATTAAATCATGTTTCATCGTATAATGCATCACCAATTGACAACGGTGTTCGCGGTTCGTGCGTATGCGTGTTTTATTTCATGAGGGCAACGGACATCCCCTTCGAATACGTGGCATACCGGCAGGCAAGCTTTTGTTTGGCATGCAATTCCTGCGCACATCGGCAGGCTTTTGTTTGCTTGGCTGCTGTGACGTTACAGGTGACATGATCTATTGTCAAGTGAAACAAAGTTAAACAAACTCCAAGTGGGTCCAAAGCCATATATTTTAATACTTTATCAGAGATTTGTAGCTTTTCAGTGGCATTGCAGTAAAAAACTACTCGTCAGTAGAGCAAGCATATAGCCTTATAGTATACAGATACCAATAAAGGAGTTCTTTACCCATTGAACAATTCCTGATGACAACATAAAAAGTAAATAAGATGATAACATGACTATTTACCTGCTGTTGTATTTTGTCTTGTTGATGTTTCAACTTGTCCTGTTTGGCATGTTTTATTTGGATCTTTTCTTGAATATGTGTCTCTTCAAAACTTCTGATTCGTTCTGATCCAAACAACTCCCATGCGGACCGGCCAAATCGATGACTATCCTCTTCTAAATGTTGAAGTAAATCTATAAATGAGAAATTAGTACTATGAGAAATAATGCAAAAATTACCTACATGTAGTAAGGCTGTGACTTATACCCGGGAACCCGGGTACCCGCCCGCTATTCCGGGTACCCGGGTACCAAATTGGGTACCCGAATACCCGAAATGTAAAAAATAAAAATAAAAATATATTTTTTTTTACAATTTTTTTTTTTTTACATTTTCCTTTTTTTAGTACAAATGTGTCCCCAAATGACCTCTATTGACCCCATCATGTGTCATTTTTGGGGACAAATTTATACTTTAAAAAAAAAATAGCATTCACAGCCTTAACATGTAGCATGGGTGAGAAATTACTATCCCTGCAGTTTGTGATGATGGGATCAATACAAAGACATCAAAAGGGAAGGAAACACGCATCATTTTCAACAAGATGAAACTCAATAAATATAAAACAACAACTATTTTGTATCAAATCACATTCAATGGAATTTCAATGCTTATTTATTGAGCCAGCCTTTAGCTCACAAATCACTAATGCTTGTGTTCATTCCCACATTGCCACAAATAACTCAATGCTTTCAATTATGCACAGTGAACAAAACAAAAGCTAACCCACAGACTGATATGATTTGGTACAAAACAAAAATATTCAATTGATTTTCATTATAAGAAATTTTACAAAAAAATGCATGTTCTAGATTTTTGATCAGAGTCATAGATTCAAAATAGAATGGCATAATATAGCACCTGGTCGGGTAGTTATAGATGAGGTGACCGTTGTTTACATTTATGACGCCCTCTGTTGATTTGAGACAAAACAGACCGGGCAAGAGTTCCTATAGTTTACATAGGCCAGATCAGGTTTTCTAACTAGATTGTGGTGTTACAGCAAATTGTTATCAAAACTGTCTTTAAACTTGCTTAGGAATGCTATAAGCTATCGCATTTCACACAAAAAATTAAAAATAAATGAGTTTTACAATTCATTAGAAAGAAATTTCATGTTGTCTTCATTAACTTTACTGTATATTCTGCCCGGAGGGAATCAACAGAGGGTGTCCCATTTGTAAACACACGACGTCACCGGTCACACCATCTATACTAATGGTAATAAGCTAAAATGTTTATGCTGGTTAATCCCTTTTTTATGAAAAAAATTGAGAATTTTTTTTCCAAACTTTTTTCTTTTTTTTAAATGTTTGACAAATTCGATAAAAATACGCCACACCGACTGACCCTACCTGAGAGGTTTGTTTGCCTGTTACAACAGGGGGAGGGCTTTTATAATACTCACATTTTGTACAATCTTGACACTGTCCAAAGTATCTTATCCTGATGTCATGTATTGCCTCTATAGCCTTCACATAGTCCTCTTGCCATTCACTGTATTGCATCACACACTTGTCCCGTATAGCTTCCGTAAGATACTCGTCCATAAGTCTCTCCTGAAGATCTAACAGCATATTGAAAGCAAGTTCTCTCATGTCTAAAAATGGTTGCAATTCGATGTTAAAAAGTTCAGCTCTTGCAACAGCAAGATCTGACAATATCTCATCTTGTTGTTTGTAATGTTCCAACATGCCCATCATATTGGATACATCAAGTCTTAGCTTCTCTGTATCTTCCAGTCTTTGCCTCACATTCTCAACATCAGCTTCGTAAGCTTTCTGGCGTAATTCACTGCAACTCTCCATATAATCATCAATGTTTGTATTATTGAACAGTGTGTCGACAAGAAGTCTTTTTCCACATATCTCACCTGCAGTGGTGAGGTAGAACTCTAACTTAGTGCAGAAATCTGGTGGGATCTCTGTGGAATACATTAGACTCCATATACCACGAGGTTCAGAAGGAAGCTCAGGGGGGTGGTTTTCTAAGTCAGGTTCAACTAAACACATTTGTTGATGGGCGTATGCAATTTCTCCAACAGATACCAACTCACACCAGCTGTTTGTTTCTCCTTTGTCATCTTTCAGGTTGTTACTATTCTTTGACAACGCACCTTTATTCAAGGTTCTTTTTACAATGCGTGCTTTACCTTCATGGCAGGTGATGTTGACTTTTCTCTCTATGTCATTCCAACTGACGATGAACCTAAGATGAGTCTTGATAGGTTCCTTGGTAAATGCAGCATCTTTAACGGCCAACCAGTCATCAAGACTGTTCTGTGTGTTTAACGTCATGATTTCTGGTTGTAAATTACAAATTAGTCCACAGCTAATCTGAAATAATCAAATAATTGATTGTAAAAATCAAAATAAACTTTATATTTTTGAGATTATTATTTCTCACAACAGTAATTAAGCTTACCTCTGGGGTAGCTATTTATTATCATCATCATCGCCATTAGGCGGTGATGGACGACGACTCAATAGGCGTGTAGATTGCTGGTGGGTTTATGGTATGGTAATTTTGGTTGAGCCATCTTCACGTCTGTGAATGTTAAGTGTCCAACATAGCGAGTTTACCGTTCTCTTCGCGTTCCATCGACGGCGATATGTTGTTGATGTGTGTGGTGAACAAGTCGCGAATGACCACAAACGTATCTTCGACGTATCTGCCCCAGAAAGATGG